>OZ024742.1:259885143-259892643 GCA_964016885.1 Eledone cirrhosa | reverse complement strand
AGAGAGAGAGAGAGAGAGAGAGAGAGAGAGAGAAAGGAATAATGGACCCCAGTACTAGACTGGTACTTTATTTATCGATCTCAAAATGGACTCTGAACTCTTAATGGATTGTCAAGGGCACTGCCCTCATCTTTACATGTCGGAACACAGCAGATCTCTGAGAGAGAGAAAGGAATAATGAACCCCAGTACTGGACTGGTACTTTATTTATCGATCTCAAAATGGACTCTGAACTCTTAATGGATTGGCAAAAGCACTGCCCTCATCTTTACATGTCGGAACACAGCAGATGTCTGAGAGAGAGAGAAAGAGAAGGAGAAAGGAAGAATGGACCCCAGTACTAGACTGGTACTTTATCTATCGACCCCAAAATGACGACCTCGTTGAGATTACGACTCAGTGTTCAGAGAGCAGTAATGAGCAACATAAGCTATTCTATACGATTGCGTGATAATTGTTTCTACTTTTGGCACAAGGCCAGCAATAATCCCAGTGCATTACTGGTAAGGATGAAAGGCAAAGTTAACCTCAGCGGGATTTGAACTCAGAACATAAAGGGCCATTACTCTATGCTGCAAAGCATGGTGTCTGACGCTCTACTGATACTGCCAATCCACGATTGCATAATAATGGTTTCTGATTGAGGCAAAAGGTCAACAATTTTGGGGGGAGGGGAAAGTCAATTAAATCGACACCAGTGCGTTATTAGTACTTTACTTTATCGACCCCGAAAGAATGAAAGGCAAAGCTAACCTCGGTGGGATTGTAAAGGGCCGTAACACTGTGCCGCGAAGCATGGTGTCCTATGCTCTCCCGATAGTGTTAATCCACCTGTTGAATTTATTTAAAAATTATATATAAAATCCTAATTTGGAATCTGAAATTTAAATTGAATTTAAACAGCAGAATTTTTAATACCATCATATTGTTTGTTAATCAGAAGTTTTGTTTTTACCCCCAGCAAAACCATCCTTGGATTGTTAGTCCTGTATCCAAGGTATTTGTATTTAGGTAGTAATTTAAGGCAGTATATACTGTAGTTATTTCCTCGTGTCTTCTTAATCTGAACTCGGCATAAACTTTAGTTAATCACATACCTCTCTCGCTATCAAACCTCAGCATGGAATCTACTTTAAACTTATATAATAATTGTTTCTACATTTTTTGGCACAATGCTGTTGCTTTATTTTATCGACCCCGTAAGAATGAAAGGCAAAGTTAACCTCGGTAGGATTTGAACCCAGAACGTAAAGGGAAATAACTCTATGCTGCAAAGCATGGTGTCTGACGCTCTACCGGTACTGCCAATCCACCGCCCTTATAATAATGGTTTCTTATATAGGCACAAGGCCAGCAATTTTGGGGGAGGGGGAAGTCGATTAAATAGACTCCAGTGCGTGACTGGTACTTTATTTTATCGACTCCGTAAGGATGAAAGGCAAAGTTAACCTCGGTTAGATTTGAACTCAGATCATAAAGGGCTGTAACTCTATGCTGCAAAGCATGGCGTCCGACCCTCTACCGATAATAATTGTTTCTACTTTTGGCACAAGGCCAGCAAATTACCCAGAGCATTACTGGTACTTTATTTTATCGACCCCGTAAGGATGAAAGGCAAAGTCACCTCGGCGGGATTTGAACTCAGACCATAAAGGGCCGTAACTCTTTGCTGCAAAGCATGGCGTCCGAGCCTCTACCGATACTGCCAATCCACCGCCCTCTACCGATAATAATAAAGATATGTTAGAATTTAAAAGCATCTTCAATCGATTTTCGAAGAGGCCTATATACCCTATCACATAACCAAGTATCACTAAAATAAATGTACTAATTTATATACTAGTAGCGCTCATATTTATAGTGAATTTTGATATATATTCAGTTGTGCGCTAAGCAACCAAAGTGTGCGATAAAGTTATCTACATATATACAACATAGAAGCAACCAAGACTGCGTAAATATGTCAGATTTTATTTCAAGTGGCTGTGCATTCCACAGACACGCGTACTCTTAATGTAGTTCTCAGGTAGATCCAATGCGACAGAATCTGACAAGGTTGGCCCTTCGAATAGCCGGTACAACTCCTTTTTTGCCAGCTGGAGCAACATGAAATAAAGTGTCTTGCTCAAGGACACAACGCACAACCGGGAATCGAACCCATGATCTTACGATTGTGGGGTGAATACCCTAACCACAAAGCCACACGCCTTCACTGAAATAATTGTATCAACCTGAAAATAACACATAGGAAATTATATATAAAAATGATAAGTAAAATTATGCCTCTACTTACTGTTTACGTTGAGATAAACCCACGTGCCGTTTTCCGTTATTTTTTCGGTGTCCAAGAATATTACTCTGCACTCGTACCAGCCTTGATCCTTTGTTCGAATATGACTTATTTCTAACGACATACCATGGATTATCTTCAGCCGACCTTCGAAAAGGCTGTTTATCTGTGGTGGGTAATTGTAGTAACGTAGGTAGACAGGTTGGTCAAGTTTAGCTTTATTCCACTGGATCACGTGGGGCTTCTTCTTCCCTTCCGGTAAGGAAACGTGGCAGTTCAGAACCTGTTGTCCGCCTAAACTTGCAGACTTTGTCATGGATTCCACCAAACCACTCAATCCTAAGGGGAAAAATATAGAAAAAAATTAGTTATGAAAGTTGAAATATCTAATTTTATACTGGAAAAAATATAACAATTATACTTGTTTTGGAAAGCAACTGTTACAGAGCAGGGGTGTGCAACATATTTCATTGGCGGGCCACTTTTGAACATTGGAACAACTATTAGGGCCAGTCACTGTAAAAAATATGTAATCTAATGAAAACCATGATCTAATGAAAACCACAACTTCTTTCCTTAACATGAGACTGGGAAATTATATCACACATAACCCTGTCAGTGAAGCCCTTTAGTATAGATCAACTAACAGAAAATTGTATTACCTACAAGGTAAAAATTAAAAACGATCATCGCGGGCCACTCTGACTGGTCTGGCGGGCCGGATTGTGGCCCGTGGGTCGCCTGTTGCACGCCCCTGTTATAGAGCAATATAGTTTAGAGTGAAGTCACGGGGTTTAGTGTCTAGAGGTGAGCGATTCACTGTCGTAATGTCCAGAATTCAATTTCGTGCGGCATTTTGTGTCCTTCAACAAAACGTTTTATTATATGTTACACCGCTCATAACGCAGAGGAGCGGGAGATAACCAAATATCAGATTTGGTTGCCATGGCTTGGGTCGACGTGTATATATATATATATGTGTGTCATGATGATGGTAGTGGTGGTGGTGATAATGGTGGTGGTGATAATGGTTGTGGTGGTGGCGGTGGTAATGATGATGATAATTATGACGGTGATGGTGGTGGTGATGGTGGTGATGGTGGTGGTGATGGTGGTGGTGATGGTGGTGGTGATGGTGGTTGTGGAGGTGGTGATGATAATGATGATGATTATGACTGTGATGACGAGGATGGTGTTAATGTTGATGATGATTATGACGGTAATTTTGGTGGTGGTGATGGGGGTGATAGTGGTGGTGGTGAAGGTGGTGATGGTGGTGGTGATGGTAGTGGTGATGGTGGTGATGATTGGTGGTGATTATTATGATGGTCATGGTGAGGATGATGATGGTGATGATGTGTGATCTCAGCAGTTGTATCCAAGACGAAGCTATCAATGGCAGCTAGAGAAGTGATCGTTTGTTATAGAAAAGCGCCAGCTATTGACAGTAACAAGAAACATTCACAGGTAAGGTGTCGAAATATTTAGAGATAATTGGGTAAACAGAAACTATGTGGAAGCCCAATGGTTGGATTGTACCTGTAATGTAAAGGTCCAGCCTTATTAGATATTGTGTTGCGTTGATTCAGCTTGAGAATTACGTTAAAGACACGTGTGTCTGCGGAATACTGATCCACTTATGTTAATTTATTGACCAACAAAATATTTTGATCATCGTAATCGACAAAAGATCTACAACCATAACCATCATCATCATCATCATTACCATCATCATCACCACCACCATCGCCATCATCATTATCATTATCCTCACCATCATAACTCTCACCACAACCAGCACCACCATCATTATCCTCATCATCATCATACACATTTATATTCACACACACACACACACACACACACACACACACACACACACACACACACACACACACACACACACACACACACACACACACACACACACACACACACACACATATATATATTTATATATACATATATATGAATACGTATATATGAATCTTTATATATATAAATATCATAAACACACACACAAATCTCTCTCTCTCTCTCTCTATATATATATAGATGCATATATATATGCATACGGATATATCCTTGTATGTATACACACACACATGTATATATTTATATTGATATATTCTTACATATATGTGAATATTTGTATGTTTGTACACAGACGCATACACACACGCACGCCCTCGCACACACACACACACACACACACACACACACACACACACACAGACACATACATATATATATATATATATACATATTTATAAGTAAAGCATGCAAACATATGTATAGATTTTCATGGATTTATTACGAATGTAGATATTTCGGAAATGTATTGGTTTGATAATTTAATGAAATCTCCCTTTGCAAAGAATTCCACTTCCTGTTCATTCTCTTCCTGTGCAGTAAAATTAGTTTCGGAATGAGCACGCAACCCGTGTTGTGCAGCACCTAACAGAGGTGCCATTATTCTTTTCTTTCGCTGCAATAGATCTAATTGTATTTATCTATATATTTACCTCTCAATTACTCCATTACACCTCTATTTATCTATCTATCTATCTATCTATCTATCTATCTATCTATCTATCTATCTATCTATACCCCTCTCTCCCCAATACAGCCGTATCTCTCTCTCTCTCTCATACATATACCTCTCTCCCCCACTCTTTCTCTTTTTTCCAACAGAACTGTATCTATATATCTATTATACCCCCCCCTCTCTCTCTCTCTCTCTCTCTCTCTCTCTCTCTATATATATATATATATATATATATATAAAATTCTCTTTCTCTCTCACTAGTAGAGGTGTATGCCTCTCTCTGTCTCTCCAGTACCACCATCCCTCTCTCTCCCTCTCTCTCCCTCTCTCTCTCTCTCTCTCTCCCCCCCTCTCTCTCTCTCTCTCTATCTCCCCCCTCTCTCTCTCTCTCTCTCTGTCTCTATCTATCTATCTATCTATCTATCTATCTATCTATCTATCTATCTATCTATCTATCTATCTAGCCATCCATCTATCTACCACTTTGGAAGAAGAATCAGGATGGAAAGAGAGGTGCTGCACCCCAGCAAGTTTTATGAAAGGTGGGTGAAAGTGGCGAGAATGGCCCGAGTGAATAGGCCTTCTCTCTATATCAGCCTGTAGGTTGAGGTAAAAGAGGAGAAGAGGAAGGGAGTACAACCTCTTCGTACTCCTGGAGATGAGGGTTGCACATTTTTTCGGGGGTATGTGTTACCCATATGAACTGTCTACCCCTATTGGGGAAAATCGACTAATTTTTAAATTGCATTTGTGATAATATTTTACACGTTTTTATTGTATGTAAACTTCCCCCTTTGTATTTGTCCCCTTCTTTTGTGCCCCTGTGGCTAATAAAGAAACATATCTATCTAATCCTCAATATACCCCCTCTCTCTCCTCCTCCAATAGAGCTATATCTATCTATAGCTCTCTTTCTCATCATCTGAGCTCTCTATATATCTTTCATTCTCACCAGACGTGTATCAATATCTTTCTTTCTTCTCAACTTCTCACTAACAAATACAGAGCATTTAATTCGCCGGAAACAATATAATTTACTTGTATCCTGTTTAAGAGGAAAGGATACGAAATTGTGTAGGTGTGGTTGGTGTAGTTGGTGTAGTAGTGGGTGTAGTAGTTGGTGTAGTTGGTGTGGCGGTATGTCATGGAGACCGGATAAACACGAAGCAAGTGTATTATTATAGAGGTTTTGATAGTTGCAGTTGTGGTAGATTGGCAGTGAATGAGTTAGTGGTAGTAGTAGGGCAGGTATTGGTTATAGTTTGTGCTTGTGAATGAGGCAGTGGTGGTAATAAATTGTAGTAATGAATGAGATAGTGGTAGTAGTATCCCTAGTCATGGTAGTAGGTTGTTGTACTGAATGAGGTAGTGGTAGTAGTAGTGGTGGTAGTAGGTTGTAGAAGTGAATGAGGTAGTGGTGAAGCTAGATATGATATAGAATTAATGTAACACAGGGACCTTGCAGTGAGTAGACACATCACTATGCTTGTTTACTCTATTTTATATATGAACACTGCGTGGCTTAATGGTTTGGGTATTCGACTCACGATGGTAAAGTTGTGATTTCAAGTCCCAGTGCGATGTTGAGCAAGACACTCTATTTCACGTTGCTCCACTCCACTGAGATATCAAACATAATTCATGGAGACAGCATTGCCGCACATTGTGTCACGCAGAATATCCCCGTGAACTACGTTTAGGATACATACATATCAGTGGAATACTCAGCAACTTATACATTAATTTCATGTGTAGGCTATTCTGTTTGTCGGAAATGATGAAGGTCTCCCCCCCCCCCTCTCTCTCTCACGTATATGTATGTATATAATTGTTTGTGGCGCGAGAGACTCCTAGTCTTCATTAAGACATCTCTCTAGGAGAAGGTCATTCTGATATAAAACCTGCGACTTCATTTGCATCCAATGATATAGGCCATATCTTCTTTTTGGATGTTCAGAGTGTGGGGTTGGCCCCGTGTAAAGCCTTTCCTCACATAAAAAAGCGTCAAGTACAGGCATCGCTTGATATGTGACATTTATTGCGATGCATGGCATTGCTGGCCATAGGCAAGTCCCTAGCAGTACTCAAAAGCCACGTCTGTGATGCTCATGCTTAAGTATCAAGCGATAGTATTACTAGAAATCGAGTTGCAGCCATCATCAATGTATGTATGTATGTATGTATGTATGTATGTATGTATGTATGTATGTATGTATGTATGTATGTATGTATGTATGTATGCATGCATGCATGTATGCATATATGTATGTATGTATGCATATATGCATGTATGTATGTATGTGCGTATGTATGTGTTAGTATACGTATGCATGTGCATGTATGTAATATGCATGTGTGTATGTGTGTATGTATGTAATATCTTCAGCAAGACAGATGCCGGAGTAGTGCTATAAGCAGGATATGGATGTTGTCAGGTATTCATTGAGCTAACACACTCCAGCCTTGATGCCGTCAACGGAGTATTCAGGTGGAAAATGCTCTAAAAACCTGTTTGTCCAGATCACTTTGTATCGATAATCAAATCATTTTCCAATTAACTAGAAGCAAGGGTCAATGTCAGTAGGAACAGAGCAGTGATTCTCAAAAGAGAGACCATTGGCTCCCAGGGGAGGTATCGCGTGGGTGAATCCAAACTGGGAAA
>OZ024742.1:259872643-259880143 GCA_964016885.1 Eledone cirrhosa | reverse complement strand
TATAGATATAAAAGATAAAAAAGGGGTAAGGCAAGCAATGAACTTACATAAAGATGGTAAAACCCTATTTTTAAGACCTATATAGATCTATACTTGTGTTATAGATTGTTTACAAATTGGGGCTGTGATCGTGTCACTCTAATCAGGAATCATGGTGTAATAAGGAGAAACCACTCAACGTCCTATGAGCAGTACAGGATAGAGTTTACATGTAGGAATAATAAAATACGAAAGTTAGATTTCCATAACTCCCTTTATTACGAAATCAGCCATAATATGCATTTCTGTAGTGCCATCATTACATCATGATGCTATGACTTAATTCTTTATACGACATCATCAGACAACCATTTAGCCATGGAATCAATTTCTAAGTCACTGCAACGTATTGATATGGAGACTGCCCTACTTTCGATGTTGTTATTTCAAAGGTCTGTCTCCAGATATCTAGCCATTGCATATCATTATTAATATATTACACTATCCCGTGTTCCAGCCAACGGGCCGAATATATACACACACACACACACACACACACACACACACACACACACACACACACACACACACACACACACACACACACACACACACACACACACACACACACACACACACACACATATATATATATTTATGTGGGATAACAAATTATCGTTATAGGTAATCCAGTTAGAGGTTGTGAGTACTCTGTATTGTGGACAGTTTTAACGTACGGCGTTGTTTGACTCAACAAGAGGTTTCCTTAGTTAGGTGAATTCCTATGCTGGTTAATCTTGGAGTAATAATCTTTCAATATATATATCGGTCGAAACACTAGTAATGTCGCAACTCATTTCTACAGCTGAGTGTACTGGAGCAACGTGCAATAAAATGTCTTGCTCAAGGACACAACGTCTCGCCAAGTCCTGGAATCGAACTCACAATCTGATGATTGTGGATCCAACGCTCATCCGTCAAAGCTACACCCCCTCATACACACACACACGCACACATATACATGTATATATCAAAATGTTACTACTTAATGTTTCACATCATGCATGTTTCACATCCATCCATACATACACACATACATACATATATACATTCACAACTTTAATTTGAATGACAAACCATACAAGACTAGTATAAGTAGAGAACCCAGTAAATTAGAATTGGAGACAGTAAACGAAATAGCATACAATTATCTGAATGCCACACAGTTCAGAAGTCTGAAAATAACGTACGAAACCATTAACCGTTTGTCTCAGCTATCTCATTGCCAGCGTATCACAATGAGCTGAAGTCACGCAATCTAGAGAGAAGCAGAAAGCCTGAACCAGCATGGGCACGTAACTAAAAAATAAAATTTTGTTCCTGCGAAGAAATATTTCACAGATCGTTGTAGTTATGAAATGTAACACAGAAAACAATTTCACGCAATATCAGGATCACTAAAAGAAAAAAAAAAACCCCAAAACAAACAAAAACAAAACAAAACAAAGAAAGAATAAACAAACAACATTCCCCAACAAACTCCACCAGCGGAAAAACTAAAATATAAATATACAGTGTATAAACGGCAAATGCTGAATATATTATATACCAGAAATCCAAAGTTTGCCTATTGTAGTTTCAATGTGAAAGGCTCAATCTCTGTTAAACCACCCCGACAAAAGATCAAGTTGAGAGTTACTGGAGATCTGTGTGGGAAAGAAATGATTAATTCAACAAACAAGCTGTATTGCTAAAAGGACTGGAGCAGGATTACTGTCAGCATATCCAGCAAAAGCAATATGAAATAGCCGGCACAACATTAGAAACAACTTTACAGAAAATTTCAAACAGGAAATCCTGTCTCATAACATGTTGGTGGTTGAAGAATATGACCTTTCGGCGAGATCCCATTCAGTTGTATGGAGAAAGTGTCATGGGCACACAACATTGAGAAAGTGTCATGGGCCAAATGGCTATCAACTGCTACTACTCTCCTCATCCCGAAAATAGCCAAGTCACCCTTGCTAAAATTTACCGGCCAATAGAATGCCAGAACATCATGTACAAATTATACACTGGATGCCTCAATATGTTCTTGTAGCATCATTGTGCCACCAATATCAACATTAAAACACCTGAGCAAGTTGGAAGAAAGCTCTGAGGCTGTATAGAGCAGCTACTAATTAACAAAATGATCATGGAAAAAAACAATAAAGAATCATTGGAACTTGACTCTAGTGTGACTGGACTACCAGAAGGCTTTTGATAGTATATCTCATGGGTGGATTATTAAAGCTTTTCAGTTAGTCAAAGTCCCAAAACCACTATTAACTAATATCAAACGCCTGACCAAGACATGGTACCACTTTGCATCTTAGAGGCGATAAGGAGCAAATTCAGTCTGATATCATCTACTACCCCAAACTGCATCTTTCAGGGTGATAGCTTGTTAGTGCTGTTCTTCGATCTCTCATTAAACCCACTATCATACCTGGTCACAAAACATACTGGCCTTAGAAATCGAATCAGAAGTATTTCCAACATTTTCTTTGTTAGTGACCTCAAATTATATGAGCCAAATATCAACCGCTTAAAAAAATAATTGGACCTCATTACCTAATTTTGGTCAGGCATTGGAATTAAATTTGGTGAGTTCAAATGTACATTTTCCACAATAAAACATGAAAAGGTTGTACTCTTCTCTGAAGACTCAAAGATGAACGGCTTGGTGATGCAACGTCCACAGTCAGCTGACAACTATAAGTATCTTGGACAAGATAAGAATGTCAGATATGATGGACCCATAAATAAGGAGAGGGCCAAGATTGAATACTTTTGAAGAGTAAGAGAATATGGTCATCAGAACTCTCAGCGTACAACAAGCACATTACCCATAATACTTTTAGTCTGCTAAACCGGTCATTGCAAGAACTGAAATACATACGCGTGCACACACACACACACACACACACACACACACACACACACACACACACACACACATGCACAAACGATTCTCTTTGTAAAAACAAACTCACATTTCTACATTGAAAGAATTACAACCACAGAGATAGACAGAAACCCGTATCGAACGTGTCAGCACTATACACATTTAAGCACTCACACACTTAACACAGTCATGTAAATTTACATGATATCACTGACACGCTATATAGTCAACTACACACAGACACACAAAACACACATACACACATACGCACATACGCACTTACACTCGCAGTCACACAAAAACAAAAACATACATATTCACACATGCAATCGTAGACACACACACATACACACACACACACACTCACACATACAGTCGTAGATACACCACCAGCACATACAAACATACAGACACACAGACACACACATACAATCGTAGATACACGAACCGCACATACAAACACACAGACACACAGATAGACACACATGCACATACGATCGTAGATAAACCACCAGTACATACAAACACACAGACACACAGACACACACACACATGCACATACAATCGTAGATACACGAACCGCACATACAGATACATACATAAACTCACACATGTACGTAACAGAGGCATGTAGATTCTCATGGAATCGCTCAGAACCTATATAGCCAGCTTTATTGACATGAATGCCCTTTATTAAATGGAAAAATCACCAATGGCTAAATCGAGACTTGCGTTGGAAATTTCTTGAAAAGATACACAAACCCAACGTATTAATCCAAAACAAGACAAAAAAATCCCAAAGTCGGTTGGTATCTAGCAATACAGCGCCATCTTTGAAAGACACGCGGCTTGAAAGAGATGAGGGGGAGGTAAGTGAGGGTGACACTAAATGACAGTTAATCAATGGAGATCACTTCTAGGTTGTTTGAGTATGTCTTTATTGCTGGAGGGAAGTGAGAGAGAGGGAAAGAAGAAGAGAGAGAAGGAGAAAGAAAAAGAGAAGGAGGGAGAGAGAAAGAGAGAGAGAGAAAGAGAGAGAGAGAAAGAGAGAGAGAGAAAGAGAGAGAGAGAGAGAGAGTACGAGCTGAAAGAAAATTAAGAGTTTAGAAAGAGCTGCACCAGTAAGACAACTTAGATTGCTTAGGTTATGTGTGATAGTGATGGCGACGGTGATGGTTGAGAGAAAGAAACTGAAAGCGTTATATCTATCTAACTAACTCTCCAACATATCTATCTAAGTATCTCCATATACTCACGCAGACATACATATATATATATTTCTCTCTCTCTCTCTCTCTCTCTATATATATATATATATATATACACACATATAAAAAGGGTAAAGGCCACCTTTGCAATCTACCTTGCACGCCAATCCCCCCTCTCCACACCACCGATGTTGTTGAAGAGAAATGCAAAGACCAGATACAGATTGGCATCATTCATGTCACAACTCATTTCCACAGGTGAGTGAACTGGAGCAACATGAAAGTGCCTTGCCCTCAACGCATCGCTCGGTCCGGGAATCGAACACACAACCTCAGAATTGTGAATCCGTCGCTCTAACCACTAAACATGCAATAATATATATATATGTATATATATATATATATATGTATATATATAAAGATGTAGATACACACACACACACACACACACACACACACACAACACACACACACACGCACACACACATATGTATTGTTATTCTTTAGGAGGGTCATGATGCCAATAAAATCACGCGCATATTGGTTTTCACTTCAATTTATGATAAACTTCCAGTCGGTTAGTTTAACAGCCGGATGGTTGTTTATCAGTTTATTGTCAAGGTTCTTTCGTCACACATTCTGTGACATCCTCAGTGACTATTTGGCTATTTTGTGTCTCTCCTTTGTTCTGTCCAACACCATCTTGTCTTTGTGTAGCATACATATCATATCACATCCTATATCACATCATATATCATATCACATCCTATATCACATCATATATCATATCACATCTTATATCACATCATATATCATATCATATCCTGTATCATATCATATATATCTCATCTGTATGCCCCCCCCCCAATTGAATGTAATAATTTACTGTCATAAATATGTGATATCTTATTATTAAATAAACTGGAATACTTACTATATCCCATCCTTATTTTGCAGTATATATATATATATATATATATATATATATATATATATATATATATATATATATATATATATATATATTGGTCTACAGATTCTAACTTCACTGTTTCCGAAGAAGACGGTATGATCGAACCCATATATTATGGTGAGATTATACAATTCTATAACTGCTATAGATGAGTCAATATATCAATATGATCAACCCTCCGAGACGATCGTTAAACAATGAAAGAATTTTGTTAAATAATTTGCCTTTGTTATTATTATCATTGTTAAACTAATATCTAACACACACACACACACACACACACACACACACACACACACACACACACACACACACACACACACACACACATACACACACACACACACACATATATATATATATCGAATGTGGATTGGCAGTATCGGTAGAGGGTCGGACGCCATGCTTTCCAGCATAGTTACGTCCCTTTACGATCTGAGTTCAAATCCCGCCGAGGTTGACTTTGCCTTTCATCCTTACGGGGTCGATAAAATAAAGTACCAGTAATGAACTGGGTAATTGCGGGTCTTGTGCCTAAAGTAGAAACAATTATTAAAAAGTCAAGGATAAGAAATTATCATTTATTCTTTCATTTTTACGCACGTTTCAATACGGCTTTAATATCACATTCATTTACAGAAACACTGGAGATTATCAGTTAACAATTATCTACATCATAGATGTTACATCCTAACCGTATATCTTTAGGAAAACTTATATAGAACAAATGAAATTTAAAAGAGGTTTAACATCACAATATTTTAAGATTAATTAAGGCAATATAAAAAACATACAACGAACCGCCCTTAACAGGATATTTTAACACTCGATAAATGAATTGTCCACTTTGTACTCCTGAGAAACAGAGGACTGTAATGTGCATTGAGCTTCTCTCATCTTACCAAAGAAAATAGTGAAGTACCACACTATAATCACATATTATATATATATATATATATATATATGTATATATATAGTAATAAGAATATTTATATTTATATATGTTTAATACAATTATAAATATGGAGGGTAGTACTAAGTACTAGCCGGTTACCGGTATGACAAAAGGTTCAATGCAAATTTTCAAGTATTTTACAGAGTCGAGATACAAAGTGTTAAAACGATCAAATTTTAGTTTAGAACATTTATTTGCTGACAATTGTTTCTTCAGAGGGAAGTCTGAATTCATCGGAGCATAGGGAATGTCGAAACATGTGACTAAAATCCTAGTCATTCAGAATATTTAGAGTACATAATTGTTGTTAGTGTCATAGACATCATGTGGAGAGTCAGGAGTTAAGATGTTATGCTTGAGAGAACACAATTACAGGCAGCGCTGGTTGAAAGTGTAAGAGGTATAAGCAAAAAGTACAGGCAAAAAAGTTATAAGCAAGGAAAAATGTGGGATAGGATAGACATAATATATAAGATATAAGATATCTTAACATTGGAGAACAGTTAATGTTATGGGTGTACAATACAGGAGTCAATAAAATCAATAAGGCATGTACGAGGAAAGAGTTATATTGCAGTTGAAATAAACATATTTCGTGTGGGATGTTAAAGCATATTATAAGTGTTATAAATGTTTAAGATAGTGTGCAATTTGTTAGAGAGGCATGTGGTGATAATGTAGGTATATGTTATGTGAGGTGTAATGCAAAGCACGTGATAGAATTGGATAGGTGATTTTCATTCAAGTGTTTTTGTGTTCGTATGTCTGTGTATATGTTGGTTGTAACTCACAGCTATTAACCATGGAATTATTTTGAGTCGTTTATAGTTAATAGGTTTGTTAAATGTAAATTACACCGAATTACAAGCCATGTTGTTATTGTAGGTATATTATCTTATGCATTTTTATCTAGAAATTATCTTTTCTAGGGTTTGTATTAACCGTTATTAAGTTGTTGGTAAACCGTTAGGATGAGTTTTAAACCCTACTATCAGGCTATATATATATATATATATAATGTAGGAGGTGAGTTTTATTGTAGCACAATAAAGCAATGCAAATATCGGATAAGTAACACTCTACAGTTTGTAGGACTGGAGTATAAATAATATAAGATCAAAAGATGGTTAAAAGAGTTCTAAGTATTTTATTATGCACATTTCAAAAACAAATATCATCATGGGATGATATCTGCGTTCTCATAAGATAAAATAGGGAGACATGATATGAAGATTAAAAAACACTAGTGAATAGTGAAGTTTTAACATGATATGTTGATTTAAAACTTCACTATTCACAAGTGTTTTTTAAGCTTCATATCATGTCTCCCTATTTTATCTGATGAGAACGCAGATATCATCCCATGATGATATTTGTTTTTGAAATGCGCATAATAAAATACTTGGAACTCTTTTAACCATGTTTTGATCTTATA
>OZ024742.1:259842643-259870143 GCA_964016885.1 Eledone cirrhosa | reverse complement strand
TTGTTAGAAAATCCTGTATATTAATGAGAAGAAGAAAATTAGCCACCATTCTGAAGCAGGAATTCAATGTAGAAATACATTCGTCTCCATTTCTGACTAGAAACTCTGTCTTGTGTTTGTTTTGAGAAGAGGGCTGAGGTGCGTGCTACAAACATTCTGCTTCTCAGCTGTCTACCGTATCTGTTGATGTCCAACTAGTACTTCACAGATGGCTTAGTTGTTAGAGTTTGAGGTTCACAAGGGTAACTAAGGTTGTGGGTTCGATTCCCGGTGGTATATTGCATCATTGGGTAAGACACGTTGCTCTAGGCCAGACATCTCAAAATGAGGGTCCCCCGAGGGCCACATGGGTCACATATGTGTTGTCTGAGGGCCACACACGACAACTAATTGCACACATTACAACTAATTTTATGAAAATAAAACATGCTCGTGTTGTAAAAAACTTTGTGCTGGCCGCAGGTGTGCTTGTAAAAGGCCGCATGTGGCCCGCAGGCCGCGTGTTTGATATGCCTGCTCTAGATCCTTCAGCTAAAAAATGAGTTTTACGTGTGATTCAAAGGTCAGCTTCGTTACTTTCTGTTAATGTGTCACGCTGAATCTCATCAAGAAATACATTAAAAGTGCGCAAGTTTGTGGAATGCTCAGCCACCTGAACGTTAATTTCATGAGCCAGCTCTCAGTTGATGGAACAACTGGAACATAGATCTTCAGAACCGTCGGAGGTCCAACACACAACACATACAAGCACACACACACAGACACAAACACACACACGCACACACGCACACATGCACACACGCACACACACGCACACACACACACACACGGACACACAGACACACAGACACACAAACACACACACTCACACATACACGCACATAAACACACACACACACACAGACTTAATCGTATTACGAAGCATTGAGCAAATTATGAATATTGAATATATGTCAGCTTACATTAAGTTGCTTCGACCCAGCTTCATGGACTATATGTACAGAAATATATATATGCACACACACACACACACACACACACACACACACACACACACACACACACACACACACACACACACACACACACACACACATATATATATAGAACTACATATATACAACTACACACACACATATATAGATATACATATATATACAGCACACAACAGACAAAAAGAAGATGGTGTAGGAGAGACACAAAATAATAAATCAGACACTGAGGAGGTCACAGAATGTGTGACACGAAAGATCTTTAACGATAAATAAACAACCATCCAGTTACTGAAGCAACCAACCGGAAACATTTTAATAAATTGAAGTGAAAACCAACTGGTGCGTGTGTTTTTATTGGCAGCATGAACCTTTCAAAGTATTAGCACATATATATATATATATATATATATACATATATACACACGTACATAGGATTCTAAACTATATGTTTTTGCCTATATAAATTCCAGCAGCAAGCGGGATCGGGAACACTAGCTTGATCACGACCAGAGTCAGAAATGATGACGTCATTATCGGTCGCTCTCCGACAGGTTTGCGGTCGTGCTCTTGGCAGTGGAGACTTCTGGTGTCTTTGGCCCTAGGACCACCTCTCTACTCACCACCATCAGCACCCCGTAGCAGTGGAGACTTCTGGTGTCTTTGGCCCTAGAGCTACCTCCCTTCTTACCACCACAGGCGCTGAGTTGGCCAGCCGCAGGTGTGAGCCTCACGAGATGGAATGGCTCTTCCAGCGCGTCTCCCTACCCATCCTCCAGGGAAACACCTTCTCCATTCTGTCCGCCGGGGCCGTGGGGCAGCCAGCATGAGGGACCACATTTGCTTACAATACACAGAAATGGGGAGGGCGAGAGAGATGGAGGCGATGACAGTGAGAGTTCGGCTCTTCCGTGCCCGGACCTGGTGTGCAGCGTCAGTTGTCCGTAAGGAGGTAGTGATTCATACATATATATATAAGATATATAAGTATTATATTGTTCTAGTTAACTGTATTATCAGCAACCCTGTTGTTAGCTTCTGATGGAACAAACTAGATGGCGCTCCGCCATCAGTTTTCAGATTCATAGCTGAAGGCTTTCAAAATATTCATTTATAAACATACCGTATATCGCCAGATATACAGATTCACGTATTTTATATATATATATAAATCCATACACACACGCCCCCCCCCCCCCATATATATATATGTGTGTGTGTGTGTGTTGAAAATTAACTTAGAAGCTTCTATGCATATTTTTTTTTTTCACAAATTGGGCATAATAGACCCTGGACGATCAACGTTTCTAAAAATAGATTATTATATATATATATATATATATATATATATATATATATATATATATATATATATATATATATATATATATATATATATATATATATATATATATATATATATATATATATATATATATATATATATATATATATATATATATATATATATATATATATATATATATATATATATATATATATATATATATATATATATATATATATATATATATATATATATATATATATATATATATATATATATATATATATATATATATATATATATATATATATATATATATATATATATATATATATATATATATATATATATATATATATATATATATATATATATATATATATATATATATATATATATATATATATATATATATATATATATATATATATATATATATATATATATATATATATATATATATATATATATATATATATATATATATATATATATATATATAATATATATATATATATATATATATATATATATATATATATATATATATATATTTATATATATATATATATATATATATATATATATATATATATATATATATATATATATATATATATATATATATATATATATATATATATATATATATATATATATATATATATATATATATATATATATATATATATATATATATATATATATATATATATATATATATATATATATATATATATATATATATATATATATATATATATAACGATCTATTTTAGAACGGCGGTGGATTGGCAGTATCGGTAGAGGGTCAGACACCATGCTTTGCAGCAAAGAGTTATGGCCCTTTATCCTGAGTTCAAATCCCGCCGAGGTTAACTTTGTCATTCATCCTTACGGGGTCGATAAAATAAAAGTACTAGTAATATACTGGGATAATTGCTGGCCTTGTGCCAAAAGTAGAAACAATTATATATGTATACACACACATATATATAGACATCTACATACACACATATATACATACATATACATATGTTTATGTGTGTTTGTGTGTGTGTGTGTGTCTGTGTGTATGTGTATGTGTGTGTGTAGTTGATTTACGAATCATTAGGGAAATTTGAAATTTGAAATGCAGACATGTATAAGTAATAGTTGTCAAAAAAACAAAAAAAAACTATAAATATTTGACCATAAGGATTTATAGTTATCTATTATTTACAGCTGTCAACATTGTACCTAACACATTTATATATGTAGAAGAAGGAACTGTGGTCATGGGAGCCAGCTAGAACCATTTTTTTTAGTTCGCTCTGTCTAAGAAATGCTTCCTACTCCCACAAATCTAAAACGTTGTAAAGTAGACGTGAGTAGACTGTGTTAATGGGGGAAGCGAGCAACGACGAAACACATGCTGTTCAGTACAGATACATATGGTGGCATAACCAGGTGCTTATGGTACTGGCTGATGCAGTGGAAGAGAGGGTGAAGTGGATGAACAACGGCGTGAGGTATCCACAAGTAGTAGAGAACACAAGCAGGATGACATTTTGTATAGAAGGATATTGGAAATCAGCCACTGTAAGAAAAAGACTGAGCCAAAATGGGAGGTCTCAATTTACTTGGACAGTAAATACCACTTATCCCTTTTTACCACCAAGAGAGACGACTTCGTCTTCTGGTGCAAGGAAAGGAATGTGGTGAAGATGGTGGGACATACTGACACTTGGGTAACGAATATCAATGGTGCATTCAATACGAAGGCCAGGAAGTACAGTCTAAAGTCTAAAGTCTGTCTTAAGCCAGAAGGCTCATTTGGCCGGTGCTTATCTCGGTTTCATGGCGTGAAGCGACTGAGAGTACAAGACCCCTCCCCTGGACAGGACGCCAGTCCATCGCAGGGTTAAACCTCCACCTATTGCTGGTACTCATTTTCAGCTGAGTATACTGGAGCAACGTGTTTTGCTCAAGAACACAGCACGCATCCCAGGAATCGAACCCACGACATTATGATCGAAAGTCCAACACTCTTACCACTAGGCCACGTGCCTCCACTAGGAAGTACAGTGAGGTGGTTGAATTCTGTGAAACCTACAGATAGGAGGCATCATGTTTACCTTTTGAGGTAGGTGGCAGAAGTTTTGTCGGAACTAGGGGACTTGGACTGGTGACCAAGGTAAAGTAACACCTTTTGAGGGCATTACCGAAGGCATCTGAGAAAGAGAGTCACTACATCTGTATCAAAAGAGAAGATGAATGGTGTGCTTGACATTTCGAGGTGGATGGAAACGTTACGCTCGGAGTCATAAGATCAGACGCATCAAATTTTATGCGGTTCTGACTCGTTGAGGCGGACGGAGCCACAATCTCAGACGCAGCAAAGATTGTGCTGTTGTGCAGGAGTTTCGTCGCCTACATATATAAGTGACCGCGAGTAGGTGTGGTGTCATGATGGAAGGGGCCGAAGTACATACACAGTTACTTCACCTCCTGATGAGGCATCAACTCCTGCATTCCGATACAGGTCCGTGTTTACCAAGTATATATATATATATATATATATATATATATATATATATATATATATATATATATATATGTATGTATATATATATATGTATATATATATATATGTGTGTGTATGTGTGCGTGTGTATGTGTGTGTGTTCGTGTAAAGCGACATGCAAGTGATAATATATTGGCAGCGTACCTAGATACACATGTACGTAAGTAGTATATATTCTTGCATATGCATACACATAATGATACACACACACATATATATATACATGTTTGTACGCACGTAAGTGTAAGTATGTAAGTCTGTGCCTACTTCTTCTCCAAGCTGATGAAGCTACTGTAATGATATATGATTATTTCTAGTCCCTCCGTTGGTCATAAATCAGTCTTTGAAAAGCAGCAAATCGTGTTGTAACGGGGTTTCTCGCTAAAAGTCTCTCTTCACTTCTAATATATTTTATCTTATATATATATATATATATATATATATATTATATATATATATATATACATATATTATATATATATATATATATATATTATATATATATATATACATATATTATATATATACACACACATATGTAAATGAATACGTATGCATTTATATATATATGTATATATATATATATATATATATATTTATATATACATATATATGTATATGTATGTGTGTGTATATATATATGTGTGCGTGTGTGTGTGGGGGTGTTGTATATATGTATATATATATATATACATATATACAACACCCTCCTACACACACGCACACACATATATATATATATACACACACATACATATACATATATATGTATATATAAATATATATATATATTATATACGATATTAAATAAATGGAAACTATATTTATAAAACCATATTTATTTCATTATACATATTTCAGGGATAACCAAATTAAAATATGGTATGCCTTCATCAGACAAAATACAATATATAAACAGTTTTATAAATAATTTTGACGTACCCTATTAGATGCGACCATTAGACAGCTTCCAAAAATAATGGTCGCATCTAATAGGGTACGTCAAAATTATTTATAAAACTGTTTATATATTGTATTTTGTCTGATGAAGGCATACCATATTTTAATTTGGTTATCCCTGAAATATGCATAATGAAATAAATATGGTTTTATAAATATAGTTTCCATTTATTTAATATCGTATATCTACTCCAAAAACTTGTCAAGTGCTTTATATCAGTTATAAAATATTTACTTGTTGTATCCCAACAATTTTAAATAGAACTTTTGCATATATATATTATATATATATTATATATATATATATATAATATATAATATATATATATATATTATATATATAATATATATATATATATAATATATATATATATATATATATATATATATATATATATATATATATATATATATATATATATATATATATATATATATATATATATATATATATTATATATATATATACATATATAATATATATATATATATATGAATGTATATATAGTGTATTTTGCAATACACTGTATGCTTAATTAAAACCATTTTGAAGACCTTACGCTATTTTTTTAAAGTAGTGACTATACATATATACATATATATATTGTTATACTTATTATTGTATTCTATCTTAGTTTACTAGTGTGTGTTTATATCTGTTTGTTCTTATTGTGCTTGTGTGTGTATATATATATATATATATATATATATATATATATATATATATATATATATATATATATATTTATTTATTTATAACAACAAACACATATCAACAAACACATATAAACACACACTAGTAAACTAAGATAGAATACAATAACCGAAACACAGTCACCCAAACGTGAACGCACACTAAACACTATACACACATGCAAACGCATGCGCAGAGAAGAAGACAAAAATAAATAAATAAATAAACATAAATTATAAATGGCGTAGATATACAATAGAACAGGAGGAACATAATAGTAACACTGATGATGTTGCAGATGTGCAACAAAAGAACTTTGTTAGACTCTATATATGTGTTAATATCTATATTATATCTGTATTTTTGACCGTTGGTCAGTCAATGGTAAACATTGAGGACCGAATGAATTAACGGTGGAGATATAAAAGATACAGAGGCGAAAATCAACCAAACAATGAGTGTGTTCTGTTGTTATTTCTGGCAATATTATTACAACAATATGACCCTCCCCAAGTATAACAATATTTGTTTCGACACACCACTTCGAAAACCTCGCAAAACAAATATATATATATACTTACTCGCAAAACAAATATATATATATATATACTTATTCCCTAGCTGCTGCTGGCAAAAGTTTTGTTTAGATCTGAGGAAACTGGAACTACATTAAACGAAGAGTTTTTCTCTGGAACACAACACACCGCCAGAACCAATGGGTGAACCAACGAATGTATGATCTTGATTTCAACCCCGTAACCTCTAGGTCATGTATAGTAGGAGATATGACCTGATAACTAACCTTGTCAGACACATTAAAGCAGCAGATATTGTTATAACCCCTTATTTCTTGTAAATAATCAAGAATTTGGACGTATTTAGTAATACAACTAACTTTGTCATTACTGGGTTGGCAGTATCGGTAGAGGGTCGGGCGTCATGCTTTGATACATAGAATTACGGCCCTTTCCATTCTGAGTTCAAATCCCGCCGTGGTCAACTTTGCCTTTCATCCTTACGGGGTCGATAAAATAAAGTACCAGTAATGTACTGGGTAATTGCTGGCCTTGTGCCAAAAGTAGAAACAATTATTTCGTTGGTGTTTGGAACTTAAGAAATATATATTACATATAATTATAAAGGAAGGTTTTTAGATAAATATAACACTTTAATCCGTTCATTATCATGACAGTTTCTGTCTGTGGTTTTCAAATCCTTTAGCAAATAATTTAGAAAAGAATTTGGAGGGATTTAGTCATTTAACTTAGTGGTGTTTGGAACATAACTTGAAATAAATTTATAATGGGCGGTTCAAATTTAACTGGAATACTTTAAAAACAAACCTTATATCTATAATAGAACTAGAGGCGGTTTCAGGCGAGTTGATATCAAAAAGGTTAAATTTATCTTATGAAAGATAAAATAGGAGAATGACCCACGAGAAGAGCATCTAATACTTTGCCATGCCAAGGGCACATAAATCCTGATGGTGTCGTAGGGATACCATATTTATATACGGTATGTCTTGGACAATTAAATCTGAAGGAGCCCATCCCTCTCCCTATGTGAACGCAGCCAATTTCTTACCATGAAGTCAGACTATGAAGCCCATCTAAAACATTATCCACTGAGCTATTCCGCATCTGGTGAACGCAGCATGACTGAACGTTCAAGAAGTGTTGGACTTCCGTCGCTTCCGACAGCACGTGTTTCATTTGATTTAATTAAAGGAACATCCAGCTTATGAATTTAATGTGGAAGAGGCTGAGCATTCCACAAACACGTGTACCTTTAACGTAACTCTCAGTGAAATTCAGCGTGACACAATGTGTGACAAGGTTAGCCCTTTGAGTTACAGCTACAACTAAATTTTTCCAGCAACGTACAATATATACTTGCACAAGAGCATTACGCTTCGGTTGGATCGAACTCAGTCCTTTACGATTGTGAGAGAAATCTTAACTTCTAAGCCACGTAACTTAGCATTGTATTGGAAATACTTTTCGTAACAAAAACGGTAGAAAAATTGTGAATGTGAAATATAACGCCACTGTTACCAACTATCATAATTCAACTTATTTGTATAAGTAAAATCTCACCAATGAATTGCAGCAGAAAGATCGTCTGACAGAAATAATAGAGTCCAATAAATCAAGGAATGACTGGAGTCTATCATAATAATAAACATATTTCTCTATCTCATAGACAGCATAACAATTTCTATTTTTCTATGGTCTATGATAAATGTGTAAAGGTTCTCATAGATTATGGTAAACTAATCACTTTTAATAACACCTCTTTACAGTACTTGGAGTCTTTGTTATAGAAACCTAGCTATAGACTCGGAATAGAACTGACCGTCGGCGAATATTCTAATCCATCGACCAGCGGAACAACTTGCTCATATAAATGCCCAAGCATTTCACTAATACGTCTGCTTGTAACGTAATTCTCACGATTGAACCTGGAACGTAATGATTGGAAAGAAAACTCCTTAGTTACTCGGCCATGTCGAATCCATAACTCTTTCAATACAATAGAAACAACACTGCACATACCCAAGGCACATAGAGCAACGCTCTGTAATGCAATGACAGATCGTAATGAAAATAATTGTTTCTACTTTTGGCACAAGGCCAGCAATTATCACAGTGTATTACTGGTACTTTATTTTATCGACCTCGTAAGGATGAAAGGCAAAGTTAACCTCGGCTGGAAATACCAATAAAAAATAGAATTTCTAATTTAGGCACAAGGTCAGAAATTTTGGGAACAGTCGATTACATCGACACCCCGCCCAAGTACTTGACTGGTACCATATTTTAACGGATGAAAGGAGGAAACGTAAAGTTGACCAAAGGTATTGGGTAACCAAAGATTATAGTAGAAAACACTCGCCGAAGGTGCCACGCAACAGGACAGAACCTAGAACCATGTTGTGAAACGAATTACTTAACCACATTCCAGAAACAATACTTTTTAATTACATAATATTTTTCACTCCTTTCCTCCAAATATTTCCCGTGTCAACTGTGGAGATATACTGAGTAATAGCTGGAATATAGTAAATGACACTTACCCCAGAGTCCACGCAATGTGATTGGTCGAACCCTAGGTCTAATGATTGTGAAGCGAACTCTTTAACCAATCAGCCTTTTTCCATCCACTCAACAATAACTAACTCTTGTTATCAAGCTACACTTAATTTCTCCATCAAACTATGTTTAGATTGAATTCTATGCAAAGAACGATAATTCAATCAGTTACAAAATGGCGCTTTTTCAAATTACGAAGAGCAAACTTTATAGCCTTCAACTAGACGCTATAGTTGAATAACAAATATATACAACATGAAAGACGTTGTAAATAATGGACACGCCAACTCATTGGCGAATTATTCAATCTAACAATTGGAAACCGAAATCCCGCGTGTTTATTGTCTCCCCTAAAGCATATAACTATCATTAGTAGTTTTTGTTTTCATCATGGATGTGGTGGTGGTTGCGGTGGTTGAGGTGGTTGTGGTTGTGGTTGTGGTGGTTGCGGTGGTTGGGGTGGTTGTGGTGGGGGCTAGTGGTGATAGTGCTGGTGGTAGTAGTGGTGATAGTGCTGGCGGTAGTAGTGGTGATTATTGTTGCAGTTGTTATTGTTGTTGTTGCTGCTGTTGCTGTTACTGTTGCTGCTGTTGTAGCTACTGCTGTTGAGGATGTTGTTATTGTTGCTATTGTTGTTGTTGCTGTTGTTGTTATTGTTATTGTTGCTTCTATTAATTCTGGACATTTGTGTAGTGTATTTCTAGAGTTGTAAATTTCCTGTGTTCTATGTTAGTCACTGTATAAAATATCAGTCGGAGAAACACTGACTTATTTAGTAATTATTTCTCTATTCATTTCACTTGTCAAAGTATGTAGCCTAATGTTTAGGGTGTTGGATTTATGATCATAAGGTCGTGGGTTCGAATCTTGGGCCAGGTAGCGCGCCGTGTTCTTGAGCAAAGCACTTCATTTGACATTGCTGTTCATGATAACATTGGGGCCCCCGTCACCAAAATATCCAATAAATTTCCTTTGAGACGTAACCTTGTATAAAGCCAGATAACCCACATGGGGGCGAACTGTAACAACGTGATATGATTAAGGCTCCTACCATTAACCCCCATCCCCATTTGAGAAGTAACCTCGTTGAATCGTTGATTACTTATTTCGTTCACTAGCCACTCTTAATAGTAAAAAGTACCCACTCTCAAACCTTAGGTCAGACATTAAAATGTAGTCTTACATAAGATAAGATAATGTAGTCATGTATTCTTATATAAACCTAACATACAGGCTGGTTGCGGTTGAAATGCCTCTGATTAGAGATCTGCTCGATAAGAGCTGAATTGGAGCTAAATATTGATTTTAATTTAAGCCCAAGACTAGCAAATGTTGGGGAAGGGCAAAGTTGATTAAATCAAATCCCATATTGAAGAGATTCAGTATGACACAGCGTGTGAGAAGATTTGCCCTTTGAATTACAAGTACTGTCCATCAGACGGACTTCCAAAGTTTCCGTCTAACTTCACCCGGCACGGCTTAAGTCGAGCGGTGCTTATGGTGAATGACATATGCTCAGGATACTACGCAGTTTGATTGAACCCGGGACCTAATGATTGCGAAGAGAACTCCTTAACTACATCCACATATATGTTAGTCACTGAATGAACAACCAGCCTGGAAATATGGACCATTTATTTTATCATTTATGTATTTATTTCACTATCAACATATAAAAATACCCCTTTTTCAAGCCAACGAAATAACTAGAAATAACAGGGAATTCTTTCTTATCCCACAATATATCGGAGGGATATATTTGAAAATGTAATCCAGATATATTATGTATGAATATAAGACGTAATGGTTACGACTGGAGAGCTTTTGAGCTTAGATATCTCAGAAGAAGGTAGGCTTGGGCTAAGCAACATATCTATTCCAAACCACTCCTACTATTTATCCCCCTTCCACTCCTTCCGACCACTCCTACTCCCAATGAGTAAGTCAGTTCTTATTTCCCCTTACTAACACATCAACACAAACACACACATAGAACACACACACGCAGACAATCAAGCTTTAATCATAATTATATATATATGTATATATATATATATATATATATATATATATATATATATATATATATATATGATATATATATATATATATATATCATATATATATATATATATATATATATATATATATATATATATATATATATATATATATATATATATATATATATATATATATATATATATATATATATATATATATATATATATATATATATATATATATATATATATATATATATATATATATATATATATATATATATATATATATATATATATATATATATACGTATATATATGAGTAAGTGAGTTCTTATTTCCCCTTACTAACACATCAACGCAAACACACACATAGAACACACACACGCAGACAATCAAGCTTTAATTATAATTATATATATATGTATATATATATATATTTATATATATATATATATATATATATATATATATATATATATATATATATATATATATATATATATATATATATAGTTTTGCGAGGTTTTTTATATGAAATCGTGTGTCGAAACAGATATTGTTATACTTGGGGAGGGTCATATTTGCGTAATATTGCCAGAATTAATAACAGAACTGAATAAAAAATGGCGTAGACATACAACACAACAGGAGGAACAATGAATATAACACCACTGACGATGTTGCAGATGTGCAACGAAAGATTTATGTAAATTATGTAAACTATATATATATATATGTGTTTGTGTCTATATTGTATCTGTATTATTTTTGACCGCCGGTCAGTCAATGGCAACATTGAGGACCGAGTAAGTTAGATCGCAGATATAATAAAAGACAGCGAGAAGCAAAAACCAACCAAACAGTGAGTGTGTTCTGTTATTAATTCTGGCAATATTACGCAAATATGACCCTCCCCAAGTATAACTATATATATATATATATATATATATATATATATATATATATATATATATATATATATATATATATATATATGATATATATATATATATATATATATATATATATATATATATATATGATATATATGATATATATGTATATATATATACGTATATATATGCTGTATGTACAATTGACATTTTATTAAACACATAAGCACTTCATTACATTATTGCTCTCTCCCTCTCCCAGATGTATTACTCTTATCCCACTTTGTTTATTTCCCCCTTCTCTCATTCTCTTCAATTTATCCCCCTCACCCCCACCCTTCACATTAAATCTTTCTTTCGTTCTTTCGTTCTTTTTTCTTTCTCTTTTTCTCTCGTCTCTATCAGGTTTTCAAAACAGGTGTTTCATCTCATTTAAAAGTGACATTAAATATTGAAAATAAAATATACATACTAAACGTGTATATACAATACATGTGTATACAATATACACACACATACACACAGGCACACATGTGTTCTTACATATAATCACATACAACATAACAGCATAACATGACGTGTAAAGAAAAATTAGAAACAACATCACTAGCTCCACCACACGTCGCCCCCCATACGTGGGCACTTTTAGATGGAAAATATGATAAAATTGCCACAGTTTTTTGTCTCTTTATTTTACCACCCCAACCCGTGCTATAATTTCAATGCTTCTGTGATTTATAACCTGTCAGAAATAACGGTAAAATTCTCACTTGCATTGCAGCAGCAATAGTAGCGCAGTGACTGTTCTTATTCCCCTAGCTTCTATTCTTCATCCTTCTCCACCTCATCACTCTCTCAAATTGTTAAACTTTTTCTAAATTATTATTATCATTATTTTAAAATTTATTCATTTACTTTTTCATTTTTTTCATTTGCTTCATCTATTCTCGCCATCTCAAATTATGAAGTGCAATGTTGCATTAAACATTTTTGATGGAATCTCCAGTATTCGAAACCACAATTTGTTCTGTGCAATATGGTATATAGTTCGAAAGAAAGAAAAGGTTTTGAAGAATAAGGAAGACGAGAATAGACGTTTAGTCATGGCAGGGCAACTGTCATTCTTGTCTTCCAAATAGAGAGGTACTTTGAAATAACTACAACATGGTAGGAATTTACCTCTCACGCAAGCTTGAAGAGGAGATACCAAGCATAGGAGGTGAACTCAACAGAGACGACACAGGAAACACACACACACACACACACACACACACACACACACACACACACACACATTCCAAATTGAAGGATGAGTATTTTAAACTTTATTTTATCATGAGTTAAGGCTCTATTAATTTTTCCCTGGATTTCACTAAATTCTGTGGCTGAATCTATATCCTGATTCTCTTTGAGATGAGTTTGATTTATTTTTCCCACATCTTACGTTAACTATTTTTCCCATTTTGACGCTATAGTCACTTATATATTATGGAATACTGTTGGCTTTTTGCTACAATATTTTCTATACCTTTCATTTATATATATATATATATATATATATATATATGTGTATGTATGTATATTCTTCTGGTTTTATAATTTCACAAATTTTGCCAATAGAGAGAGAGATAGAAAGAGAGTCGGTTTCTGACATAGATACACGACTCTCTCATTGGAATTTAGACATCAACTAGGTAGACATGTCTGCATGTCTGCATGCATGTGTGTGCAGGTATGGATTGTATTGTATGTGTGGATGTGTATGTGCATATGCTTTGTATCTGTACATGTGTACATGGAGTTATTAGATGCAACATTTTTGGATTGTTTTACATATTTTTACTGTTCCATCAATGGATTGTACTTGTAATTTCCTAACTAGTCATGTTCTTTCTGTTTCTGTGAAGCCCAGCCTCTCAAGATTTGTATTGAGGCAGTTACTAACATATCCCAATGCCCCAATAATCACAGGTCTAAATCTGAAGGTATAGTCAGGGTGGAGTATCTGTAGATTTCTCATTAGTTCTGCATAGATATTCTCCTTTTCGTTAATCTTTAATATTATATTGGCATCTGCTGGGCAGGTCATTTCCACTACTGTGCCTGCCTTCTTTTCCCTGTCCCATATCATTATATCTGGTCTGTTATGCCTGCATTTTATTGGAGTTTTGACTGGAACATTCCACCAGTACTCTTTCATATTATGTATGTGTATATCTTCCACATTGCTGTAACTTTTAATGTGTTTATTGTCGAGGCTATCTTTTCTACGGATTGCATTGTACAGTGTTTTGGCCACTACATCATGCCTCGTAGTATGTATGTATGTATGTATGTATGTATGTATGTATGTATGTATGTATGTATGTATGTATGTATGTATGTATGTATGTATGTATGTATGTATGTCAGGTCACCAGTTGGTGCTACTGGTAACATGTATCCCAGTACAACCTGTCTCATAGTCGGGTCATTGGTGGCGACTAAACAGGCAACCCCACCAAGGTTTCTTGGTGAGGAGGGTGACTTTGGACATCCTGCAGGACTAAAAACAAAACCTGTCAAAGGGCAAAGGAGCTCTTAAGAGTCAATAGCCATCCAAAATCACCGGGAGAGATGACCCCTTAGCCTTTGTCAAGGCAGAATTCTAGGAGAAGGAAAACTCTGATATATCACCTGTAACCCTGATGGTATCCAATGATGTTGACTTGTTCTTCTTTTTGGTAAATATCATCTTGGTTAAGGGAGTGGGACTGGCTTTGTGCAGTGCCTTTGCTCACTATAAAAGCTTCACGGCACAGGCATTGCTTTACATCTGGAGATCTCTCTGCACTTGTCGTTACATGGTACCATGGGCCCAGCACTATGTGTCAATAATTGTCACAAGTGTAGTGTTTGTACCAGAGTTTTCAAGTCGCTGGCTGGACTCAAAAGTCACACTCGTTCAGCGCATCGGTAGGAGTTCTCCTACATGGATATAAAGTAGTGGCCGTACTCGAAACCATGTATGTATGTATGTATGTATGTATGTATGTATGTATGTATGTATGTATGTATGTATGTATGTATGTATGTATGAACGTATGTATATAAGTGTGTATCTTAACTATAATAAAGAAAGGAGTGCGGGACTGCGTCCAGAATATGTTTTTTTATATACCGTTTGTAAAATAAATTGGATTACTTTGAATCAATAATGAATGAATATTACATGATTTATGTTCTAAATTTCGTAAATTTTGATTAAATATAAATAATTTTATTGCTTATTTTAAGATTCACTTCTTTAACATTTTCAAATGTCAACACTTCCGGTTAGCGATCGCTTATATAAACATTAATATATTTCCGTCCCTAATTCTTTTCCTAATGCAGTTTATATATAATATATATATTTTTTAATGTATCCTGGATTACTTTACTGATTACATAAGAGAGTGTAACGCAGACTTCGTTCAATTTCTGTGTATATTGTCCATTACGATTTCATTTGATGTATCATATCTACATGCATATATATTTGCGTATAATATCAATATACACACTACACATGCTAGTATATATAATATATATATAGATTATATATATATATATATAAATATTCAACAGGCCAACAGGCACACGGTGAAACTTTCCTACTCAACCACACGCTCCGTAGCCCAGCACATAGCCGGCATAAATAGGAATAGGCTCACTGCCTCTAATACCACCGTAAACCACGGATCCACCCAACGGAACCAGCACACGGGACGCACCAGACCCCGGACAGGCCCAACTACCACAGCGGAACGCGGCGGCTACCCAGCCAACCCCGAGTGATGGTAACCACGCGGTACATGTGCAGGGCTTAAGAAGTCATGCAATTGCAGAGACCCATCACTATGCCCCCTTAGTAATGAGTGCACGACGAAAAACGTAGTCTACAGGTGCAAGGTCACAACCCCTAACTCGGAGCACCACTACATAGGGTCCACGGCGACGAGCTTCAAAGATAGGTGGTATAACCATCGCCATTCCTTTAACAGAATAGAAAAGAGGAAATGTATGGTCCTTTCTGAATTGATCTGGAAGCTCAAACTTGAAAAGACCCCGCACTCTTTGGTCTGGTCTGTGGTTAGATAGGTTCCCCAGACAGAGGTGGGTCTGGTATTTGCAACATCTGTCTTAGTGAGACACTCGAGATACTTCATGGCGGAACCAAGCTATTAAACAGATGGGCCGACTTATTCGGCGCCTGCAGACACCTAAGGACGGGAACTTTCCTCAAGCTATATGGATAAACCCCGGTTATGGCCTCCCACAACGCCCTCCCCACCTGTAGGTCCCCTACACCCCGTACCAATGACCAATGGGCAACAACACCCACCCATAGTTTGTAGTCCCTACGGTGGATTGTCCACCGGAACCTCTACTGGTTAGGAGTCAGCAAAACCACGTTTATTGAACCTGAGGAGCCCCCCCCCCCCGGTAGTGGCCCATACAGGAAGAACAGTTATCCTAAGGTACTAACCCTATACGCATGAATGAGTGCCCGCAACCGTGTGTTGTGTGTGTATACTGGGATTACGTGAATGTACACACTTATGTGAACGCAACGAAATACTAATACCCCAGGTTGCATTTGAAAAATGTTCGAGTGTATGCTTAAGAATATATTTGTATATGCTCTCGTGTCTGAGTGCACATGTGTATATAGACATACACACGCATCCAGAGGTATAAATGTGTAGGTGGGTGCGTGTACCTATATATGTCTGTACTAAGGGATTCGCCTAAGCTCCAAAGCCCCAAGCTATTGCTGTGAAGATATATATCACACTCTTGTCTAAACAATAACTTTTCCAAACACCCACTTTACTTTTCTTTAAACATAACACCCACCTCGTTTTATGCCTGCCTTATACTTGGATTTGGGGGCCTCTGATGTATATATATATGCACTTGTGCGTACATACATATATATACACACCTGTATGGATTTGTGTGTGTAGATGTGTGTGTCTGTGGGGGTAGGTGTGAGTGTATGTACAAGTCAACCAGCATAAGTCTTTTTATTTGTAAACTTTCTAAGTATTTGACTCTAACCATAATTTTCAGTATTACCACCCCTCATAAATTCCCCAATTTGTAAGTGTGGATGTGTGTGTGTGTGTGTGTGTGTGTCTGTGGGGGTGGGTGTGAGTGTATGTGCAAGTCAACCAACATAAGTCTTTTTATATGTAAACTTTCAAGTATTCGATTCTAACCATAATTTTCAGTAATACCACCCCACATAAATACCGCAATTTAAGAATGACCTGTAGTATCGAATTTCATACTATAAACCTCAATTGAATATATATCTGACCAAGAATGCTTTTTGTGAAAATCAGTCATATGGAACTATTGTCATCTTGCCTGACGGTTTAAACTTTACAACGCCACCTGCCTCTTTGAAGTCAAATACCAACCCTACTAGCATCTACAAACTGACCAATGAGAATTAAGATTATTCCTGCTGACAACATTAAATTATCCCTAACAAGCTCATATGTCCCAAGGCTCTGATACCATCAACACCATAAACACAGAGTTGGCATATCTAAGAACTGACTAACTGCCTGATGAGGTCATAGCCATTCAATGGATATCATCGAAATATATATAGCAGTAAATAAAGGATTATGAGTTCATGCAATTGACTTATGCTTCGTCAGTATATATATATATATATAGGAACGAGTAGGACCCCGACGGCTGAGCTCAAGCCGTTTCGACGGCTAATTCTGGACTAAAAGATAGTCCAGAATTAGCCGTCGAAACGGCTTGAGCTCAGCCGTCGGGGTCCTACTCGTTCCTATTACCCACTCTACTACCCTAAGTATTGAGTACTTTGGTGCGTTATGGTCCATCTGGTTCCTTACCACATTTCCTTCGTTATATATATATATATATATATATATATATATATATATATATATATATATATATATATATATATATATAACACAGGAATTGTGGTAAGGAACCAGATGGACCATAACGCACCAGAGTACTCAATACTTAGGGTAGTAGAGTGGGAAATAGGAAAAAGTATGACCCCGACGGCAGAGCTCAAGCCGTTTCGACGGCTATTTCTGGACTAAATTAGAATTTTTAACCTGGTGAATAAATAGCCGAACTTGTCAAGGGGGTACTTCCTTATATGGGAAGATTGTTGTTGTCAAGAGGATTGGTTAAAATTTGTTGTAAACACAAATAAGTCTATCATGGCATTTGGTGGGAGGTAGGGGTGGCTGAACTTGCCTGTAGAACAATAGGGGGTTGAGTGGAGCGGACAAGCGTTGAAACTGATATGTATACAGCAGATTCTAAGGATAGTGTATGAAGTGGAGGACGGAGGTTATAGGATAGGTAAATCGAATGAGAGTAGGAGACAACAAAAGATACTAGAAATAAATAAAAAAATATATAAAATTAGATAGTGAGAAATGAATAAAAAAAATCACAATGTTATCTTACAATTACAGGTTAATAAGTTGAGAATAGAAAAAAACTTGTAGAACTTACAAAACTGATACAAAATTAAAGGGGTTTAACACATCTGCTATAAGTAGTTAGTCAAACGTATTCGGCCAATTCTATCTTAAAATTACAGGGGTGGAGGTAACTGATGCTACAAGGCCCGATGGGCTGCATCGGTGTAGGCCAAAGGGGAAAAGCAGACGAGGAAGAAAATAGGGGGTGGAAGGAAGTGATAGGATGAGACAGGGGGAAGAAGAAGACAAAGAGGAAAAGAAAAGAGATACATCTACCTATGTAATCTGGGGTTTCCCTTAACTTATTCAGCAATCACGTATCATTCCACTAAATGAAGGTTTTTAAAATTTATGTTTTGAATATGTTCAGTCTTAGCTTGAGACGTTAAGAGTCACTAATTGTTTGCAAGGGCAGTAATGTTTTTATTTATTTATTCATTTATTTTATTTTATTAATATTTTTTGGGGGAGCGGGGAGGGCATTAAATAGACCTCAATAGGCTACTGAAGGATGAAAAGCATAGCTGATCTCGGCAGGATTTGAACTTAGAACGTAAACGGCCGTAACTAAATGCTACAAACCATTTTGTCTGACGCTCTATTGGTTCTGACAATTAACCGCCATCCATTTAGAATAGAGAGACGGGCAGAGAGCTAGACTGACGGATGGACAAGCAGACGGATAGACGGACAAATGGGCAGACGAACAGACAGCTAGAGAGACAGACAGACAGACAGACAGACAGGCAGCTAGACAAATGGACAGCGAGGCAGCTAAACATGACGGATATATTTCTTTATTTGCCACAAGGGTGCAAAAAGATGGGGACAAATACAGAGTGGGGAGTTTACATACAAGCGTGTAAAAAAATAGAATTAATAAAAAATAACAAATAACATATAACAAATAACAATTAACAATTGAAATCCCCAATAGGGGGGAGGCGTTACACATGGGTTTTACACACCCCCAAAAAATGTACAACCCTCATCTCCAGGAGCACGAAGAGTGATCAGATAGATAGATATATAAACAGTCGGACAGACTGTTTAACAGTCCGACAGATAGACAAACAGACATCTCGACAGATTAGTAGAAAGTCAGACAGGCAGACAAAATGACTGACAGATAAACAGAGAGACAGATAAAGAGAGATACAAACAGATAGATGGATAGATAAATTGATAAGCACATAAATAAACAGATAGATAGACAGATAGAAGGATACTCTGATACAGTCTGATAGACAGATAGATAAAGTGATAAACAGACAGACATTCAGAGAGATAAACAGTTAAACAGATATATAACATACAGACAGATACATACATACATATATGATGGCTGCTCTCTCGTTATCAAGTATGGCCATTGCACGATATACCATTATTAATAATTAATTCTATCGTGCAATGCCTGTGTGTGAAGATATTTTTTAAAGTGACGAAAGACTGTGCACTGAGCCAATCCCACTCTCTGAGCGACAGTAGCTATAACAAGAAAAGAAGAAAAGATCAACATCATCGGTAATTACAGAGCCGCAGGTTTTATATCGGAGTTATCCCAGTTTCCTGAGTTGCCTTCTCCTAGGAGAATGCCCTGAGAAAGGCTAGGGGTCCTTCACTCCCAGTGGTTTAACCGCGCGATCGAGTGTCCAGCCCGACTATTTCTATGTCCCCTCGCATATACATACACATGCCCCCATGCATATACACATATACACACACATGTACATGTGTATATACATATTTACACATTTTTGGATGGCCGTTGACCCTTATGAGTTCTTGCGCCCTTTGTCAGGTTTTGTATTGTGTCCTGCAGGGTGTCCAAAATCACCCTTCTCACCAAGTAAACTTGGTGGGGTTGCCGCTTTAGTCGCCGACGACCCGACCATGCGACAGGTTGTAACATACAACATACATATATACATATATACATATATATATATATATATATATATATATATATATATATATATATATATATATATATATATATATATATATATATATATATACATATATACATACTCATACATATATACATACATACGTACGTAATACATACACACACACACATATATATATATACATACAGACAGAAAGAAATACATACATACAAATATAAAAAAAACACATACACACAGACAGACAGACAGACAGACATACATACAGACATATAAACAAACAAACCACGAGATAAACAGCCAAACAGACTGAGAGATAAACCAGTAATTATTTAATGAGACTACGAATCATTGTAATGGCTACAGACTTTTCTGAAGATAGCCAGACATTTTAAAATATACTTCTCTCGATTTTTTTCTCCGATTTCATTAAATTGCTGAAAATGTTTGTTGATTTTATAATCGCCGAGTGTTTATCGTATATTTTCACTTTATCAATGATTATATTTTATATATATCGGTTTTTAAATTTCATTTCTTTATGATTATTGAAGTGGGAACGTATGAATGTATGTATGTATGTATGTATGTATGTATGTATGTATGTATGTATGTATGTATGTATGTATGTATGTATGTATGTATGTATGTATGTATGTATGTATGTATGTATGCATGCATGCATGTATGTATGTATGTATGTATGTATGTATGTATGTATGCATGTATGTATGTATGTATGTATGTATGTTCATCTGGTTTTATAATTTCACAAATGTTTATGTATTTACGTATGTATGTGCGTACGTACGTATGTATGTATGCATGCATGTATGTATAATGTAAGTATGTATGTATGTATGTGCGCATGTATGTATATATATATATATATGTTTGCGTTTATGTATGTATGTGTGTGTATGTTCTGGTTTTATAATTTCACAAATTTTAGCAAATAGAGAGAGAGAGTCGGTTTCTAACATAGATACAAGACTCTCTCATTTGAATTTACACTACATCAACTAGGTAGATATGTATGCATGTCTGCATGCATGCATGTCTGCATGCATGTATGTGTGTGCAGGTATGGATGTTATTGTATGTGTGGGTGTGTATGTTTTAAGTTGTATGTGTGCATGTGCATATGCTTTGTATCTGTACATGTGTATATGCAGTTATTAGATGCAGAATTTTTGGAATGTTTTACATATTTTTACTGTTCCATTAATTGATTGTACTTGTAATTTCTTAATGTATGTATGTATGTATGTATGTATGTATGTATGTATGTATGTATGTATGTATGTATGTATGTATGTATGTATGTATGTATGCATGCATATATATATTTACTTGTTTGCATATGTGTGTATGTATGTATAGTATCTCACTTAATTTTGAGTTTATTTTTTACTGACCACCTTCTTGGCTGCAAGGAAGAAAAGAACATTTCCATTATCCCTTGTGCAGCCGTAAGAATGCTTTACAGAGTTCGATATAGCTTATGAATTAAGGAGTTGCGTATCCTACTTCAATCATACATTGGTCCCGAAAGGTTGGTATATATACTGTAGCTCTAATAATAATAGGATTGAAAATGAACCTGTTTCTCGGGTACTTGATTTACAAACCCCTCATCGATGCGCTATAGGTTTCCTTCTTCTCTTGCATTTTTCTTTCTACATTACCATCTAGTTGGTAACTAACATCAACAAGATACCATGTTATCAATCTGTGGTCTCAAATAATAATTGCTTCTACTTTTGGCACAAGGCCAGCAATTATCCCAGTGTATTACTGGTACTTTATTTTATCGACTCCGTAAGGATGAAAGGCAAAGTTAACCTCGGCGGGATTTGAACTCAGAATGGCAAGGGCCGTAACTCTATGCGTCAAAGCATGGCGTCCAGCCCTCTACCGATACTGCCAATTCACCGCCCAAACAATAATAGCAAGCTGGCAGGGTTTTAATTTGGTGGCGGTTTTCATTTTTATATTCTACCAATATTCATTTCAGCCATCAATCTTAATACATTCCTCCCTATTTGTTAACATTTTTGTCTTCCTTAGTGCATTTAAGATTATACTAGCTACCGCGATGCATGGTGAGGTAGACATTCTTTCAGTTGGCAATAATGTAGCTAACGTCTTCAAACTTTGTTTTGCACAGCCTACATTTAATGTCAACTGATGACTTCCCTCAGTATTTGGTGTGGATTTCTTGTACCTGGATTACACGGAGGTATACTTCATGGTGAGATGTTATGATCTTGTTGGAACTCAACGTCCGGATTTGAGTGTAGTTTATCTTCTCTATTGTCTGCGTTTTCATCACAAGTAAACATGTAAAATATCTACAGTCAACTGGTCTATTTTGTATGTATGTATGTATGTATGTATGTATGTATGTATGTATGTATGTATGTATGTATGTATGTATGTATGTATGATGAAGCGCGGGCACATGAAAATACTCGGTTTCATGCCCGAGTGCGCGGATAGTCCACCCAGAGGGAGAGACTCCTGGTCCTTGTTAGGGCATCATCTTAGGAGAAGAAAAGCATTGATGTAAAACCTGCGACTCGGTGGCAGCCAATGATGTGGACCTGTTATTCCTTTTGGATACCTGTTACCGTTGTTCAGAGAGTGAGATTGCTTCAGTGCAAGGCCTTTCTTCATTTAAAAGCGCTTCAAGCACAGGCATCACTTCATCTCAAATACTTTCACGTATGTTGCATGAGCATCAATATATACATATATAAATATTATATAGGATAAGTATATATATATATATATATATATATATATATATATATATATATATATATATATATATATATATATTATTATATATATAAATATATTATTATATATATACATATATGATTATATATATATAAAATATATTATTATTTCTGGCAATATTATTACAACAATATGACCCTCCCCAAGTATAATATATATATATATATATATATATATATATATATATATATATATATATCAAAGAAGAGACATATATCATAAGAGTGGAAGAGAAAGAATTATGATCAATATATTAGATGACAATAGCCGAAGAGAAGTGTGCTCAATGCTTAGAGATACAATGTTAAATATTATAGAAAGGTTAATATTTAATGAGAGCTAAGCATATATATATATATATATATATATATATATATATATATATATATATATATATATATATATATATATATATATATATATATATAAATATATATATATATATATAATATATATATATTAATTTATTAAAATAACAGATTAAAGTTTAAGCAAAGAATCGCTGCTTTCACTCTTAATGGGATCTTCTGAAACTAAAAGAATCAATCTGTGAACGGAGAGGTAAATATTTCGAAAAATGTTGCAACCGAAGGAAGACAGGAAGACGATACTTTGGTTCGTGGAAACGTTCGCTGGCAATGAACGGAAAAAAGCGAAGATAATACGTCATGATGTGGGACATGAGAACAATTACACGCAAAGACAAAACCACGTTTATGGCATAAACTAAAATTCTATTTCGGAAACCGAATGAATCTCGGCTTCAGAGTTAAGAATGTAAATAAATTAAAGAGGTTATTAAAATCAACAATAATTAAATATATACATGCACGCATCCATATACGTACATACACATGCATACGCGAAAACACCCGCCATGGGTATGCATATGCAAGCACGTACACAAAAACACGCGCACACATACAAAAACCCGCGCAACACCTGTACCCGCACACATACGAACGTATACACCAAATACACATAAAAATATATGAAAAAAAAAAATATATGTGTGTGTGTGCGTGTATACATATAATTATATAAACGTATATAAATATACACACATAAATACGTATATAACGCGCGCACACACATACCTACAGGTAAATACACATATGTTCGCTAAACGTACGTCAACCAAAACACAAAGTACGCATATACACACACCCTACATTCGTGCAAACCTGCATACACACACAAACGCAAAATACACGTATACACATAACCATATACACATGTACCAGTATATATAATATAATATATACACCTATAACAAATACAAGCACATATACGTACATGAAAGTATACGTACCTTCACAAAACATACAGGTAATATGTACTTACCTATACAAATAAGTAATGGTATAAACATAAAATATACTTATCTACCACATCAAGACGTAAATTATCCGCGTATTGTTCGTACTATCCGTTAGGGTATAATGTGGGGCTGTAATACAGGAAAGTTTTATGCAATTTATGTTTACAAGCCGAAATCGCCTCAGATTTTTGTTTAAGATGTGGTCATTGGCGTAGAGTATTTCCAGGGCTTCAGCGGCGCAGAGGTCACATGGTCTTTTATTTGCGGTCTTGGATCTCCAAGTGTAACCTATATTGGGTGTGGTTGTCTTTTAGACTCCAGATATAAGCTGAAAGTGACGTCATATTCCTTCTTAAAGGGTTAAGAAAAGAATGGGTATGCATGTAAAAACGGTGCTTGAATCTATTGGCGGTTAACCCTATGTAGGTCCTACGGGACGTGGGTGTTTCAACCTTACATTTGTAGACAATGTTACTACAGAGGCATTTCCCGGATAGGGGGCAGTCAACCCGATTCCTACAATTACAGTTAGTACTAGCTACAGGATTGCACGTGTTCATACAGCTAGGTAATTTACACACCATATATATACAATAACCGTCAGCTATCTCCAATATTTTATTCAGTAACAGAGATTTACTAACACACATACGCGCGCCCACACATATACACATGATAGTATGTTTTGTGCATGTATATATATATATAAATATATATATATATATATATATATATATATATATATATATATATATATATATATATATATATATATATATATGTATGAATGAAGTAATTCCGTCGGAAAGGTCCAGGAAAAAAGAGTGCTCTATGTAGGTTACAGAGCTTAATAGTTATGTAATAAACAACATAAGGCAATTATTTGATTTACCAGTGGTTTCTTGAAAGCAAACAAATTTTGCTTTCAATCATCAGAATGAAAAAATCCTGGTGTATTTATTGACATTGGATTAAAAAAAACCTTTTTCAAAATGTTTAAAAAGTTTTTAAAAAGTTTTTTAAAATCCAATGTCAATAAATACACCAGGATATTTTCATTCTGATGATTGAAAGCAAAATTTGTTTGCTTTCAAGAAACCACTGGTAAATGAAATCTATATGCGTATGTAATTAATACACGCATACATTTATTTTTTTAATTTCAATTGAGTTCTTAACACGTTGGATTGATAATGTTTTTGAAAAAACTAATTAACCCACGTGTATATTATTTTTTTTTCTCGTGAATCGTGGTTGTCTCTCTTTCCCGCTTCGTGACGCTATGAAACTTCCACAGTCAAAAGACTGCTGGAATTTCAAATTTGGCGGCATTCGATGCGTGAAGGAGAAGCTTAGCAGACACGATTTTTAACTGCGGTAAGAATTTTTTCTTATATCAAAGTTTAATGGGCTTCCACTGAAGATTTATAAGTGCCCACCTAAATATATTCTTACATGAATATATGTTAGGCTTCTACATAAACTGGAAACATTCTCCCAATTTGTAGAAAACTTATAATGAAACATTTGTTTGGAAAGAGAGATATATTTTAACTTTAATTATATCTCATAAAATAATACAACTGGCTTTCCACAAATTACATATAGTTAGCACCCCAAACACTTAAATTGGGTTTATACTAACATATAACCTAATGTTTGTTGAGTGAGATGGTTACCAGTCGGAGTTTAGCTTTAAGCTATCTCTGTTATTGTATTAAATATATATATATATATATATATATATATATATATATATATATATATATATATATATATATATATATATATTTATATATTTATATAATTTACTGCATTTTACTTACTGAGTCATCTGGTGGACAAAGACAAACAAAAAGCAGTAACAATTGCAACAACAACAACAACAATAATTATAATAGCAAAACCAATAGCAACATTTATAAACATTCCTAACCAGAATAACAATCGGTACGGAATAATAAACTTCAAATAACTCTAATTTATAATTCTCTTCATGATTCTACACAAATAATCACATACACACATACACACACACACATAATCACATACACACACACACACACACATATACACGGACACATATAATTACATACACACATATACACACAGTCACACAAACACACAGTCACACAAATAAACCGATAAACATTGTCACACACACACACACACACATACACACACTAACATAGACCCACATAAACATATATATAGAAGTACATACACGCATATGTACGTAGCATAATCATTTAGCCAAAACATTGAATCTCACACACATACACTAAACTACAGCGTTGAATATCACACACACACACATGCTCATATATTTACATAAACACAAATATCATACACACACATGCTCATATATTTACATAAACACACACATATCATACACACACATGCTCATATATTTACATAAACACACACATATCATACACACACATGCTCATAT
>OZ024742.1:259820143-259837643 GCA_964016885.1 Eledone cirrhosa | reverse complement strand
CCCTCAGCTACAACGGGTACACACTTTAATTGAGTGGACTGGAGCAAAGAGAAGTGAAGTGTTTTGTTCAAGAACACACGGCATCAACCGATCTATGAATCGAACCCATAGCATTATGATAGTAAAACTAACACACTAACCACTAGGCTGTGTCTCTTCACTAGATAAGATGGCGAGATAAATAATCACTCAATAATATGAAGATATCAAGGAATTTCTATATGTCACAGGAGATACCCGATTCATTGAAATCGAGGAATTTTTTTTATCCGTCGCAGGAGGTACCCGGTTACTTAAGATCGAGGAATTTCTGTGTATTGTAGGCGGTACCCGGTTACATAAAACCAAGATATACTAATTGATCACAGCTGCAGGCGATATCCGGTTCATTGAAATCGAGGAATTCCTATTTATTGCAAGAGGTATTCGATGAGGAGATCGATGGATTCCTATATATCGCAGTAAATACCCGGTTCGTTAAGATCGGGGAATTTGTCGCAGGAGGTATCCGGCTGCTTGCAAGCACCATAGATTTAGGTTTATTCTGTATTGTTTAAAAAAACCCAACCATGAGGAAGATGGGGAGGAGAATATGAAGAAGAGATAGTAGTAGTAGTAGTAGTAGTAGTAGTAGTAGTAGTACTGGTGATGGTGGTGGTATAATTATGGTTATTATTATTATTATTATTATTATTATTATTATTATTATTATTATTATTAGTAGTAGTAGTAGTAGTAGTAGTTGTAGTAGCAGACATGAATATTCAGAGCTATATACATCTCTAAATCGATTAAAACCCCAGGAATCCAGAGTTAAGTACTTGTTTTATGAGTTCCTCTGGCATATTAACGTATTTATCACTTTGTTAATCTAATTCACACAGAATCACATTACTTATATATATCTCATAGCAAAACATACACAGCAAAACATTCATACATACGTACGTACATACAAATATACATACATACATACATACATACATACATACATACATACATACATACATACATGTATACATGCATATATACATGCGTACATACATGCGTACATACATATATAAATACCACACACACACACATATATATATATATATGTATACATAATAACATATACACATACATAATATATATATACATATATGCATAACATATAGACATCCATAACATATATACATACACATATATACATATATACATACATAATCAGGGCTATAGATAACCTATCTTTGACCTATGACCTATATTGTGACTGAGAAAATAGATTATGGTGGAGATATATTTCAAGGAGTCTCTATATGATGTTGTTTATACTGCCAATAAACCATGAGTCCTTTACTCTAGCCGACCTTTTAACCACTCTACCAATTCGCCTCCTTGGTATTTCTATATGCATATTAACATACATTTCTGATCTTCATCGATCTTGACTTCACCAATTGATTTTTATTGATTTAATTACTTCAAAATATCGATCTTTATTACTTGTTAATGTTAATATAGCTTCCGAACAACTAACTACATAAAGTCAATAAGGCAGTATGTTATGCAACCATCGATCTGATAGAAATAGTAGTTAAACAAAGGAAGAGAGGTGATGGTCAGATCGGACCAGGGAAACAATATTTCTATTGGTCTTTCCATTGTTGATGCCCTCTGTCGGTCGCAACTCCTGACAGAAAGGGGTGAGATTTGAATTCAGAGTGCGCAGAGCATCCGGATCAAATGTTACAAAGTGTTCCACTAACCGAGCAACTTCTAAACTGGTACTTTATTTATCGACCACGAAAGTATGAAAGGCAAAATTGACATGGATGAGATATTTAAAATTAGAGCTTAGTGAGTCGGAACAAACACCGAGACTTTTAATTCGATTCTCTAACGCCATTTATAACAGCTAAATTACATTCAAATCACACCCTATCGTCCCAAACAAGGGACAAAGGAAGATTTATTGAATAATGTGCTTCTAGATACACTATTTCTAACACAATGGCGCAGAACACTTTTTATCATTGGTCAGCACAATTTGAGATGACCTAGGGCTAAACTCCAACAACAACAATAACGTTAATAATAATTGTTTCTACTTTAGGCACAAGGCCAGCAATTACCCAGTACATTACTGGTACTTTATTTTATCGACCCCGTAAGGATGAAAGGCAAATTTAACCACGGCGGGATTTGAACTCATACTGTAAAGGGTCGTAACTATGCTAGAAAGCATGGCGTCCAACCCTCTACCGATACTGCCAATTCACCAATGATGATATGGTAATAATTGTTTCTACTTTTGGCACAAGGCCAGCAATTACCCAGTACATTACTGGTACTTTATTTTATCGACCTCGTAAGGATGAAAGGCAAAGTTGATATGGTAATAATAACGAGAAGGATACACACATACACACACATGTATATATACACACATATACATACATAGACACAAAAAAACACATATGTATATATACACACATATACATACATAAACATACAAAGAAAACACATGTATGTATATATACAAACAATAAACGTATATATATATATATACAAACAACAAACATATACGCACACACATATATATATATATATACACATACACACACGTATGTACACACAGTCATACGCATGTATATATACACACATATACATACATACACATACAAAGAAAACACATGTATGTATATATACAAACAATAAACGTATATATATATATATACAAACAACAAACATATACGCACACACACACACATATATATATATATATACACATACACACACGTGTGTACACACAGTCATACGCATGTATATATACTCACATACTCACACATGTATATATATATACACAACAAACACAAAAGACACGAAACAAAGAATGGTCTATTATATTGGCCATTAACACCCGACCAAATGAAATACAGGGGAGGAACAGCAATATGACTGCACCTCATTTAAAAATAGTCTTTTGTCTAATTTTCACAAAACCCGTCCACAAGTAAAGATATCAGTTATGAAAATTCACTCTTAAGAGCTGAAATGTGCCCGAACACGGCGGAGCCGAACTCCCATCGTCATCGCCCCCATCTCTCTCGCCCTCCCCATATAAACACACATATCATACACACACACAGATGCTCTGTATAGTGAGCAAATGGGATCCCACGTGCTGGCCGCCCCACATACCCGGCGGACAGAATGGAGAAGGCGTTTCCCCGGAGGATGGTTAAGGAGATGCGCTGGAAGAGCCATTGATTTAACAAACCAATATTCTGCTAAATCATTACAGGGTGTTAAAAGTTAAACATTAAAGTCTTTAATCAATATTGTAAGTGTTCACAAGGATTTCTGTCTCTCAATAAAGACACTATAAACATTTGAATTAACAAACTCTTGTCTAGATACTATCTGCTAAATCATTACAGGATATTAAGAGTTAATATTGTAAATTTTCACGAAAATCTGTTCACTATAAAATTAATATTAACAAACCCGTTTTTAGATGTTTTCTGCTAAATCATTACAAGCTGTTAAGAGTTAATTAACAACTAGTCATATGCATCATTACTTCTAGCAGAATTGATCGCATTACATTAAATATTACAGTCTATACTCTAATACTGCAAATTTTCACAACAACCTGTTCACTAGTAAAGCTGCTCGAAATGTTTGATTTAACCAATACATTTCTTAATGATATATTCTGCAGAAGCATTGCAGGATGTTAAAGAGTTAAAACCTAAAAATCTAAATTGGGGTCAAAGCTCTCGCGTATAATCAGGTCTAATAAAAACAGGGAAAGTTCAAAGGTGGGCAATAAGTATATTAGTTACAAGTAGTAAGTAGGTGCAGGCATATTTAACATTCAATATGGCTTCTGGGTTTATGTGTTGCTGCTGCTACTGTTGTTGTGATATGAAATAACGTTCGTAAAAAGTCAGATGGTTTTATACATGTAGCTTAAAATGTCTTAAAAACTCAAAGAGCTTTTTGCTAACAAGATTAATGTTTCCTTTTCAAACTATATTCTTCTAACGCACTCTAGTAAAAGGTTTACAGACGTATGATTGTGTGTACGTTTCTTTCTTTCTCTCCTTTACCTCATTCTACATTGCTCTCTCTCTCTCCCCCTCTCCCTCTCTCTCTCTCTCTCTCTCTCTCTCTATATATATATATATATATATATCTTGCTTCATTTTCTATCTCCCGCTTAACTCCTCTCTATTTCTTTGAGAAAGCCTGCGGCTGTGTGCGTACGACCTTACATTTATAAATGCATATAATTATGTGTGTGTGCATGTGTATGTGTGTATAAGAGAGCTAGAGAGAGCGCGACACGGAGTGAAATCAAACGTGAGAAAAAGGAAGATATGTGCTTATATGTATGAGTATTTGTATGCGTATGTATTTATGTGTGTTTATTTGTATATGTTTATATGTGCATGTGTGTGCCTGTATGTGTAGTTATGTATATATATGTCTGATTGTTTGTGTACGTGCATGAGGGTATATATGTATAAAGGTGGACGACTTGGAAGAGCCGTTAGAGCGTTGAGTATTTGTTCGAGGACTCTTTGTGCTGCGTTTAAATCACACCGTGGTCTGCTTTGCATTTCATCATTTCGGTGTTAATAAAGAAAACCCTCTCTCCTTCCAATCATCACACCCTAAAGGTTCTGCAGGGTCACGGGAAATACTGTCAGGAAGGTGTCTGTGTCTACTCACGACTGAATGGGCACCTAAAACTCTTAGTGAAAGCATACTATATACTACCAAATCACACTCGATTGCGAGTGACTGCTGAGGTATATATGTGTATGTCAGCATCGCAGCAAAAGGGGGAAGTGAGGTCTGCCTTGTTAACTTCCGATCCATTTGAGTTGTTTGGTATAAACCAGTCATTCATGCAAATATATCTATTATTGTGCTTGGTCTCTAGTTCTCGGACATTCTGGATTACTCACACACACATACTCATGACACAACACACACGCTCTCTCTCATTAACACTCATACAAACATACTCACATACACTATCACATACAAACACACACACTATTATTGCCCTAGTTCTTCGGGTTTCTGGATTCACAAATAAACATCACTATTGATTTATCGGCCCTAGATTCTCTGAGTGAGAAATAATGAGAACGCACACGCACATACACGCACTCAAATAGACGCACTCACATGTACACACAAATACACACACTCACATGCACATAAACACACATACGCACGCATTTACTCATACACACACGCACTTGCATAAATACAGACATATATATGTATATACATAAACTTCCTGTCGTTTATAGCTGAAATTTCTATGCATTTATACATTTCATCTTATTTTTAGCATTGAATCCCTTATTTAATATTAGTCCAACTTTCCTGTAATACTCTTTTTTAATTTTCTTCACTTCTATGTGTATGTTTTATCAGTTTCATTTACTTTAAAATGATTCCTGTCGAACCCTCTGATGTTAGTATCTGTATCAGATTTAATGATCTAAGTTTTAGTTAATATGAGTTTCCTAGTTTTCTAGTTATTATGCCCTTAGCACATTTGTTTAATCCCATACTTATTTTTATTAAATTTTTGAAAGCCAACCTCAGCATTTATGTATTTTAAACTACTTAATTACAAGTTGAATCTTCTTCGTTTCTTTCTTTCTCTCATTCCTCTCTCTCTATTTTTCCTCCTTCTCTTCATTATTATATTATATGAGGGCGGTGGATTGGCAGTATCGGTAGAGAGTCGGACACCATGCTTTGAAGCATAGAGTTACGTCCCTGTATGATCTGAGTTCAAATCCCGCCGAGGTTAACTTTGCCTTTCATCCTTACGGGGTCGATAAAATAAAGTACCAGTAATGCACTGAATAATTGCTGGCCTTGTGCCCAAAGTAGAAACAATTATTATCTATACCTATACATATATATAAAACTGTTGTCTGTGTGTCTTCATTTTTGCAAAGTCTATACAAATCCACATTTCTACTACGATTGACTTCAAACTTGCATTTATATATTCCTTGCGGTCTAAAGATACTAACTGCAGCTTTTATTTTTCAATTTTCTGTTGTTAAAGGGGTGTTAGGCGCCGGTTATCGATCTCCGTCGAGCCCTTATAATATCTGTCTGTATGTCTGGCTGTCTGCATTACGACATTCTGACGAACACGTCATTGCTGACGTATTATTTCGCTACATTCACATACACACAAACACACACACACACATATACATATATACTTATATATACACACATATATATATATACACATATATATACACATATATACACATACATATATATATATATATATATATATATATATATATATATATATATATATATATATATATATATATATATATATATATATATATATATATATATATATATATATATATATATATATATATCAGAATTGATGCTCTGAAATAGCGATATATATATGAATGTATATATAGTGTATTTTGCAATACAGTGTATGCTTAATTAAAAGCATTTCGAAGATCTTATGCTATTGTTTTAGAGTAGTGACGGTCTCATTTACTTTAATTTTCAGCAAACAGGAGAGATAAAGCTGACAGAGCTCTGTTTCGCATTTTTTGATGCTTATCAAAGCTAAGTACTTCACCTGTTTGCTGAAAATAATGAATGTTTGATTCTTATAGAATTCTAGTAATAATCAGGAACTGATTATACAGAGCGGTTGCCGGTCAAGCAGAAATTGAAAATTAGAATTGGTGCTCTGAAATAGCGATATATATATGAATGTATATATAGTGTACTTTGCAATTCGAGGTAAGCAGTTTCCTCCCGAGCTATTAGTTCACGCGGGATTCTCTGCTACACCTTTTCGTAAAAATACCGAACAACGTACTGCTGGTCACTCTTTTCTCAAAAAGCCGTACAAAGCGGACATGTGCATCGGGCAGATGGATCGGGTGCAAATCTCCACCAGGCCTATGCGAGAAATTCGCAAGGGACTGCGCCGAGAGGGATAGAGAGAAAGAGTAACTTAGTGGAAAGAGTGCGAATGAACTTTTGAGGTAAGTAGCCAACGCCTTACTGCTATGACACTGGAACCATCTGACAACTTAACCTGTGACTTTCTCTTTCACATTTATTCCAATAGGCCAAAACAGAGGAGTATGAAAAGAAGGGGCTCAACAATATTTCTATGAACAATTGCACGTAGACAGCTAAACTGTACTTTCAACTTCTTAATTTTTTCAAAATAAAACAAGTTTCCTGTCGGTATATTTTCGTGAGTTTTTAACAGGCACTCACAAATAAACGTTTCTCATTGGAGGTGCTATTACCAATATTCTTACTCGTGCAACGCCGGGATACACTGCTAGTACTATATAAGCATGATGAAGATGGATCCGTCGTTGATTTCAACGATGAGCATTTAGTCGTTTGGTTAACTGCTCGTGAGTTAACGTGTGTTTGACTATTCCAATAAACAAGTGTTATATCATTAACCTAATTCCCAAGTCGAATCAATATGAAAACATATGACAAGATTGGCTCTTTGATCTACAGGTACAGTCCTTGTTGTATGATGCTGTAAGTGGTTACGTATTCCTCAGACACGTGTACCGTTAACGTAATTCCGAAGTAGAATCAATGTAACAAAATATGTGACCCGGTTGGACTTACTAATTACAGGTAGAATCCTTCTGGTGGGTCTCTACTAATTCCGTTTACTCAATTCCACTCACAAGGCTTGGGTCGATTCGAAACTATGGTAAAGACATTTGTCAAAGATGCCAAGCAGTGGGATCGAACCCAGGTCTGTTTGCCCATGCCTGCTTCTACAGAGAACAAATGACAGTAGTAAACGATATTGGTAATAGCTAAGGAGCATCTTAAATTGTAATCATTTGATATAAAATTCTGGAAGAATCGAAGAGATTTCATTCTACTCAAACAGCTGATGCCCCTCCACTGAACAGTAACGTGATGTCAATACCACCGTCATCATTACCCCACCGACTATCATTAACATCACCACAACAACACGAACAACAAGGACAACACTATTAAAATAATTGTTTCTACTGTTAGCACAAGGCCAGTAATTATCCAGTGCATTACTGGTACTTTATTTTATCGACCCCGTAAGGATGAAAGGCAAAGTTAACCTCGGCGGGATTTGAACTCAGAATGGCAAGGGCCGTAACTTTATGCGTCAATGCATGGCGTCCGAATCTCTATCGATACTGCCAATCCACCACCCTATCAAAATAATGAATAGACCCATCCAATAAAAATGGGATTTGAAAGAAAAAGAAACATAGAAAGAAAAGAAAAACAAAGAAAAACAGAAATGAAGGAAAGTTGAATACGGGTGGCCTCTTGTGTTCCCGAGGAAGACACTCTATTTCATGTTGCTCCAAAATGAGTTGCAACTATAATTTAAAGAACCCGCCATATCATACGTTGCACTCTAAATCTCTGAGAATTACCATAAGACTTTAGCATTTACCTTACTCTATATATACTATTATATATATCCCGCCGAGGTTAACTTTGCCTTTCATCCTTACGGGGTCAATAAAATAAAGTACCAGTAATGCACTGGGTAATTGCTGGCCTTGTGCCAAAAAGTAGAAACAATTATATTTTCACGGTAAAGGATTTACCTCACGTAATTATCTCACATAATATCGAATCTATGAGATTTTTATATTATTTATTTTGAAAACAATACCTTAACATCAACATAAGTGGTCTGTTACAGCCGGTTTGAACAAAAAGGTGAGAGAATTCTGGCCGGATACGACCAGTTTAAATGCTAAATGGTTAAAGATAAAAGTATCTATGGGAATGCCCAGAAACTTGCTCTTTTATTCAATGAACAGACTGATCCATTTTTCGGATCGGACGGGGCCCCAGCACGCACACACACACACACACACACACACACACACACACACACACACACACACACACACACACAGACACACACACACACACAGACACAGACACAGACACACACACACACACACACACACACACACACACACACACACACACACACACACACACACACACACACACACACACACTCGCATAGACAGAGAGGCGTAGCGATAAAAAAGTTCGCTTCCTAATTATGCAGTCATGTAAATTCATCCCACTGCATGACATATTGATCAAGTATCTTTACTATCGACTCGGTAAATGTTTAAAGTGGGCTGGACTGAGATATAGAGAATAAAAGGCGATGGAGTGTTAAGCACCATATTAACTCGGGATATCATGAACAAATTCTAAGGATTGTGATGTCCTAGAATCTGGTTTCCTATGTATTCAGGCAGTATTGGTGAAATATAGATGGTGTCTCTCAGTATGTATGTATGTATTTATGTATGTATGTATGTATGTATGTATGTATATATGTAACATGTTTATGTCAGGTCACCAGTTGGTGCTACTGGTAACATGTATCCCAGTACAACCTGTCTCATGGTCGGGCCGTTGGCGACTAAACTGGCAACCCCACCAAGGTTTCTTGGTGAGGAGGGTGACTTTGGACATCCTGCAGGACTAAAAACAAAACCTGTCAAAGAGCAAAGGAGCTCTTAAGAGTCAATGGCCATCCAAAATCACCGGGAGAGATGACCCCTTAGCCTTTGTCAAGGCAGAATTCTAGGAGAAGGAAAACTCTGATATAAAACCTGCAACTCTGATGGTATCCAATTATGTTGACTTGTTCTTCTTTTTGGTAAATATCATCTTGGTTAAGGGAGTGGGACTGGCTTTGTGCAGTGCCTTTGTTCACTATAAAAGCTTCACGGCACAGGCATTGCTTTATATTTGGAGATCTCTCTGCACTTATCATCATATGGTACCAAGGGCCCAGCACTATGTGTCAATAATTGTCACAAGTGTAGTGTTTGTACCATAGTTTTCAAGTCGCTGGCTGGACTAAAAAGTCACACTCGTTCAGCGCAACGGTAGGAGTTCTCCTACATGGATATAAAGTAGTGGCCGTACTCGAAAACGAGTTGGCAGCCACCATGTATGTATGTATGTATGTATGTATGTATGTATGTATGTATGTATGTATGTATGTATGTATGTATGCATGTATGTATTTCTGGTTTTATAATTTTATAAATTTTTACCAATAGAGAGAGAGTCAGTTTCTAACATAGACACAAGACTCTCTCATTGGAATTTACACACCATCAACTAGGTAGATGTATATGCAGGTGTGCATGCGTACGTGTGTGTGCAGTTATCGATGTTATTGTATGTGTGGAAGTGTATATCTTGAGTTATATATGTGGATGTGCATGTTTTGTATCCATACATGTGTACATGCAGTTATTAGATGCAGAATTTTTGGAATGTTTTACATTTATGTATGTATGTATGTATATATGTATGTGAGTGTGCATGTATGATTGCATGTATGTATGTATGTATGTATGTATGTATGTATGTATGTATGTATGTAAGTATGTATGCATGTAAGTATGTGAGTGTGTATGTATGGGTGTCTCTGATTGACGTCAGGTTTGTGCAGAGTGCTGATGGAAGGAAGATTATGATTTGAAATTAGGAAATACATACATAATACATATACATACACATGATGGCTGCCCCTCGTTATCGAGTATGGCCATTGCACGATATACCATTATTAATAATTAATTCTACCGTGCAATGCCTGTGCGTTAAGATATTTTTTAAAGTGACGAAAGACTGTGCACTGAGCCAATCCCACTCTCTGAGCGACAGTAGCTATAACCTGAAAAGAAGAAAAGATCAACATCATTGGTAACTACTGAGCCGCAGGTTTTATATCGAGTTATCCCAGTTTCCTGAGTTGCCTTCTCCTAGGGTGCATGTGTGTGTATATGTCCCCGCGCATATACACACACATGCACCCATGTATATACACATATACATATACATACATATGTACATGTGTATATACATATTTACACACTTTTGGATAGCCATTGACTCTTATGAGTTCTTTCACCCTTTGTCAGGTTTTGTTTTTTGTCCTGCAGGGTGTCCAAAATCACATACATACATACACGCACACACATACATACATACACGCACACACACACATACATACATACATACATACATACATACATACATACATACATACATACATACATACATACATACATACATACATACATACATACATACATATATACATATATACATAGATAAGGAAACTAGTCTATCTTAGAACAACCATCGCTATATTGGCTCTTACTCTCAAGTATATGTTTTTGCAATCCGAGAACAGGAAATAACAACGAAATACCCGATGCACAAAATAGAGAGGGATGCAGGCAAAACGTTTAGAATTGACAACAGATGCAGATTTTGCAGGACAAACATAGACGATGTCACTCACATCATAAAATCTGTTCAAAGATGTCATCACGATACTATCTACGTATGAGGTGTGATATAGTGGCCAAAACAGCATATAACGCAATCGGCACAAAGAATAGCATTGCGAATAATTATATACAACTTTACAGTGATGTTGCGGACATAAGCATATATAATACGAAAGAGTACTGGTAGAATGTTCCTGTCAAAACCCCAGTAAAATACAAACAAAACAGACCAGCCATAGTTATAGGGGACATGGAAAAGAAGAGATGTAGAATAGTGGAAATAACCTGCCTAGCAGATGTCAATATAATGCTAAAGATTAGCAGAAAAGGAAAACATTTATGCTGAACTAATGAGGAATCTGCAGATACTCAACTCTGACTGTAGCTTTAGATTTGTACCTGTGATAAATGGAGGTTCTGGGATATGTTACTAATTGTCTCAGTACAAATCTTGAGAAGCTGAGCTTCACAGCACTAGAAAGGGCACGTGTAGTCAGGAAATTGCAATTACACTCCATTAATGGAATTGTAGAAATATGCAAAACATTTCAGAAATTCAGTATGTAATAACAGCATATACACATCCATAAATACAGAAATATATGCATATGTAGACATATATCACAAAATATACAGATCAGCACTTGCAATAACACCCCCACCTTCACACACAGAGGGAAATGCATTCATATTTACTCAGTTAATGTTGTTTAAATTCCAAAGAAAGAGTTTTGTTTCTATGTTAAAACCGGCTCTCTCTCTATAAGTAAAACCAGAAGAATTTACACACATTCATTCATACATACATACATACATATATGCATACATATGCAAATACGTACATACATACGCATATACATACACATACACTCATACGTACATAGACACATACATACATATACACTCATACGTACAAAGACACATACATACACACATTATATATATTATATTGTATTATATTACACACACACAACACACACACACACACATATATATATATATATATATACACCCACACACAACATAATAAATAAGCTAAGGTAATTGAAGAAATTAAATAAAAATGTATGTGAAATAATATCTAATAGACGGAAAATAAAAGGAAAAGGAAAAGGAAAACACAGACACAAAAACATAGACATACATAAATGCATTCATTCATTCATTCATTCATACATGCACACACACATACATACATAAATAAACACACACTTGTACGCACACCCACACACTCACCCACCCACACTTTCACCCATCCCCCCACACATACACATATATACATACATACATATATATATATATATATATATATATATATATATATATATATATATATATATATATATATGTGTGTGTGTGTGTGTGTGTGTATATATATATATATATGAATATATTTATATATATATATTATAAATATATATATATATATAAATATATATATATATGTGTATATATATATTTTTATATATATAATATATATATATATAAATATAAATATATATATATATATATATATATATATATATATATATATATATATATATATATATATATATATTTATATCAATGAAAGCAATGATATCGAACCAAAATGATAATGAAAGATGTGAGATTGTTAAGAGGTAGGGCCTCGTGATTTTCTAAAGATTTTGAAAACATTGATATTAAAGAGATCTCCAACGTTCTTTTTGATCTGATCATGTTGAAAACTGTCAATAAGCAACTCATTTTATAATCAAACGTACTTGTTGTTTCTGTGTGTATATATATATATATGTATTTTTTTTTCAATAAATATTCATATGTATGTATGTATGTATGTATAATCTTTTACATATATCTGCATATCAATTCATGTACATATATATATATATATATATATATGCTAACGTATGTTTCAGTAGATTAGAAAGGCTTGTACACACATACAAACACACACACACGCACACGCGCGCACACACACACACAAATATATATGTATATATATATATATATATATATATATATATATATATATATATATATATATATATATATATATATATATATATACACACATATTCATTGTTTTCTTTGTTTGGAGTATTATATTTCACGTCTTGATTGAAACGATATCACCCAGAGACGTACAATCTCCCATACAGACACTCACTCACTTACACACGCACACACTTACACACGCACACACTCACACACTAATTTTCAACTGCCACAAATTTAAATAGAAAACCATTATTCCGTGTCTGTACATATGATTTATACACATCAGTCTATCTTAATATCTGTATACATACATACACACATACATACATACATACATACATACATACATACATACATACATACATACATACATACATACATACATACATACATACATACATAATGCAAACACACAACACACGCACCTGCTCACACCCACATATATCTATATTAATGAATATATATATGTATATATATATATATATATATATATATATATATATATACACACGCCACGATAAGTTAATCTCTTGCAGTCTCTTTATAATTCCTTTCTCTGCGTCATGCCATCCGCAACACACACTAAGCAACTAGCCTTAAAATTCTATCAGTGTGAAAGTGAAGGTGATGATATCTTGAAGCTTAATGTGATATTTCAGCTTCATACAGAATCTTATTGCAAAGGTTAAAAGCACAAATATATTTAAATAGCAAATTATGTTATGTTATGGCATTCATATTCTGCTGCTTGTATTAAAAAAATCTCATTTATATATATTCGAAAATAAGGTTGTTTTTCTTTCTGTATATATCCCACAAGAGTACAAATATATGATAAAGATTTAGAAAATGAAATTGGAATTTTTAAGAATGTTTTAACAACTTATAACTTTACCGGTTTCACGAAATTCGTGATTTTCAAAAGTTAAGAGAGATAGCGAGATGTTTGGCTATGTTGACTTGTAACTCGCATCTAACTGCTGTTGAGAACTTCTTTTAGTTTTATGCAAAAAACGCGACTCAGATTGCTATATATTTGAAGTGCAATTTGATAGGTTGAGGAAGATCATCGAATTTTGTTTTAATTGTTCGCCAAAAATTGGGAATGTCATGGTTCTTTAAGATTTATGCCAAACAAGTGGCTCGAGTTGGTATCTGTCTAAAATATAATTTGATAGGCTGAGGATAATCATGCGATTAGACAGTGAACTTGGTGTTTTGCCTCTACTTCGCAAGTACTTTGTTATGTATGGATGTGTACGTGTGCGTGAATGTGTGTGTGTATGTATATGTGTGAATGTGTGTTTGAGTGTGTATATACATACATATATACATATATACATATGCATTGTTTTACGATCGTTTTAGAGAGCAGAATTATCGATGTGCAGAATTATTCGATGTCATTTATGCAACTTCATCTCACTGGCCTTGTAAAAGCACATCCATTCTGCTATCTATCACCAGAAACAATAAATAGATTAGATATTTATTAAATAGATGAATAAGCAGGAAACATGGAAGAAAATACAAATAGCTAGATAAAGAATAAATAAATAAATAATACATACATATATAAAACTCTATACACACATACATACATATTAACACAAATACACACATATGCATACATACTAATACTAATACACATATACATACATAAACCAGATTTTAGCCTCGGTAATATCGATACAACAGCTTTCAAACAGTTTCCATTTACCTAACTTTCATTCACTAGGCGAGGGTCAGCCGGAGACTATGGAAATGAAATTTGCTTAAGATTCCATGCAGTGGGATTGAACTCAGGATGTAATCATTTCAAAGCGGATTCATTAAATATTCGGCCATACTGCGTTTACACAAGAACATAATATGAATCTGTGTGTGCATGTGTGTGTGGGGTGATATGGGGAGAATGATAGACATAGCTGTACTTTTTACCGTTGGTTGGTACACTATGTTGTTTATTACAGAGGAAGGAAACGAAAGATTTCAAACTGGAGAATTCTCAGGGAATGATTTAATATGGAGGCATCAGGGAGATAAACAGCAACTGTATCTCAGTAAAAAAGTTCATCGTTCGTTGCTAAGGATTATTAATAATATCGTCAAATTAACAGCTTTGAAAAGCAAACACCATTCGTACGTTCCCACGGAATTTGTTTGTAATTTTGTTTCTTATTTTCTTTTCTATTCACGTTTTATCTCTGTTACCAAATAAAGGCAAAAAAACATCGATAGATGGAATTGTTAAACTACAAGCTTAGGGACTGTGGGAGCGTATTTATGTATTTTTGATTGTAAAGTAGGTTGTTATGTACCTGTAGGATAGTTTATGGACGCAACTTAGCCAAATAGTTAGGAAATTCGCTTCGAAATCATTAGATGCCGGTTTCAATTCCACCGCGTGATAGCTTGGGCAAGTGTCATCTATATATATAAAACTAAGGATGTGTGTGTGTGTGTGTGTGTGAGTTTGAATCCCTAAAACTCGAGAAGTACCCAATCAATTTTTTTCTAACTTTATATGTGTATTACTTATGTTTCAGGGAGTGTTATGCACATAAAGTAATTCAACTTTTTGATCCCCTAGGGCCGGCATTAGGTGAAAAACTGCGTTTTTCACCTTTTTAGGGTTTTTTTGAGGCGATACGTCAGACCGGTTTCCTTGAAATTGTAACTATGTATTAGTCAGTCTCTTCTTCATACCGTAAGCAAAGAAAATCCAACTTTTTTATGGCATTAGAAAATCCAGCTTTTTAGGGCTTGCATTAGGTTTAGGTGAAAACCTGCATTTTTCCTGCTTCATCGAGGAAAATCTTAAAGATTATCCAACCATCAGAGTATTCGGTTTATCTTCTTTACATATTGTCCAAGCATGCAGTTTTTCCACGATTAGGTTTGTTGGCAGTCCGCGTTCCAAAATACCTTATCCCGTGCAACGCCGGGTACCACTGCTAGTTTATCATAATCTCGGATCTACCCCTTGCCTTGTGAGTGAAATTGAGTAAATAGACAGTAAGTCAAACGTCTAACCTTGTCTCTCAGTGTGTGCCCGATTCTCTGAGAACTACACTAAGAGTATGTGAGTATGCGGGATATTCAACCACTTACACGTTAATTTTACGAGTAGACTGTTCCTTTGTTAGAGCAACTACATTTTTCTCTGGTAAGTTCTGGGTCATCGCTTGCTACATTGGATGTCGAAAGGTAATCATCATCAGGGTCGGCCAGAGGTCAATCCGCAGTCCTCATGACCCCACTCTGACCATCACATCATCCATATATGTACAACCCGCACGGCAGTTGCAATACATTCATTCTCTGCACTCAGCGTACTGGTCCTACTGCTCAACAGCGTTACTAGATTAAATCGTTTTTCATCTGTCTAAAGAAGGCACTTCCTCCGCACAACACCACCAAACTAATCAATTGGCTGGCCCTGATGATGATTACCTTTCGACATCCAATGTAGCAAGCGATGACCCAGAACTTACCAGAGATCATTGTGTCTTGAAGTGATTCTGCAATCACTGCGCCTGATCCTATGAGTAGGGTACAACCACAGGGATCATTAATTTAGAATCCTCGCTCATCGTCTATAATATTCATTTGTGGCACCCTAGGATGGGGGTTAATTCACCATAATAATACGAACACCTTCAGCACAACTTAATAAACTACTCTATAGTTAAAACACTTTATGCTTTAGGAATTTTTTGGAAGTTGCGCATAACCATAGAAATTAGGGTCTATACTGAGACATTTCAATAGCTAGGTATAGAAACCCCGGAGTTACCTCCCTCATGCATTAACTCCCCTTAGCCACACACACACTTCCGGGTAGTATTCAATGTCGTTTCGCGAAACGTAACAGCCTCCTGTATTGAACTAAAGAACATCGGACTACGATTCTCTAACTGGATTGTCAAACGCTCAATATAGAATTGCCGTGGATTATGTGAGGGGCATATAATCGAAGAATACACTCCCCTGACCATGAACATGTCGAAGTACATGAGGTCCTTGTCACCCCTTCGCTGTGCATCTCCAATACGTTTAATACTTTTAATGCTTGTACTATTTTTAATGCTTATATCTTTTCTCCACACACA
>OZ024742.1:259812643-259815143 GCA_964016885.1 Eledone cirrhosa | reverse complement strand
CTTTTCTCTTCAATAAATATTGATTGATTGATTGATTGGGTATTACGTGAGCATACGCACACACACACACAATATATATATATATATATATGTATATATATATATATATATATATATATATATATATTTTTTTTTTTTCTATCTTAAGCCAGAAGGCTCATTTGGCCTGTAGTTATCCCGGTTTCATGGCGTGAAGCGACTGAGAGTACAAGACTCCTCCTGGACAGGACGCCAGTCCATCGCAGGGGTAAACCTCCAGCTATTGCTGGTACTCATTTTCAGCTGAGTATACTGGAGCAACGTGAAATGAAGTGTTTTGCTCAAGAACACAACACGCAGCCCAGGAATCGAACCCACCACATTATGATCGTAAGTCCGTCCAACACTCTTACCACTAGGCCACACGCCTCCACACATATATATGAGTGCATGTGTGTGCTTATATATATATATATATATATATATATATATATATATATATATAAGCACACACATGCACTCATATATATATATATATGTATATATATATATATATACATATATATATATATATGAGTGCATGTGTGTGCTTATATATATATATATAAGCAAGCGTAAGGTTGTGAGTTCGATTCCTGGACCAGGCGATGCGTTATGTCCTTGAGCAAGACACTTTATTTCACGTTGCTCCTTCTACCTGGAGTTGCGACCGATAGATAGTATTAGCAATTGGAAAGACCAACGGAAACATTGTTCCCTCGGTCCGATTTGACGAAAGTCGATCGTTTAAAAAAAAAAATATATGTATGTATATATATATATATATATATATATGTATGTATGTATGTATGTATGTATGTATGTATGTATGTATGTGTGTGTGCGTTTGTCTGTGTCTGTGTGTAATTGAACATACATATAGTGGAATAGATTGATGTTGATTTTGTAAACTGGATGAGTTGATGTGGAGACGATAAGAAGTTAGGTTTTGTATCGTCTGCTCTCCATCGTTATTGGACTTTTTACTATTTCATCCTTCTCGAAAGTTCACAATTGATCGTCTGATTCAATCAAAATACAATCGTGTTCCATTCAACCCCATCCATTATACACACACATTTATCTTTGGTAAAAGTTTATTTATCTGAAGCAAATGATTATTGTTTGTGCATGTACGTTAAAAGACAAAATTGAAAGGGTTAAGCTATCGTTTATTTTCTTGACAATGCCTACACAGCTTCATGGCTTCTATCTCAGTGTCGACCAAGTCCGGTTATACAAATATAATATAAATAGTCCAATATATTCGAAAAGGTCACGCACATACTACTGAAATAGAACAAATAGATATACCACAAACACAGCTATGTGTAAATATCTATACATATGTAAATATTATATATATATACATATAATATATATATATATATATATATATATATATATATATATATATATATATATATATATATATATATATATAGGAGAAAATATGACCCCGTCGGCAGAGCTCAAGCCGTTTCGACGGCTATTTCTAGACTAAACAGCTTGAGCTCTGCCGTTGGGGTCATACTTTCTCCTATTACCCACTCTACTACCCTAAGTATTGAGTACTCTGGTGCGTTATGGTCCATCTGGTTCCTTACCACAACTCCTCCGTTATATATATATATATATATATATATATATTTCGTTTCTGAATTTGTTTAGCAATCTGAAAACGTGTGTTGAAACCGATATTGTTATACTTGGGGGGGGGGGGGGGGGGTCATGTTGCCAATAAGAAACAAACGCACCAGTTGTTTTCACTTCAATTTATTATAAATTTTATATTGTGTGTTGTGTGACGAAAGAACTTTGACAATATATGAACAACCATCCGGTTGTGGAACCAACCAACCAACCAACGGGAAATTTATAAAATTTATATTTATAAAATTTATAAAATTTATAATAAATTGAAGTGAAAGCAACTGGTGCGTGTGTTTCTTATTGGCAACAAGACCCTCCCAAAGTATAACAATGCCGTCTCAACAGCTAGTTCTAGACCGAATCAGTCTTGAACTAGAGTCGGGCCAGATCGATACAGATCGAACCTCGAGCTGATCAACAGCGAAACGCGCGTCACAAATCAATAAACTTAATGAAGGGTTAACAAATCGTCCTTGTATTATTATTATATTACTATTATAATAATAATAATAATATATATATATATAGGAAAAAGGAAACGAAATAAAAACAGACTAAATCACTTACTTTTATGCAGTGTCGACGCCTCAGCCCCTTGGTCCCATATGTGTAAGGCGGAGACAAGCAGAAGATACGGAAAAATCTTCAGGGGGCACATCGGACTTACCTGTTGGGAAAGAACAATAAAAGAATTATTTTTCGAAAGTCAATAAAATGAAGGATAGAAATACATGAATGAAAAACTAGAGAAAAGTAAGAAAAAAATCCAAACAAAGTTGTACTTTTCACTTTTACCATATATTTCTTGGTATTCTCGCGTTAGGACGGA
>OZ024742.1:259802643-259805143 GCA_964016885.1 Eledone cirrhosa | reverse complement strand
ACACACACACACCACACACACACACACACACATACACACACACATATTTGTCTTAATAGACACCTGAACTGTTGACCTTTCAACATGACTGCAATTCACACACACATCCCTACTGACCATTATCACAACAATGAACCTCTTTACTACACACACACACACACACACACACACATATTTGTCTTAAAAGACTTATTTTTCAGTGACTTCTGAATCAGGCGAAAAAGGACATTCTTCGACAAACCTACATTTGGCGCAAAATCAATTTTTAACATTCACGTGACCTCTACCGACCAATCAAAATTGTTTTGGCCACAAGAATTTTTGCAACACGAATTGGCGCGAAACTTATTTTAATACCTCTGGGGCCACTTTTTTCACATAAAACAGGTAGAATTTCCAAAACTTATCAGATTAGAGCAAACATCACGAGCGCTCTATCTCAAAATTATTTTTGAAAAGCATTAGAAATGCGCAACCGGTAAAAACTTAAAACTAAAACTGAATACAAACCAATACTTATTACTAATTTTTACTTATTCCTAATTAAACTAGTTTTTACTGGGAACAATTTGTCAGCATTTTCTTTTCCTTTTACCAATATATCACAACTCGTGTGTTACACCTCTATTCTTTTATATATATGTATATATATTTGTATATATATATACATATATATATATATACACATACATACACACACACACACACACACATATATATATATATATATATATATATATATATATATACATACACACACACACACACACACACACATATATATATATATAGTATAAACAAAGTTTCATAAATTTAACATATATGTGTTACCATTTGTTTTGGGGTGTAGTCATGGCAACCACTGTATAATGGAGGAGGCACTTTTAAACTTGCCGTCATTCAGGCACGTGGACATAAATATGAAAAGGGAAGTGGTTATCCCTCGACTAATCATTCCGACGAAAGGTGAATATCTTTATATTTGAAACAGGAGAAGCAAATCTCGCTTGAAATCTGTCTATATACCAATTTTTCAAAGGTTCTAGGGTTTTTCTGTCCAGTGGGTAAAGGAGGCGACTTTTAAATGTATCAGTTTTTAGATACCACACATCTGTACAAGTACCCCCCCCCCCCCAAACACATATATATATATATATATATATATATATATATATATATATAATAAGAGATGGCAACATGAATTAATCTGTTATTTTTCTCTAAAAACATTTTTTCCGATTCCGCCCTGCCCGTCTCTTCAATATTTTTAATTTCTCATTCTTTCTTCTGATGAAGTACTAGCGTCCGAAACGTTAACACGCTCTTCCTGCTATATCAAGCGTTAACCTAATATATTCCTTCCATATACTGTACCGATTATGTTGTTATTTCTGTGTACCTTTTACACACACACATATATATATATATGTAAACATGCATATTCACTCAAAATTAATGTCTTTATTGGTGTTTCATCCAATTTAAGTTCTGAGATGTAAAATGTTGTGTACTTGTGTGATCGTTGGCTGCAGTGTAATGTTGTAATTTCAAGAAGACGTAATCTACCAACGTGTATATATATATCAGGATGAAACCAGTTTAAAACTAGTTAGAGTATTACTTAACTGTTTCGCAGAGGATTGGCTCAAGGTCACCCATACGAGTTATCGATTCCATTATCGATCTGTTCATCAGCCTGGCGATGTGACAAAAAATATAGTGTTTGTTGTGGTTTGTGAGATGATGGGTGTATATATCAGCTGATTTACCTCATTTGCATACCGAGCAATTTTACAGTCGGTTCTACTTTTTAATTTTCGGCAAAGCCGGTCGTAAAATCGCTCGGTATGCAAATGAGGTTAGTCAGCCGATGTATACATTTGAGAATACTCTGTATCCTCAGTAGTTTCAGTGGGTAGCAGTGACGAGAATACACAATCTTGATAAAGCGCAATAACTCCGAAACCATTGTCGATTGTTTTCTCGCAGCTACAAAAGGGTGGAACAAAAGGGTGACATTGGTCATCTAAAATATGGTGATTATGCGGTTGTTTCCTTGTAAACAAACCAAATATTAATAATATAATATTTTATTATTATTATTCACTCACGAATACATACATACATACACATACATACATACACATATATATATATATATGTATGTCTCTCTCTCTCTCTCTCTCTCTCTCTCTCTCTCTATATATATATATATATATATATATATATATAGAGAGAGAGAGAGAGGAAAATGTTCAAGACCCCGACGGCAGAGCTCAAGCCGTTTCGACGGCTATTTCTGAACTCAGAGTTCAGAAATAACCGTCGAAACGGCTTAAGCTCTGCCGTCGGGGTCTTGAACATATTCCTATTACACACTCTACTACCCTAAGTATTGAGTACTATGGTGCGTTATGGTCCACCTGGTTCCTTACCACACTTCCTTCATTATATATATATATATATATATGTAAGTATGTATGTGTGTGTGTGTATTATA
>OZ024742.1:259792643-259797643 GCA_964016885.1 Eledone cirrhosa | reverse complement strand
TAATGCAACTTAAAAGAGATTAGAATCCACAAACTATTAAGGCAAACCCACCTTTAAAACTAGCTGTTCGGTATCCGGCTGATTGTCTACATGATTCGATGATTTCTCTTTTCCCCTAAAGGGATTAGTAAACGCAAATTTGTAAATTCACTCCATGTGGACCCCTAAACTTTTATTCACCGCTGCCGTATATGGTGTCCGATGTTGTGAAATGCTTAGCCATTTAAACGTTAATTACGTGAATATGCTATTACATTGATCAAACAACTGTAACACTTAGGGAGATTCAGGGAAATTCAGTGTGATAAAGTGTAATAAAGCTGGGAATATTCAGGTACAACTCATTTTTTGCTAGCTGAAGGAACTGAAATATAATGTTTTGATCAATGTTACAAAACACCGTCGGTAAAAGAAATCAGGAAGTTACGATGAGCCGAACACCCAAAACCACTAAGCCACGAGACTTAACTATGTTGAAATATGTTTATCAATAATGAAAAAGTGTCAAAGACAAAATCGAATCTATAAAAGATGTTTTCTCTTTTCCAAGATGGCGATTGTTCATACGACTTGCTACTTGGAATAATTTCCACATTCTATTCTAAGCACGTATAACTAATAAAGGCAGTGAAACGGAAAATTCATGAAGATTTGCATATATAGAAAACTCAAGCAAGCTCAATCACAGACATATGTATATACTTTTATATTTAAGGCAGTGAAGTGACAGAACCGTTAGAATGGTGAATAAAATACTTTGCAGCGCTCTGAGTTCAATCTAGCCGAGGTCAGCTTACCCGTTCATCCTTTCCAGGTCGATAAATAAAGTACCAGTTCAATATTGGTTCAATTCTTCCTCTATATCTGTTACATCCTTTCTTGTTCTATGTTTTCTCTGTAAGAAACCAGCTATGTTCTGACATTGAAAAGGACGGGCTGCGCATGGTTTAGAATGTCCCAAAACGCTGTCAGTAAAGATGTCGATCCGACAATTCCACCAGGATGGATATTCTTCAATATACTGCTACAATCTATTATCGTATTTAATATTTTTTCTCTTGTTCGTGAAAAGCAACGAATATATATTATTTATAATTTTACGAATACATCAATACACACACACACACACACACACACACACACACACACATATATATATACATATATATATATATATATATATATATATATATATATATATATATATATATATATATATATATATATATATATATAGAGAGAGAGAGAGAGAGAGAGAGATTATAGTAGTAACCGATTTCTGTTAGTTAATTTGTAGTAACATGAAATCGAAGACCGTGTCAACAGAGAGTGTTTTTGACTCAACGTATGAATTACTTTTCCTAGTTGTTACTGTGGTGACCAACCGTATGTACTATAAGTGAAATCAATGAATTACGCGAATACAGCAACGTTCATAATTGAAGGACCAATATTTACTACATAACTTACACGTGTTTCATTAATACGTAAACGAATACATCTAAAATTTCCAATTCGATGTAGATATCGGGATAAATCGACTTTAAATGTGTTGTATCACAAGTTTACATATCAATTTATCAAAGTAGAATGATGTCGTTATCTGCACGAGGAAAGATATATATATATAGAGAGAGAAAGAGAAGGCGTGCTGTCAAGGAAGACTTTAGGTTGTATAAAGTTATAAAATGTATTTAGAAATGAGTTCTTAAGCAAATAACAACAATAACACTAACATTAACATTGATTGTACGGTGGATTGGCAGTATCGGTAGAGGGTCGGACGCCATGCTTTGACGCATAGAGTTACGGCCCTTGCCATTCTGAGTTCAAATTCCGCCGAGGTAAACTTTGCCTTTCATCCTTACGGGATCGATAAAATAAAGTACCAGTAATGCACTGGGTAATTGCTTGCCTTGTACCAAACGTAGAAACAATTATTATTTTTTCTTTTCTCAAGTTGAACTAGGACGGGGCTATTTAAGAGTGGAAGTTGATTTGTTGAATATAGAGTAGTTAGGTGACGGTTGGCTAGTGTCTGGCCATTCACACTCAGATCCAAATATTTTTTATCGGGTATTTCAAGCAGATAGTAGTAATTCATTTTGACATTTAATGTTTTCATAGTTAAGGTTCAACTCCATCCTCCATTCTTCTGGCGCCAAGAACTTACAGATATAGTAATAAACAGATAGCGTCGAAGTCAATTCCTAGTTTTTTATATGACTAAAGGGTTTGGTTGTGGGATCGGATTCTATGCTTAGGTTTATAGTAGGAGAAAGCTTTAAACAATTTATGTCTATTAAAAATCCGTTCAATTCTATTATCTATTAATTTTCTTTCCAGTATACAAATGTTACAAATACCTGTATGTTGCTTGTACTGGTCGGTTCTAGGATAGACCAAGAAATCTCATACCCAGTTCCATTCCCTTCCGGTTCCCACATTTTGTTGGCTAAAGTGGTAGAATTTTTGAAAGAATGTGTGAACACACCATCTTTTCTGAAACACATTTGAAGTTGCCCTATATATTTTATTTTCTGTTTGTTTACACTAATCTCACATTGGTATAACATGTTACTGCTCATACACATATTTTGTATGGGGCAATTTTCGGGCCGCGGGTAATTATGGTTTAGCTCTTATCTATGAGATGGTTAACTGTTATTATCGTTGCTATTAGATGTGGTAGGTATTAAATTAGGTTGTGATAGATTTAATTTTCTATTTCTAGTACTTACTGCCTTGGGTATGTTTATTTCCACTGGTTTAGAAAATCGAATGAGGTTCTTATCCACATTAGAATTTTGTTTAGTATCATAGGTGCTTATGTGTTTCTTGTTTAACTTATTTGTCTAACCATCCAGATTCCTCGAGTAAGATAACCTAATAGTATTTCTGTTTATTATCTTATGATATTTATTTGAGTGCGAGAAATATTTGTCGATTAGGTTAAAGAATATGAAAGGTAGTTTAGACTTAATTGTAGTGTTGTATATTGGATTATACCAAAGGTATGTTTTGTTTTTAGTTTCTCTTGAGATGTTACTTTGTCGGATCCTCCCTGAGGATTAAGAAAAATCTTATCTTTTTATTCTTCCCTATTATTTGTGACAAGATTATTTAAAATCATAATATTTCTAGAATATGGGTTACACCTCGTACGGTGATGCATAACAGATCTACATCTCTCGCTTTGGTCTACGTGTCTTAGCTATCTCTTATGGCCTGCCTTTCCTAATGCATCGTTATAGTACTTGGCATGTCATACAAATATCATAAGATGATAAATAGAAATACTATTAAGTTACCTTACTCAATCTCGATGAATCAGAAAAAAAAAAATAATGATGATATTATTATTATCAATGTTAATGTTAGTGTTATTGTTTATATTTGCTTAAGAACTCATTTATAAATTTACATATCTCTTTGTATATTTCAGTATAATTCTTTATATTTCTATACATTTTATAACTTTATACAACCTAAATTATTTCTTGATGCCGCGCCTTCTCTCTTTCTATATATGTCTTTCATTGTACAGATAAAGACATTATTCTGCTTGAATAAATTGATATGTAAACTTGTGATACAATAAATTTGATGTCAATTTATCCCGATATCTACATGGGATTAGCGATTCTAGATGTAATCGTTTACGTATTAATGAAACACGTGTACGTTATATAGTAAATATTGCTCCTTCAATTATGGACTTTGCTGTATTCACGTAATTCCTCTCTCTCTCTCTCTTTCTCTTTATATACACATACATACACACACACACACACACACACGCATATATATATATATATATATATATATATATATATAAATTACCCTTTTTTATGAAATCAATATATATATATTGATTTCATAAAAAAGGGTAATTTTTGTGTGTTGCATCTGTCTAAACTTGGCAGCTTGTAGCTCGTTGTTCGGTAGGATTATGCAAGGAAAAACTATATATATATATATATATATATATAGATTTTGAGTTTATGTTGGTTGTATACCAACACCTCAGTATGCAGGCTGGAGCACTCGACGAAGTGCGCAGGTTGGTTTGGTTACTCCGGAGTAGTGTAAAATAAAGTTAAATAAAAGTCAAATGATTAAAATTTAGCTTCGTTTATTACTGCTATATATATTTCAGTGACAGCCATCTTTGGCTGTGACCTCTTCAGGCAGTTTGAATTAGTATGGTATAGACAAGTACATATGTTGTTTAGGTGTATGATATTGTCAATCCTCTGATATGCCCAGTTCCTTGTTGGGTTGTTAATTCACTGGGGAACTGGAGTCATATGACTCCAGTTCCCCAGTGAATTAACAACCCAACAAGGAACTGGGCATATCAGAGGATTGACAATATCATACACCTAAACAACATATGTACTTGTCTATACCATACTAATTCAAACTGCCTGAAGAGGTCACAGCCAAAGATGGCTGTCACTGAAATATATATAGCAGTAATAAACGAAGCTAAATTTTAATCATTTGACTTTTATTTAACTTTATTTTATATATATATATATATATATATATATATATATATATATGGGAGGAGGTTATAGTTCACTTGAAGCATTGTGTAATGAGGTATAAACGTTAGAATATGTGTAATAAGGCCAAGACAATGCAGATATGGACATAGAAAAAAGAATGCAATAGTGAGAGATATTGATGAGAATTCGTCTTTCACCTTGAATTTATTTAAATGTCCTTAATTTTCGAGATAATATCTCTTCTTCGGAGGGAAGTAAAAGTCTCAGACCAGCGTCTTTAAATTTCTAATGAAGCCATGCTGACTGGAAATAGTATAGAGTTCTAACTTTAATATCAAAGAATTAAAATTAGGTGGGTAAAGAGTAGTCTCCCTTTAAGAGGGGTTTGTTTATGTTTTTGTTGTGTTTTTTTAAATTTTATATGCGTGCCTGTATATGTGTGTGGGAGAAAGCATGAAGGTGTAGGTATGTGGGTGGTTGTGTGTG
>OZ024742.1:259752643-259787643 GCA_964016885.1 Eledone cirrhosa | reverse complement strand
ACACACATACATCTCTCTGTCTCCCTGTCTCTCTCTCTCGCTCTCTCTCTCTCTCTCTCTCTCTCTCTCTCTCTCTCTCTCTCTCTCTCTCTCTCTCTCTATATATATATATATATATATATATATATATATATAGTTGTGTGTGTGTGTGTCTGTGTTTATATCTCTTACGTTAGCGGTTCAATAAAATAACTCCCATATTTGAAAAAATAAATACTGGGTCGATATGATTGACTAAATGAGGAGGATGCCTCTGCATGGCCGCAGTTTAATGACTGAGACCAGTCAAAGAATAAAATAACTGTTTCTACTTTTGGTACAAGGCCAGCAATTACCCAGTGTATTACTGGTACTTTATTTTATCTACCCCGTAAGGATGAAAGGCAAAGTTAACCTCAGCGGGATTTAAAATAATTGTTTCTACTTTTGGCACAAGGCCAGCAATTACCCAGTATATTACTAGTACTTTATTTTATCGATCCCGTAAGGATGAAAGGCAAAGTTAACCTCGGCGGGATTTGAACTCAGACCATAAAGGGCCGTAACTCTTTGCTGCAAAGCATGGTGTCAGACCCTCTACCGATACTGCCAATCCACCACCCAATAATGAAAGATGGAATATTTATTGTCATTCATTTCATTACGTCACTGATTTAACATGATGCAGACGATTTTTTATTTTATTTTGAGACATGGCTATTTCTTTTTCCCACTTGTGGTTTTTCTCTTCTTCCTTCCTCTAACAATATCTGAAATAATTTCAACCAAGCCTTGCAGTGAACGTAGTTCGTGTATCACACCATACAACGTTCTGCTGTTGCTGTATAATTTTTTTCTTGGTTGTTTTTTTATTGTGGATTTGTTGTTTGTTTAATTGTTGCTTGAATTTTCAATGAGTCTGGACATATTCTGGTGAATGCTAGAAGCAGACGACACATGCTCGCCATTAAACAAAACGAAAAATAAAACAAACATAAAAGAAACAATAACAACAAAGACTTAGATTTGTTTTTCTACTCACGACATAATTGTTATTAATTAAGAAGAAAACAAAATTCTCGGTTTAGAATTAATTTAAAATAGAATTTATTTATTGTTGTGGCTCTTTTATTGGCGCAGACATGGTTGTCTTACCTCCCTTTATTCATTTTTTCTGTTTTATTGATATAGTTATTTACTTGTACTATGTGACGCAGATGGAGGAAAGGTAAAGAAAGAGAACGTTTAGATGGGAGAGGTGATATTAACGATGTGAGGAAGAAAAAAGAGGGGGATGAATGTTGAGATAAAAGGAAGAGAACGCCAATTACTTGTCTTGATGTGAAGACGGATCAATAGCGTTAAGAGACAAGAGAAAAATAAAGTAATTTACTTATAGTACTGTTAATGACATAATCAAACGCAGACACACACACACAATTGATATAATGAGAACTACCACTGGTGACATTGGGGTTGTGATAAGGTGCGGACAGCAAAGTCTGTAATTAATTTTTTAAACTAATAATCTAATCATCAATTTTAGTGCAATTTTAGTGCAAATAACTGTCGTATGCCAAACTGAACCCTATATAAAGAACTAAGATTTCAGTTAGATTAGCTTATTCACTGCAAGGTTTGGTTGAACTTATTTCAGATAGTGTTAGAGGAAGGAAGAAATGGATTTACTGTGATTAACCATAAGAGTTATATTTTAAATTCTAGGAAACTGACTGATATATTTCTTAGGATACTTAAAGGCAATAGACAAAGGAAACGAAAAAAAGAAAAATCACTAAAGCCATTGTATATAAAGAACTATTTGGATTGGCAGTATCAGTATCGGACGCCATGCTTTGCAACATAGAGTTACGGCACTTTATGATCTGAGCTCAAATCCCGCCGAGGTTAACTTTGCCTTTCATCCTTACAGGGTCGATGAAATAAAGTACCAGTCAAACACTGGAGTCGATTTAATCGACTTTTCCCTTCCCGAAAATTGCGCGGGTGAGGCCTTGATGAATTTAGATCATTCGAAGGCTTTCGATGTGGTCTACCAGCGGTATCTGGTGACGGTCGTAGGAGTGGATCGCTACCATACACAACAACATCTTCTCTGTGCTGAGAGTGAACAGTCACCTTTCGAAACCATTCAACATCATACGCTCGATCCACCAAGAATGTTCCCCCGCGTCCCTGTTGTGTGTATTGATTACTGCACAAACTGGAGACGTTCAGAGGGGTCCTGCACGAAGTTGGATGCGCTAGAACTGCGTTAGCATATGCAGACGACGTCACCGTAGTGGTGTCGAACACCACACACATTGAGATGATAGGCACCGCTTTCAGGGAGTACGAGGTGATGACGGGAGCAAAGATTAACCAGAAAATGTCGGTGGGCCTTCAGTTCGGCACGAGGACAAGCCGCTTTATGCCGCCCAACAGCGGCGTCGGGCGCTGGACAGACTCGTTAAATTGCTAGGGGTCTGGTTTGGTCCGAACCTTCAAATGGACAAAAACTGGGACAAGGGACGAGCAGAGTGGCCTCTCTCACCCAGAAAAGGACTGAGAGGAAGCTGTACCTGAAAGGTCGGGTGGAGGTGGCGAACGCGTACATCGCATCTGTTATCTATTACTGCCTGACCGTCATGCCATGTCCTAAGCCACGCCTGAATGCAGTGGAGCGTTTGAACTTTCCCTTTTTGTGGAAGAGATGCGCTCCAATAGTCAGGTGGTTCATTTGCTGTCAACATCCGCTACGTAAAGGGCTGGGCTTGCCGTGGCTAATGATGCATAAGCATGCACTGAGGCTACGATATCTCCAGTCCTTCCTTGACGGAGAACAGGTGTGGTCACCGTTTGCAAGACGCGTTTTCCCCCCACTCGTCTCATTGACGGAGCTGCAGTCCTGGACTAAGCGAAGAGCGAGACTGGTATCTCTTGTGTCGCTCACAGCCCTCAGTCAATCGGGCACTACGATCGGTGGAAACTCTAGCTTGGCATTCTATAAAGGATTAGTGGAGGGTAAGAACGACGTCGTCATTGGGTGACTTTGGCGTCAGCTAAAAAGTCAACTAGCCAATCTCTTCTGGAAAACTTTCGGGGCGGGATCCATGGACAATTTCCAGAAATCTCTGGCCTGGCAGTGCTACCAAGGAGCTTTGCCAGTTTGGGATAAACTCTACAGACATGGAAGTGCCGTCAACCGGACCTGTCCGAAATGCGCGCAGGGCGACGAAACCGTCCTACACGCACCTGTCGAGTGTCCGAGAATTACTGACTTGTGAGTTTATGTCGAACACTTACTGTCACTTGTAGGATGGATCCGGCTATTAGCTGAGTGCATCGTGGAGATAATCTCGCCGCCTTCCTTTAGCCGGGAAGGGCAGACAGTTTATATTTGCTTGGTGGCTATGGCGAAAGAGGTCGTGTGGTGGACACGTTTGAATGGGCTGAAGACGAGCACTTACCTCTTCGGCAAAGCCCTGATTAACTTTTATTTGAAAAGGTGAATCAGGGTGAAGAGAGCAGTGTTCTCTTCTAAGCCGTTTGTTGAAAGATGAGTGAGAAAAGCGAACTTGGCGCGAATGAATGGACCTGCTCTGCGTATGCGCCTATAGATTGAGGATAGAAAACTGGGAGCGGGCACTTTCCCTGTTGGTCAGAGTCACCGTGGCTTTTTGTGAGCTTTCTCCACGAGTGACCCTCAGAAGTTTTCCCCCTATTGTGGAATTTTCCTTTGTTTCGAATTTTTTGTTTTTGAATTTTGTTTTTATACACGCCTAAAAACCCATATTTGTACTGTCCTGTGCTGTCCTTAATGTATTTTTTTGTAAACTCTTTTGTGGTTAATAAAGAAAGTATCATTATCGAAAAACTTACACTGACATTAGCTTTGCCTTTCGTGGTCGATAAAATAAAGTACCAGCAATGCACTGGTGTAAAAATAATCGATTTTGCCCTCCCTTTAGATTGCTGGTCTTGTGCCAAAAGTAGAAACAATTATTATTGTTAATATTATTATCACCATCACGAACGTCATCATTATTGCTGTTAACATCTTTATTTTTATTGGTGGTTATTATAGTTTTAGTCTTGTTCATTTTACAGGAAATGTTGAACTTTCGAAAATTTTTCAAGAGAAAATAGTTTACTGTTTGTTATGTTAATCTGTGCTTTATTGTCTTCTTGATCATTCTTGCATGAATCGGAAAGTGAATATTGTTGAAAGAGATAAGAAGAACGCTTGTATTTCAGGTAGTTTAATGGTTATGAATAGTGGAACGAAGATAAAATTCCATATTGTTTTTCGGAGCTTCGTTAAAATGTTAAGGTGAAAGCGTATAGCTTAATGGCTAGGGTGTTCGGCTCATGATGGTAAGATCATGAGTTCGATTCCCGTTGGCTTTTATGTCCTTGACCAAGAAACTATATTTTATGTTGCTACAGTTCTGGAAAAAAATGACTTGTATCTTTAATTTAAAGGGCTAGCTTCGTCACTCAGTGTGTCACGCCGAGTCTCCTTGAGAACTAAATTATAGATACATCTCGTTGTAGAATACTTAGCCACTCGCACGTAAATTTTCGAGAGTTTTCCTTTGATGGAACAACCAGTAAACTCCTCAACAGAACCGACGGTGGCACATCAACACATTAATGATAAACTGCCTCATTACTGACTCACCTGGAGACGCGAGTAAGTAACGAGGCAGTTGACACATATAATCTTCTAGTAAAATATACATCTACGACTGTGGGTAGAGGGGTTAAGACACCCGTTTAGCAATCAAGAAGTCTAGGATCGATGACACTGCATGGTCTCTTGGGCAAATGGCTTTATAATGGTCTCGGTTTGATCTGAGCCGTGTGAACTAACATTGATCTCAGTTTGATCTGAGCCGTGTGAACGAACAATGATCTCAGTTTGATCTGAGCCGTGTGAACGAACAATGGTCTCAGTTTGATCTGAGTCGTGTGAACGAACAATGGTTTCAGTTTGATCTGAGCCGTGTGAACGAGGAATGGTCTCAGTTTGATCTGAGCCGTGTGAACGAGCAATGGTCTCGGTTTGATCTGAGCCGTGTGAACGAACAATGGTCTCGGTTTGATCTGAGCCGTGTGAACGAACAATGGCTTCAGTTTGATCTGAGCCGTGTGAACGAGCAATGGTTTCGGTTTGATCTGAGTCGTGTGAACGAACAATGGTTTCAGTTTGATCTGAGCCGTGTGAACGAATAATGGTCTCAGTTTGATGAGCCATGTGAACGAACAATGGTTTCAGTTTGATCCCAGCCGTGTGAACGAACAATGATCTCAGTTTGATCTGAGCAGTGTGAACGAAGAATAGTCTCAGTTTGATCTGAGCCGTGTGAACGAACAATGGTCTCAGTTTGATCTGAGCTTGTGAACGAGCAATGGTCTCGGTTTGATCTGAGCGGTGTGAACGAACAATGGTCTCAGTTTGATCCGAGCCGTGTGAACGAGGAATGGTCTCAGTTTGATCTGAGCAGTGTGAACGAGCAATGGTCTCAGTTTGATCTGAGTCGTGTGAACGAATAATGGTCTCGGTTTGATCTGAGCCGTGTGAACGAACAATGGTTTTAGTTTGATCCCAGCCGTGTGAACGAGCAATGGTCTCCGTTTGATCTGAGCCGTGTGAATGAGCAGTGGTCTCAGTTTGATCTGAGCCGTGTGAACAAGCAATGGTCTCAGTTTGATCTGAGTCGTGTGAACGAACAATGGTTTCAGTTTGATCTGAGCCGTGTGAACGAGCAATGGTCTCGGTTTGATCTGAGCCGTGTGAACGTATAATGGTTTCAGTTTGATGAGCCGTGTGAACGAACAATGGTTTCAGTTTGATCCGAGCCGTGTGAACGAGCAATGGTCTCGGTTTGATCTGAGCGGTGTGAACGAACAATGGTCTCAGTTTGATCCGAGCCGTGTGAACGAGGAATGGTCTCGGTTTGATCTGAGCCGTGTGAACGAACAATGGTTTTAGTTTGATCCCAGCCGTGTGAACAAACAATGGTCTCGGTTTGATCTGAGCCGTGTGAACGAACAATGGTCTCAGTTTGATCTGAGCTGTGTGAACGAACAATGATCTCAGTTTGATCTGAGCTGTGTGAACGAGCAATGGTCTCGGTTTGATCTGAGCCGTGTGAACGAACAATGATCTCAGTTTGATCTGAGCTGTGTGAACGAACAATGATCTCAGTTTGATCTGAGCCGTGTGAACGAACAATGATCTCGGTTTGATCTGAGCCGTGTGAACGAAATTAGAAGCCGGCTGTACAGATTGTGCTTGTAATGTCCTACTGATTCTATTCGAAAATTTCTTTAAGGATACACGTGTCTATATAATACTGAACCACTTACACGCTGGTTTACGAGTTGGGCGTAGAGTTAATAGAACAACTGAATGCTCATTGTAGAAATGAACAGAGGATCCATCATCATTATCACCACCACCACCACCATCATCATGATCATGATCATCATTGTCGTCGTAGTCGTCGTCGCCGTCGTCGTTGTTGTTGTGTTGTTGTCGTCGTCGTCGACATCATCATCAACATCGTCGTCGTCGTCGTCATCGTCGTAATCATGATCATCATCCTCATCATCGTCGTCGCCTTCGTCATCGTCATCGTCGTCGTCATCATCATCATCGTCGTCATCGTCATCAACATCATCATCGTCATCAACATCATCATCACCACATGTATGTTTAATGAGAGCATGGTTATTATTGCGTATAAACTTAGGGCGGTGAATTGGCAGTATCAGTAGAGGGTCGGACGCCTTGCTTTGACGCATAGAGTTACGGCCCTTGCCATTCTGAGTTCAAATCCCGCCGAGGTTAACTTTGCCTTTAATCCTTACGGGGTTGATAAAATAAAGTACCAGTAATGTACTGAGTATTTGCTGGCCTTGTGCCAGAAGTAGAAACAATTATTGCGTATAAAGTGTCAGCTTTGCTGGAGTACAGTTATGTTAGAGTAAGGAGTAGAAGAACAGTTACTCAGAAAGTCATTTGCAATGGATAAAATTATCTCTACTAGAGAAAAGACTTACCTTAAGATGATTACCATTAGAAATACATTTAGTGATGATCATTTTATTATGTTAAATCTGGTGTATATTTCCTCTAAAATATTGGTCACACAGATGAGGGCTGGCAAGAGTGAGTGTTATAGAGAGAGAAATATAGCAGTGATAGGACGCAGTGAGAGAGTGGTGATAACCAAGAGAGAGAGAGAGAGAGAGAGAAAGAGGAGAATAGAGGGGGAGAAATGGAGAGATAGAGTGGTAATGGTAGAGAGAGAGAGAGGGGGAGAGAAAGGGAGAGATAGAGTGGTAATGGACGAGAGAGAGAGAGAGAGAGAGAGAGAGAGAGTGGTGATGTCAAAGAGAGAGAGAGAGAGAGAGAGAGAGAGATGATGGCCGAGAGAACGAGAGAGGGAGGGAGAAGGAGAGAAAGAAATTACATTTACGAAAAATATCATTTCTACTCAAATTATAATAAAAACCGTCCATTTTAGTAGTTTCAGTCATTTGTTAAATTTATTCGATTTATTCTGTGGTATTCGTCTAATTAAGAGCTGTATATATTATTTGTCTTTATCTATAACTTCTAAATAAAACATTTAAAATGGTGACCTTTAATACATGGTTGTTATTTGTAATTAAACTATAGAAATTTCACACGATCAGCTAGTATATTACATTTTTGTCAGTCTGTAACACACGAACGCTACGTTCTGTCAAAAACGTTCTAACTTTTTATTATTTAGAATTGACGGAACTTGAATGTAAGACAAAATGGAGAGAGGAAAATTCTAAATTGAGTTTTGTCTCAATGGTGTCTGTGTCTGGTGGGTGAATGTGGCAAAAATGGCCCGAGTGATTAGGCCTTCTCAGTATATAAACCTGTAGGTTGAAGAAGAGAGCAAAAGGAAGAAAGGAGCACTTGCACAACACGCTCCTGAAGTTGAGGATTGTTCTATCGACGGGGTATTAAACAATACGACGGGGTATTAAACAATCCATTTGTGGCGCCTCCCCCCTATTGGGGATTTCGATTGTTATAATTGTTTGTTTTATATATTTACACGATTGTATCTAAAATCCCCGACATATGTCCTTGTATTGCCCCCTTTTCTTGTGCGCCCTTGTGGCAAATAAAGAAATCTATCTATCTATCTATCTATCTATCTATCTATCTATCTATCTATCTATCCATTGGGGGTTGCAACAGCCTCAAAACTTTTATCGGCCAATTCCAACTGGCCGATAGGTATCGACTGGATTTCCCGACTGCACCACAGTGGACGTGGGTAAACCGCAGCGGGACATCTAGATCGTATTTAGATAGGTTCTTCATTAGGGACAAGGAGATGTTAAGCTGTCCACGAATGCACATGGTTGCCTATTCAGATCACAAATTAGTAGTCTGCATAGTCAACCGTGACAGAACACATAGACAGGGACCCGGATACGGGAAGCTGAACGTGTCGTTGCCGGCACGTAAAGCTTACGGTGAACGGATAAGTAGACTAGTCAAGCAACAGTTAACGGGAGCCATCGTCAACAATAGATGGTGGTACTCTCTCAAGAAAGCAATTAGAGTAGAATCGATAGGGTTTAGCAGAGAGTTAACCTTAGAGAAAAACAAAATAGAAAGAGAACTAGTAGCCAAGGTAGAGGAAGCACTTAGAAGTGGCAACGCGGCTAGAGTGTTAGCGTCGAGAACGGCACTGGACCAGTTCTTCGATGCGAAACACGAAGGCTGAGTGGTCAGAAGCAAAACACGTGCTCTAGGAAACGAAGGAGCGAAAGCTGTCAGCTGGGCCCGAGTGGCGGAGGCAAAAAGTGGCAACAAGTCAACAATTCGGTCTTTGAAAGACCAAAATGGACGCATGCTACTTGATCCCAAGCAAATGTGCGCGGCCTTTCAGCAGCACTTTGCGCGACTGTTTGAGCAGAACGACGGTGAGCCGAACAGGGCAATGGATTTTAGTTTATACCTCGACGGCCTGCCGCGACTCTCGAACACGGACGCCGAGTTCTGCGAAAAACCGATCACGGACACTGAGATACGGGACGCTATGGGCCGCTGCGGGAAACGCAAGTCACCCGGTCTAGATGGTCTACCCTATGAGTTTTACATAGGCATGCCGGACTTGTTCTCTGGCGTCCTCGAAGCCGTCTACTGCAATTGGTAGCAGAACGGGAGAATTCCCAGTTCTGTAGGCAAGGGCGTAGTAACGCTGATCAGGAAAGGCGAGAACAAGGGGGACGAAATTAACAACTTCAGGCCCATAACTCTGCTCAACACAGAGTTAAAGATTTTGGCCAAGGTGCTAGCGACAAGGTTGGCGCTTGTCGTCGAGAACCTGGTAGGGAAAGCGCAAACGTGCGCAATCCCGACCAGGTCCATACACGACAACCTCCACCTCATGCGATAGATACATCATAGAGAGGGTGGGTAGTAAACCCGGCTTCGGTGGGGCGCTGATCAATTTGGATCAGTCTAAGGTATTCGATAGGGTCGACCATCGATACTTGGAAGCGGTTCTCAAGGCGGCCGGTTTTGGTCCCGTTTTCAGAGGCTGGATCGAGGCGATGCACACCAGCATCTGCTCGAGGGTCAAGGTGAACGGCTACCTATCGGAGCCGTTCGCAATCACGCGTTCCATTCGACAGGGGTGCCCTTTCTCCTCCATTCTGTATGTATTGACTCTAGAGCCACTACTGTGGAAATTGGAGCTGTTGCAGGGCATCCCTCTAGAACCGGGACTGCGCAAAGCGGCGTCGGCTTATGCCGACGACGTGACGGTAATGGTGTCGAGCACCTCGGAAATCGGGGTGATCGACAACTTACTGAAAGAATACGAAACGCTGACGGGAGCAAAACTAAACCCGGACAAGTCTATCGGTTTGCAACTCGGTACGTGGAGAGGCAAACCGATGACGTCCGACAGCGTCGTTGGACGCTGGACGGACGGACCGGTGAAATTGCTCGGGGTCTGGTTCGGTCCAGACCTCCAGGTGGAGAAAAACTGGAACGAGGTCACGGCCAAGGTGTTTGCACTCACTCAGAAGTGGGCAGAGTGCAAACTGTCCTTGAAAGATCTACTACCGCTTGGCTGTCGTGCCTTGTCCCCGTGAACACCTCGCCAAGATGGAACGCATGCTCTTCCAGTTTCTGTGGAAGAAGCAGGCTCCGCTGGTGAGGGGATCCGTCTGCTGTCAGCACCCTTCCAAATGGAATGCCGTAGATGGGAATGCCGTGGCTGATGATGCGCAAACATGCGCTGAGGCTGCGGCATCTCCAGGTATTCCTCACCGACCCCCAACCGGTGTGGGCACCGTTTGTGAGACAGGATTTCCCACAGCTCGTCTCGCTGACGGAGCTGCAGCCCGGGGTGAAGAAAAGACCCAAAACGATGGGCGCCTGGCACATTGAATGCGCTCAGGCGCTCACAGTCCTCTGGCAAACGGGCGCAGCAATCAGTGGAGATACCACTTCGACATTCTATAGAGGGATTGTACGTTACAAGGGCGACGACGTGCTCTGAGAGACTCTGGGCGTCGAAGACGATGAGCTCACCAGTCTGTTTAGTAGGACTTTCCGCCCGGGACCTATGGATAACTTCCAGAGATCACTGGCCTGGCAGTGCTACAGAGGAGCTCTACCGGTTCGTGACAAGATCTACAGGCACGGACGCCCCGGCAGGGATCCTTCCAAGAGGACGTGTCCAAGATGCGCGCAGGACATTGAAACCGTCCTGCACGCAATTGTACGCTGCTCGGGCGTAACCGACCTGTGGAACTATGCAGAACAACTGGTGTCGCGTATGGGACAAATCCAGTTGACTGCCGAGTCCATAGTAAGGATCAAACCGCCAGCCTCTTTCAAAAACGAAAGACAGGCGGTTTTCCTCTGTACAGTGGCTATGGTGAAAGAAGTTATATGGTGGACAAGATTGAGAGGATTGAGGACAGATGCCTTTCTCTCCGGACAACAATTGATTCCCTTCTTTAAGTATCACTTTAGAAGGAGAATCAGAGTGGAGAGAGAGGCACTGCACCCCAGTAAATTTACTGAAAGGTGGGTAAATGAAGCGAAAGTGGCGCGAGTGATTGGGCCTTCGCTGTTAATAAGCCGGTAGTTTAAAGAAGAGAGCAAAAGGAAGAAGGCAGCACTTGCACAGCACGCTCCTGAAGTTGAGGGTTGTTCTATCGACGGGGTATTAAACAACCCATTTGTGGTGTCTCCCCCATATTGGAGATTTCGATTGTTATAATTGTTTGTTTTATATATATATATATATATTTTTTTTTTTACACGACTGTATATAAAATCCCCGGCATGTGTCTTTGTATTGTCTCCTTGTGCGCCCTTGTGGCAAATAAAGAAATCTATCTATCTATCTATCTATCTATCTATCTATCTATCTATCTATCTATCTATCTATCTATCTATCTATCTATCTATCTATCTATCTATCTATCTATCTATCTATCTATATCGCTATATATTTATATATATATCAATAGATCAATATGTCTATCTATCTAAATACATGAGTGTGTGAAGAAGTATATTATCCAATAATTCCATCACTCTACTCCTTTTTTTCCATAGGACGGTTGGATGTGATTTTATATATATATATACTAAGAGTGAGAAATGAAATTTCGTTTCATTCTATTCCATTTATCGTTTTCGGTGTGCCCGGCCGACTGAACTCACTCGATATGCAAATTAGGCTGCTCACCCGTTAATATGCATAAGGAGAGTATATACTTTCAGACGTTCAACCATCTGGCAGGAAGGTATACGATGCTGACGATAGCTAATAAGCTTGAAACTAGTACATCGTTCCTGTGTCAGTGTTGAACAAAAAGGTGACGTGGTTGCCTAAACACTGTACGGCGTAATTCGGGCTGTTTGTTTGTCTACAAACAAACAAACCGAGCATTATAATAAATGTTCGGTAAACCGATACGTGCATATATATATATGTGTGCATGTATGTATATATATACATACTACTGTACGTCTGTATACATTTATGTATGTACGTATACATACATACATACTTACATTTAAGTAAGTGCCGTACTAAGAGTGAGAAATGAAATTTCGTTTCATTCTATTCCATTTATATATATATATATATATATATATATATATATATATATATATATATATATATATATATATATATATAGAGTGAGAGAGAGAGAGAGAGAGAGAGACAGAGAATGAGATAGAGAGATTAGGCTACTATTTTTAGCAGGTCATGTGAGACAATAATGTGAGGCTACACTTGTTGTGATGTGATGTTGCTACGAAGTGAATATGTTTATGTACAGCTACTTTCAGTTTAAATTAGATTAATGTTTGACATTTTGCTTTAATGTATCCTGTAATACGTTTAGTTTTCGTTCTCAAGAACGTTTAGAGTTTGAAGGGTGAATTCTTTCAATTCTTTCAATTTTGATTTGTTTCAGTCAGTAGACTGTGGCCATGCTAAGGCACTGATTTGATTTAGTCGATCATATTAACTGTGGCCATGCTGAGGCACTGATTTGATATGGTCGATCATATTAACTGTGGCCATTCTAGGGCACTGATTTGATATAGTCGATCATATTAACCGTGGCCATGCTGAGGCACTGATTTGATTTAGTCGATCATATTAACCGTGGCCATGCTGAGGCACTGATTTAATTTAGTCGATCATATTAACCGTGGCCATGCTGAGGCACTGATTTGATTTAGTCGATCATATTAACCGTGGCCATGCTGAGGCACTGATTTGATTTAGTCGATCATATTAACCGTGGCCATGCTGAGGCACTGATTTGATTTAGTCGATCATATTAACCGTGGCCATGCTGAGGCACTGATTTGATTTAGTCGATCATATTAACCGTGGCCATGCTGAGGCACTGATTTGATTTAGTCGATCATATTAACCGTGGCCATGCTGAGGCACTGATTTGATTTAGTCGATCATATTAACCGTGGCCATGCTGAGGCACTGATTTGATTTAGTCCATCATATTAACCGTGGCCATGCTGAGGCACTGATTTGATTTAGTCGATCATATTAACCGTGGCCATGCTGAGGCACTGATTTGATTTAGTCGATCATATTAACCGTGGCCATGCTGAGGCACTGATTTGATTTAGTCGATCATATTAACTGTGGCCATGCTGAGGCACTGATTTGATATAGTCGATCATATAGACTGTGGTCATTCTATGGCACTGATTTGATATAGTCGATCATATAGACTGTGGCCATTCTAGGGCACTGATTTGATATAGTCGATCATATAGACTGTGGTCATTCTATGGCACTGATTTGATATAGTCGATCATATAGACTGTGGCCATTCTAGGGCACTGATTTGATATAGTCGATCATATAGACTGTGGTCATTCTATGGCACTGATTTGATATAGTCGATCATATAGACTGTGGCCATTCTAGGGCACTGATTTGATATAGTCGATCATATAGACTGTGGTCATTCTAGGGCACTGATTTGATATAGTCGATCATATAGACTGTGGCCATTCTAGGGCACTGATTTGATATAGTCGATCATATAGACTGTGGTCATTCTATGGCACTGATTTGATATAGTCGATCATATAGACTGTGGTCATTCTAGGGTACTGATTTGATATAGTCGATCATATAGACTGTGGCCATTCTAGGGCACTGATTTGATATAGTCGATCATATAGACTGTGGCCATTCTAGGGCACTGATTTGATATAGTCGATCATATAGACTGTGGCCATTCTAGGGCACTGATTTGATATAGTCGATCATATAGACTGTGGTCATTCTAGGGTACTGATTTGATATAGTCGATCATATAGACTGTGGCCATTCTAGGGCACTGATTTGATATAGTCGATCATATAGACTGTGGCCATTCTAGGGCACTGATTTGATATAGTCGATCATATAGACTGTGGCCATGCTGAGGCACTGATTTGATTTAGTCGATCATATTAACCGTGGCCATGCTGAGGCACTGATTTAATTTAGTCGATCATATTAACCGTGGCCATGCTGAGGCACTGATTTGATTTAGTCGATCATATTAACCGTGGCCATGCTGAGGCACTGATTTGATTTAGTCGATCATATTAACCGTGGCCATGCTGAGGCACTGATTTGATTTAGTCGATCATATTAACCGTGGCCATGCTGAGGCACTGATTTGATTTAGTCGATCATATTAACCGTGGCCATGCTGAGGCACTGATTTGATTTAGTCGATCATATTAACCGTGGCCATGCTGAGGCACTGATTTGATTTAGTCGATCATATTAACCGTGGCCATGCTGAGGCACTGATTTGATTTAGTCGATCATATTAACCGTGGCCATGCTGAGGCACTGATTTGATTTAGTCGATCATATTAACCGTGGCCATGCTGAGGCACTGATTTGATTTAGTCGATCATATTAACCGTGGCCATGCTGAGGCACTGATTTGATTTAGTCGATCATATTAACTGTGGCCATGCTGAGGCACTGATTTGATATAGTCGATCATATAGACTGTGGTCATTCTATGGCACTGATTTGATATAGTCGATCATATAGACTGTGGCCATTCTAGGGCACTGATTTGATATAGTCGATCATATAGACTGTGGTCATTCTATGGCACTGATTTGATATAGTCGATCATATAGACTGTGGCCATTCTAGGGCACTGATTTGATATAGTCGATCATATAGACTGTGGTCATTCTATGGCACTGATTTGATATAGTCGATCATATAGACTGTGGCCATTCTAGGGCACTGATTTGATATAGTCGATCATATAGACTGTGGTCATTCTAGGGCACTGATTTGATATAGTCGATCATATAGACTGTGGCCATTCTAGGGCACTGATTTGATATAGTCGATCATATAGACTGTGGTCATTCTATGGCACTGATTTGATATAGTCGATCATATAGACTGTGGTCATTCTAGGGTACTGATTTGATATAGTCGATCATATAGACTGTGGCCATTCTAGGGCACTGATTTGATATAGTCGATCATATAGACTGTGGCCATTCTAGGGCACTGATTTGATATAGTCGATCATATAGACTGTGGCCATTCTAGGGCACTGATTTGATATAGTCGATCATATAGACTGTGGTCATGCTGAGGCACTGATTTGATATAGTCGATCATATAGACTGTGGCCATTCTAGGGCACTGATTTGATATAGTCGATCATATAGACTGTGGCCATTCTAGGGCACTGATTTGATATAGTCGATCATATAGACTGTGGTCATTCTAGGGTACTGATTTGATATAGTCGATCATATAGACTGTGGCCATTCTAGGGCACTGATTTGATATAGTCGATCATATAGACTGTGGCCATTCTAGGGCACTGATTTGATATAGTCGATCATATAGACTGTGGCCATTCTAGGGCACTGATTTGATATAGTCGATCATATAGACTGTGGTCATTCTAGGGCACTGATTTGATTTAGTCGATCATATTAACCGTGGTCATGCTGAGGCACTGATTTGATATAGTCGATCATATAGACTGTGGCCATTCTATGGCACTGATTTGATATAGTCGATCATATAGACTGTGGTCATTCTATGGCACTGATTTGATATAGTCGATCATATAGACTGTGGCCATTCTAGGGCACTGATTTGATATAGTCGATCATATAGACTGTGGTCATTCTAGGGTACTGATTTGATATAGTCGATCATATAGACTGTGGCCATTCTAGGGCACTGATTTGATATAGTCGATCATATAGACTGTGGCCATTCTATGGCACTGATTTGATATAGTCGATCATATAGACTGTGGCCATTCTATGGCACTGATTTGATATAGTCGATCATATAGACTGTGGCCATTCTATGGCACTGATTTGATATAGTCGATCATATAGACTGTGGTCATGCTGAGGCACTGATTTGATATAGTCGATCATATAGACTGTGGCCATTCTAGGGCACTGATTTGATATAGTCGATCATATAGACTGTGGTCATTCTAGGGTACTGATTTGATATAGTCGATCATATAGACTGTGGCCATTCTATGGCACTGATTTGATATAGTCGATCATATAGACTGTGGCCATTCTATGGCACTGATTTGATATAGTCGATCATATAGACTGTGGTCATGCTGAGGCACTGATTTGATATAGTCGATCATATAGACTGTGGCCATTCTAGGGCACTGATTTGATATAGTCGATCATATAGACTGTGGTCATTCTAGGGCACTGATTTGATATAGTCGATCATATAGACTGTGGCCATTCTAGGGCACTGATTTGATATAGTCGATCATATAGACTGTGGCCACTCTAGAGCACTGATTTGATTTAGTCGATTATATTGAACCCACTACTTATTTATATATCGCTGTTTTGGTTTTTTGTCTGACTACTAAGACATAAATACTGACATAGATATTAAAGTAAACACACACACACACACACACACACACACACACACACACACACACACACACACACACACACACACACACACACACACACACACACACACATATATTTATATATAAATATATATATATATGTATACAGGATATCCCCCAAAATGTATACACACTTTGATTACCTGTAGAGGCAATATTTATTAGAATGCTGTTGAAGTGTGTATTTTTTGGGACACCCTGTATATAATATACGACGAGCCTCTGAAGTTTCCACCTACTGATTCCACTGACAAGACACTGGTCAACCTGAAGCTATAGTAGAAGACAAGGTGTCTTACAACGAAAGGGAACCTACAACTAGCTGGTTACTCAATGAACTGTACCTATATTTTTGTGGTGGAGAGGTCCTTGAATCACACCTTCCATGGAAATCAATGAAAACTTTGACTTGAACGAGAACTAGATTTACTGTTTGTTGCCTCTTCTTCTATCCTTGTTTATTGATAATTTTCTTTTAGTGTTTTAAATACTTTTTTCTTTTTTTTCTCTTCTCTCCATCATGTTTTGTTATTATCGTCATCATTATTGCCGTTGCTATTCCTCTTGTAATATAATTGATCAACAAAAAAAAAACATACATATAAAATACATAAAATAAAAACCCACGATTAAAAGATAAAATATATAAAATATATATAAAAATGTAACTCCTGATCAAAAGAAAAAAAATAATGATGGAATATTATTAAAGGGAATTTTTTTTTAAAGAAATAAATATGGAAGTAGGGGCAGGCGATAGTAGAAGAGAAGAGGATAAGGAGGAGGAGGAGGGGGAACAGGTTAATTGCAAAATAGTTCAAATGATTAGATTCGATTATATGTTCCAGTCGAATAACCACCACATTCTCAACCTCTAACTCTTGAACACACACACACATACACGCCAATCAAAGACGATCAGGAATTTGAAATCTTTCCCACCTACGCCCTTCAGCCAAATGTAAGCCTACTCTACTCGACTTCACTTTAAACTATATCTTTCCATATTCGTTAAGTGCTATGCAGGCTTCCTAAAATATTTTATGTATTTAAAAAATCCCCGTTGATTTACCATAATAATAATAATAATAACAATAACAACAATAACAACAACAACAACAACAACAACAATGATAGTAATGATAATAATAATAACAACAACAAAATAAAGATAAATAAATAAAATAATGCATTATCTGCATGAAAAGTGGTGTTTAGGGAACATATTTTTTTTATTTATCGTTTAGAACTCTGAAAAAAAAAGCTATATATTTCTAATACCATTACACTCTTATTATTATTATTGTTGTTGTTATTATTGTTGCTGTTGTTGTCATGGTGATAAGGTGATGTTTCAGTATAAACGGTTGATTGTCTAATTTACTTTTCTTTTATTCTTTTACTGGTTTCAGTCATTAGACTGTGACCATACTGGGGCACTACTTTGAAGATGTTTAGTCGATCATATCAACTCTAGAATGTATTTATTATTTTGTAAAGTCTGATCTGTCAAGTATCACAGGTCGAAACTATTTTAATCTTGTAGCTTGGCATACTCAGGCCCATTGTAAACTAATACCTAATAGTGGTTCCTGATTTAGGCACAAGGCCAACAATCTGAGGGGAAAGATGGGTGGATTAAATCGAACTTAGTACACGTCTGGTAAATTATGTTATTGGAAGTATTGATGGCAAAATTGACCTTGCTGGGATTTGAAGTTAGAACACAAATGGACGTACCTAAATCTATTAAATCGATTATTTTATCTATCTCCGAAAAGGAAAGTTAAGAAATACCATAAGGCATTTTCCCGACACTCAGCTGATTAAAGGTGACCAATTCGGCGTCAGATTAAAAACATCATTATTTGATCTGGCCCAGTTCTGAATTCAAATCTCGCCGAGGTCAATTCCGAAATCGATAAATAAAGTAGCAATCTAGTACTGGGGTCGATGTTTCTTCTCTCTTTTTCACAGACACACTCTCTTTCTCTCTTTGGAAGAAGTGTTGACAGAAATACCGTATATTAGACAACAGCAATAGCCATAGTTATACTTCCTATGTATTGGGTTGCTTAATAAAAGCAAACGTAAACACATTTTCAAATTTGCCGTATGACTTTGTAAACACTCACATGCGCGTGTGTGTGTGTTTGCGTATGTGCACTTCGAGTGAGTGTGTGTGGTTGTGGGAGCGTGTGATTGTATTAGATTAGTGTTGAAGTTCATTTCCATTCAAGTTTCTTGTAGAAGAAACAATCATTATACATTATAACAACGGAGAAATGTTTTAAATGTTAAAGGATGTTTAGTGCCGCGGTTCATTTTCGAAAAACTAGGATTCGCCCTGCTTCGGAATTTGATGGCACTGTTTTTAAATTATCTCCCTATTCCTTTTTGAGTGCATGTTTAGCATTGCCTTGTTAAAGTTATGTAAGGTGCGCTGTGTTAGATATTTGAGTAGTTGATGTCGAAAAGGTATACAAAATGTTAAGCAATCCTTCGTTGTAGGTAGACGTGATGGAATCATAGTGCTTCCGCCATTTTAGGAGAGTCGCATTAAATACCACTGCTAACTTTTGCGATAGTAATAAAATGAAATTAGTGGGTACCTCATTGATGTGTATACGTACATTTAGAATGATTTATTGGGGAGGGAATAAGAAATTTCATGTGCTTGGATAACAAATAATCGCTTTGAATTACTAACAAAAGAAATGGTTTAAAATTAAATTATTTGATAAACATTAAAGAAAACATGAAAGAGAAATTTTGTAATAGATTTAAACCATTAAGTTGAAGTGTGTATTACAGTCGAAGTAGTTGGCTGTGGTATTTAATTCGACTTCCAAAAACTGGCGGAAGTCGCCCATTTTTAAAGATCACGACTACCTACAATGAAAGATCTTCCGACGTATTTTTTTTTTAAAGTAACGTTCCATTACAAAGGAAGACGCGACTATAAAAGCTGCTTTAGTTCACATCAAAGTAAGATATATTTGTTTTTGTACCATTGACCTTCGGAGTTCGTACAGACCACATAGACGCTTTTGTCTTCCGGTATTTTAACTGTTCTTGACCTTGTACTTTCTTTAGCAGATAGCTTTAGCTTACACGACCGTAGCAATCCCAAGTTGTTTACTTATTGAAAAGATGCACGTCGTTGATAATTGTTTTTATTAAGTATATTCCAATAAGAAGGTTGTTTTGCCCTAAAGACACATTCAGCTTCGCAGACGTTGCTCGGATTTGCCCTTCCAAGTTTACACGTTATTACATCTCTGCGAATTTTGTACTGATGTAATTGATCTGTACGCAGCTTACATTTAATAATTTATAGCTATGGTTAGGGAAATTTCTAGAGCCGTTGTTTTCGCTTCTCCTATATGTGTGTATGTATATAATTGTGTGTATATGATATATATAATATATATTCGTGTATATATATACACACACACACACACACACACACACACACACATATATATATATATTCGTGCCTCACATTTTTGAGCATTTTATCAGGCGATAGCAATGCTCGAACAAAAGTTTGCGGACATCACACATACACACACACACACACACACACACACACACTCATATATATATATATGTATGTATGTGTGTGTGGGTGTGTGGGGTGGGTGTGAGGTGTGTGTGTGTATGTGTGTGTGTGTAAAATAAGTAAATGTGTATAAATACACATATATTTATATATATATATATATAGAAACAAACAAAAGAAAACAATCTAAATATATCGCACAGACACAGACATAAACACACGAACAAACCTACAACGAAGATGTTTCCGATACAAGAAAGTAGAAGTTTTATTTGAATTGCTTTCTATTGATTCCAAGTATATCTGTGTCTAATGTGGCTGTATTTAAGTAAATGGATGGACCGGAGAGAGGCTCTGATATATAACGTAGTGAATGTGATGAATAGAGAAATGTATGGAGAGATTTTGTCCTTATTAGTAGTCAGCACTAGAAACAGACACCTACATCATACTCATTATAAGTACACACAAACGCATATATATACATGTATATAACCACACACACACACACACACACACACACACACACATATATATATATTTTTTGGGGAGGGGGTCGTTTTGGAAGCCTCAACAATGCAGATGGGTAAATCTCCGGGTAACAGAATCTGGTGGTGAAGAGAGATATGTAAGGGAATGTAGAATGAGATGTATAGTGTGTAGAGGAACGTAGGAAAGAGCGTAAAAAATAAAAATAATAACACAATATAGAGTTACCTTGGGAGAGATTTAATTATCCATATATTTCGGATTCACATCCATCAACGTACATACATACATACATATATACATATATATATATGAAAGCTAATGCCCAATTACGGTGGTTCACATGTCCTATTAGACTATTTTCTGTAGTTAATATATAGTGGAAGTTTCAAAGTCTATTTATATTATATATACGTATATATATATATATATATATATATATATATATATATATATATATATATATATATATATATATATATATGGCATGTTCAGCTACCCCTTCCTTCCCAAAATTGGCATGATAGAATTATGTGTCTCAACAACAGACTTTTGACCAATCCTTGTGACAATCACTTTTACCATATATGGAATTACCCCCTGAGAAGCTTGGCTTTCATATACCAGGATAAAAATTTTCATTTAGTCCACAATTAGCCGTCAACAAAGGCTTGAGCTCAGCCGTCGGGGTCCTACTCGTTCCTATATATATATATATATATATATATATATATTCATGCATATATATTTGTATATCTATGTATATATACATATATATATACATACACACACACATACATATATGTATATATATATGTATTAAAAGCTAAACAGAAATAACAACACAATCGGTACAGTATATGGAAAAGATATATTAGGTTAACACTTGATATAGCAGGAAAAGTGTCTTAACGATTCGGAGGCTAGTCCTTCATCAGAAGAAAGAATGAGAAATAAGATAGGTTGAGGGGACGGGTGGGTTGGAATTGGAAAAAAATGTCTTTAGATTAAAATAACAGGTCCATTCATGTTGACATCTCTTGCAATATATATATATATATATATATATATATATATATATATATATATATACACGCACATATATATTCATGCATATATATTTGTATATCCACACACACACACACACAGACACATATAATAGTAGAACACTGGCGACTTATATCAGTAGTAGTAGAGCACTCAGTCCATGGGATGAGTTTGGTAGAAGGAGTTCCACAACAGATAATTGTTCTCGTAAATGGTGATTTAACTGTTGCGGAACTACTTATATATATATATATATATATATATATATATATATATATATATATATATATATATATATATATATATATATATATATATATATAAATATATATATATATATATAAAAATATATATATATATATATATATATATATATATATATATATATATATATATATATATATATATATATAAAAATATATATATATATATATATATATATATATATATATATATATATATAATGAGAAAACCTCAACGCAAGTATAGCTGTTAAAATAGCAAAATGTCGTCAATGTCAGCGTCGGGTAAAATTGCTCCAAAGGCACCCTGTATATATATATATATATATATATATATATATATACATATAAAAAAGAGCGAGTTAAAAACTCGCGTTAATCCCCTGTAAGTTAATGAGCTCAAGGAATAGATACCGGGTTCTTTTTAATACAGTATATAGAGAAGAAAAAGCACAGAGGTATGTTTTCAATTATAGGGGATAGAGAACCACCACTAGCGTGAAAAACATAAAGTCGTCTACGAAAGGAATGATTCTCTATCCTCTATAATAGAAAACATGCCTCTTTGTGTTCTCCCCCCCCCCCCTCTCTCTCTATATATATATATGAAAATGGTCAAGACCCCGACGGCAGAGCTCAAGCCGTTTCGAAGGCTATTTCTGAACTGAGCTCTGCCGTCGTGGTCTTGACCATTTTCCTATTACGCACTCTACTACCCTAAGTTTTGAGTACTCTGGTGTGTTATGGTCCACCTGGTTCCTTACCACACTTCCTTCGTTATATATATAAACACATATGTTGTATAAAGAGCCTCATATATGTGTAGGTGTGTGACTTATTTTTCAGCGTGTGAATTTGATTCCTAGGTGGATGAGTATAGTCTGTTTGAGCAAGACACTTTATTTCTTTTTGTTTCAATCCAGAAAAATGAGTTTTACCTTGTCACTCAGTGTGTCACTCTGCAGCGCCATGTAATTTACGCTAGAGTACACGTATCTGTGGAATGCTCAGTCACTTACACGCTAATTTCACCAGCTCCAACAACAAATATAGATATATTCATGCATATGCATATACAGATATGTATATGTGCTAACATATATATGTATGTATGTGTATATATATATATATATATGTGTGTGTGTGTGTCTAGATCTCTCTCTCTCTCTCTCTATATATATATAATTATATATACATATATGAATATATATATATATATATACATATATGAATATATATATATATATATATAGGTATATATAAACATATATACACGCACACTCATTACACACACATACATACATTTATATATGGCTGAACATTTTCTCATTTACTTATGACAGAAAATGTTCTTAGTGAATGAAAAATAACTGTTTCTACTTTAAGCACAAGGCCAGCAATTACCCAGTGCATTACTGGTACTTTATTTTATAGACCCCGTAAGGATGAAAGGCAAATTCAACCTCGGCGGGATTTGAACTCAGATCGTAAAGGAACATAACTATGCTGGAAAGCATGGCGGCCGACCCTCTACCGATACTTCCAATCCACCGCCTTAGTGAATGAAAAATAACATCGCACAATGTACTTTTATGTGACTAATATAATATGTCGGAACCAACAGCAGTAGCATCAGCAATAGAAGAAGTGGAAAAGGAAGGTGAAGAAAAGAATAGCTAGAAGAAAAAGAAGAATGAGAAAACAAAGCAAGAAAAAGCGAAGGAAATTAGGAAAAGAAGAAATACAATGAGAATGAGAATAAAAATAATTGTTTCTACTTCAGGCACAAGGTCAACAATTGTGGTGGTGGTGGTGGTGGTAGGGGAGTCGATTTAATCGACTTCAGTGCATTACTGGTGCTTTATTTTATCAATCACGTAAATATGAAAGGCAAAGGCAACCTCCGTGGGATTTGAACTCAGAAAGTAAAGGGCAGTAGCTCTATGCCACAAAGCATTTTGTCCGACACTCTACTGATACTACCAACCACCCGCCCTTCAATAATAATGGTTTCTTATATAGGCACAAGGCCAGATTTTTTGGGGGAGGGGAAAGTCGATTAAATCGACTCCAGTGCATTACTGGTACTTTATTTTATCGATCCCGTAAGGCAGAGGGAACCTCGGTGGGATTTGAACTCAGAAAGTAAAGGGCTGTAGCTCTATGTCCAAAGAATTTTGTCTGACACCCTTCTGATACTACCAATCCCCTACCCTTCAATAATAATTGCTTCTATTTTTTTTGGCACAAGGCCGGCAATTATCCCAGTGCATTACTGGTATTTTATTTTATCGATCCCGTAAGGATGAAAGGAAAAGTTAACCTCGGCGGGATTTGAACTCAGATCGTAAAGGGGCGTAACTCTATGCTGCAAAGCATGGCGTCCAACCTTCTACCGATACTGCCAATCCACCGCCTTCATATTTTCAATAATTGTTTTATTTATTGGCTACAAGGGCCGATATATAGGGGACAATACAATAAACAGAGACAATGTGGGTTTTACCCAAACATCGAGTAAATGATATAAAAACAATAAGAAGAAACAAGAAAAATGCAACAATAAAATTTCCCCAATAGGGGGATAACCACCCATGGGCGACTCGGGTACCCCTCCAATCCTGAACCACCCGACGATTCGAGAGCACCCGGGAAGGGCACCGCTCTCCTCCTCAAAATAACCAGCCCACAGGCTGGTCATTCTCGTCACATTCACCCACCTTTTAGAAAATGTACTGGGGAGGGGGGCAGCACTTTTCCCTCACCTCCCTTTCCAAGTGAAACTTGAAAAAATGGATGAAGGATTGGCCGAAAAGAAAGTGTCTGCTACAGACCTTTCAACCTGGTCCACCATACAACCTATCACCACCAGGCAGAGGAAAGTTGCCTACCCGTCTGGGCCCAATTTCTGGAAGTTATCCATAGTTTCCAGCTCGAAAATCCTCCGGAAAAGACTGGTCAGTTTATTTGGTCAATGCCTGATGCATCAGCGCATGTCTGCGCATTATTAGCCACGGCATGTCCAGCCCTCTGCGTAGATGGTGCTGGCAGCAGATGTACCACCGCACCAACGGAACCTGTCCTCTCCACATGTAGTTAGAAAGGCGCGAACGGGGGAAAGGCCCGACGGTCAGGTGGTAGTGAATGACGGAGGCGATGTACGAGTTTGCCACCTGCGCTCGACTTTTCAGGGACAGCCTCATCTCAGCCCATTTCTAGATGAGAATAGCTACACTGATCGTGATCTAGTTCCAATTTTTATCCACCTGGAGGTCTGGTTAGAAACAAATCCCGAGCAACTTTACCGGTCCGTGCGTCCAGAGCCCGATGACGCTGTTGGGCGTCATGGACTTGCGTATCCAGGTGCCGAGCTGCAAGACCACCGACTTTCCGGGTTTAGTCTTGCACCCGTCAACTTTTCATATTCCTTCAATAAGGCGTCGATCACCTCGATTTCCGAGGTGTTCGACACCATCACGGTGATGTCATCCTCATAAGCCTACATAGCCTTTTCGCGTCCCGGTTCGTGTGGGATGCCCTGCAACAGCTCCAGCTTCCGCAGTAAAGGCTCAAGAGTCTGCCCAAATAAATACATTGTTTTTTCCTTCCCCAAAACAATAGCAACAACAACGTTTTTATTAGCCACAAGGGCTTGCACATAAGATGCAATAAATATAATAAACATAGTAATTACTATATATGTGTGGTTGGACAGACAAAGCTATATGGATATGTCTCTCGCGAAGTTGTTTTCTGGAAATATACGAAGCAGTGCAAGGGGTCGTATGTAGTTATGGCCTGTAATATGATTTGGCGTGGGCGAGTATAAACTGTGTAGTGGAAAATGTAATGTTAGTATTTTCTTAGTCTCATTAGAGCCAAACTTGTCATTAATTATGTTTGTCAGCTTGCCGAACTGTAAGTTAAAATTATTTAATTTGGCTAGAATAAGGCGCATCATTTGGAAAAAGAGACATACATTGCAGTGCTATCCTAGAGCGCTAAATACCCAGATTATGTGAAAGAAATTCACAAGCCGAGCACAAAGAAAAGGTCAAAGTCATTTAATGGTTAAACATGTGTATTTATTAGATGGCTCTTATTGATTTAGTCGAATGTCTCCATTAATTGTTGAAAGATAGTTAAAGAGAGGAGTGTTGCGTGGCTAAAGAGCCGGAACTTTCCAGCTAGTATTAATATTGTTTGACAACGGCAAAATGAATGTTGCTGTTTGAAAGTACTAAAAACCATTATATTGGCAGAGGAATATCTAGTAATACTATAATGATTCAATCAATAATACAACCTCTCTCCTTTATGTAAACAATATTGATTTTTATTGATATGTTGTCAATATAATTTGAAATTTAAAAAGGAACAACTAAGATCATACGTCTGACGAAAATTATAGCTAGTGTCCTGTTGAGACAAAGTAGACATCGTTCTTGGAACTAAATAGACATAGAACTAAATTCCGCCTATTAAGAAGCAGCAATAATCAGATCCTGGGATCTAGACCACTGCATAGTATCTTGAGCAAGTTTCAGTTACCATACTCTCTGGTCAAGTATGTGAATGAAATTGGACAGAAACTATTTGGAAGCCTATCGGATGGACTGTACCTGGAATTCAGAGGACCAGCCTTGTCAGACACTGTGGCACACTTTGATAATTTGAAGTAAGTTAAGGTTTCTGATTTAGGTACACGGCCAACAATCTTTTTATGGGGGGTGGAGGGGGAGTCGATTAAATCGACCACAGTACGTTACGGGTACTTTATTTTATCGATTTCATAAGGATGAAAGACAAAGCTAACCTCGGCGGGATTTGAACTCAGAACGTAAAGGGGCGTAACTCTATGCCACGATGCATGGTGACCGACGCTCTACCAATTCTGCTAATCCGCCGCCCTATTTGGAGTAGTAATGTAGACGTAGCATAGCCAAATAGAGATGAGGTTCGTTTCACACTCATTAGGTCATGGGTTCGACCTTATGGTTTACATTCTTGGAGAATTGTCATTTACCATACATAGTCTTGTAAGTGAAATTTAGTTGAAGGAAATTGTTTAGAAGCTCATCGGATGAGATGTACCGGTAATTTACATGCTATGTTATGCTAAATCTCCCCGAGAATTACGTTAAGGGCACACGTGTCTGTAGAATACTCAGCCTCTCATATGATCTTTCACTAGCTGTTGAAGCCAATGGTGGGTCTATTATGTAATACAGCATCAAAATCCTAACAAGAAATATTTATGGTGACATAAAACAAGAACAGTATTAGTCAATGAATAAAATAAAAAAAAATCCGACATAAAGATTTCTCTATTTTTCTAAATCATTTAAATCATTAGTGTCTTAACAGGTGGATAAGGCAATAGACTCTTGTACTGTCAGTCTAATATTCACAATTCGTATCTGTTTTTTTTTTGTATTGTAAACTGAGGTAGATAACTCTCAGCTACCTGCACATAAGACTGATAGGTAGACACAGATATACGTTCTAGCCATCATCTGCATGAACCCTGAACTCCTGATAGTATCGTAGGGTCACTGCTGTGATATATGATGTGTGTGTTGGGCATTTAAACTTCAATTTCTATCCAGGTTTGACCATAACCGATTTCCTTCTTTCATAGATAGATATGTAGAGAGAGAGGGTGAGAGAATGGGAGAGAGAGTGAGAGAAAGTGAGAGAGAAAGAATAATCAACTACAGTTCTCGACTGGTACTTCATTCATCGACCACGAAAAGCAAAAAGTCGACCAAGGCGAGATATCAACTAATGAAAATAGAGAGCCAGAGTGAATCTCGCAAGACATTCTGTTCGACTTGCTAACGACTTTGTCAATTTACCGCCATGGGTATATGCTGGAAACACTGAAAGGAAACTTGATAATTGACGCTTATTCCATTAACTTGCATTACCCACCGATACGACTCGAAAAGGCGAGTTACCTCCCTATCAGTCTGTCTTGAAACTTTACTCGACGATAAACTTTACAATGGCATCTTACAAATTCAGACTATTCATACGCGGTTAGTTGAAACATATATCCGCTTTTTAGTATAAGCAGAATATTATGTTCCTAATTATTAATTCAATATAAGTTATATTCCAGAATCTGATTGAATATATGAGCCAGAGTCTAGACAGAGAACCATTAGAAACCATTATAAACTATACGAATTGCTTCAAGTTTTGCTTTCAGAATATTTCATTTTAAAAACGTCTTTCATCTGTTTGATCTTCCATCTCCTCCCCTCTTTCTCTGGAGATATTTTTACCGATATTCTAATCATCTCTTTGCAGTCAATGTAGTATCTTACCGTTTCTAATAATATCGTTTATCCAGTTTTCGCAATGACTGACTTCACAGGCAGAAAAATATCGTAAAATTTTTCGCATTCCAAATGATTATGTCTTTAACAATTTTCAATCAATCATTTTGATTTATAATCTACAAAAGCCGACAAGGCTTGCAAAGAAGCTCGAACGACTGCCATAAAGCTTTTTAAGCAATGAATAGCCGGTTAATCAAAGGCTGATTGGCAAGTAAAGGTTACAAACGGAGCCATTTGAAAGTCAATGAATACGAAGTGTTGTCTACGGAGAGAATAGGATCAAGAGAAATAAATTCAGACAGGTTTCAAACAACCTTAGCAATTACACAAACCTTTTGTGAATGGCTCCCATAGATGGTCATAAAAAGATCATAAGGTCACGGGGCTATTTCTACACGAGCATCAATATATTCGTAAAAATTTAACGATGGTTCACTCATAATAAAAAAAGATGACACTTTATCAATCAAACATACATCATGTATATGTATGCATGTGGCTCAGTGATTAGGGACTCAGCATAAAAAAACCATTGAGTAAACCTTTCCCACAAAACGGAATTTCATCAGCTGCTCAACAGAATTATATATGTGAGTATGTGTATGTTAATATGTTAATATATGTGAGTATGTGTATGTTAATATGTTAATGTGTTTGAAGGTGCGTAGCGTAGAGATTATGATGGTAGGCACACTAATGTAAGGCCATAAGTTCAATTTCAATCATGTTGTGCACGCTGTGTCTATATTTCCCGAAGTTCCCGTCCACTCAGCTGGAACATATGAGAGGTATCTGTAATTGAAAGGACCAGCCTTGATACACATTTTAACATACATCATCTCCCCGAGAACGCCGTTAAGGGAACACGAGTTTGTAGAATACCTACTCACTAACAGTGTTAAATTCATTGAAACAACTGAAAGAGTCGTCGTTCCAACAATAACATTATTGAGTTATTTAATTTCTTCTTTCTATTCCATTGCTTCAAGCGTTTCAAGTTTCAGCATGGGAAAGAAAAAAGGAAACCAAGCAAACACACAGAAACTCATACAATCTCACCCACATACACGCATCCACATACATTACCACACATACACGCATACACACCCATACACTTTCACAAACATACACACACATACATACACACATTCACACCCGCACACATACATACACGTATATACTCTCACACACAGAATCAGTTGAGTCTCACGTAATATAAATTTAACCTTTTGAAGTTATATATATATATATATATATATATATACTGTATATATATATATATATATATATGCATTTCTTCTTCTTCTTCTTCTTCTTCTTCTTCTTCTTCTTCTTCTTCTTCTTCTTCTTCTTCTTCTTCTTCTTCGCCCACTTATTCCTGAGTGGGATGTGGGAGCAGGGTTCTCAAACACTTTTTCCAGCGGGTCCTGTCAGAAGCAACCATCTTGCTTGGGGTCTCGTGCTGGCTGGTTTTGCCCGTGAAATCTGTCCAGCAATTCTTTCCTGTGACATTCTAACCATATTTCCATAGTATCGGAGCTGTGATCTCTCAATTCGGAGAAGTAACGGCTCTACCTGGAGTGACTCTCTGATCTCCGAGCTACGCACTCTATCGAGTAACGTTACACCAAAGACCCTTCGGAGGAACCCTATCTCAGCAGCTTGTATTCGCGATCATATTCTTTCGGTCATTACTCAAGATTCATGACCATAGGTAAGGGTTGGCACGAATACCGAATTGAAGACAGCGAGTTTGGCCTTTGCACCCTCATCTCTTCCTCTGTTTACTGAATGTTGAAGCTGGCACATTACTGCCCCAGTCATTCTTGCACTCAATTCAGCCTCATGCCTTCCATCATTTGTGAACACGGCCCCGAGAGACTGGCATATGTCTTGGTCTTAAATATGTCAGCTGCTTCTAGTTTTAAATGGCACGATGAGTTCAATCAAAATCAATTGCTTTGATGAACTGGAGTCGAGTGTAATACCTAACCTCACAGTAATTGGAGTCAAGGGGAGCACACCATCTGGCTTCACAGTAACAGTATTGGAGGACCCCAGCTTACAGTAACTGGAGTGGAGTATCTGGCCTCAAAATAACTGGAGTGGAGTATAATATCTGGCCTCAAAGTAAGTGGAGTGGAGTGCAATATCTGACCTCACAGTAACTGGAGTGGAGTATCTGGCCTCACAGTAACTGGAATGGAGTATCTGGTCTCACAGTAACTGGAATGGAGTATCTGGTCTCACAGTAACTGGAATGGAGTATCTGGCCTTACACTAACTGGAGTAGAGTATCTGGCCTCACAGTAACCGGAGTAGAGTATCTGGCCTCACAGTACTGGAGTAGAGTATTTGGCCTCACACTACTGGAGTAGAGTATCTGGCCTCACGCTAACCGGAGTAGAGTATCTGGCCTTATAGTAACTGGAGTAGAGTATCTGGCCTCACACTACTGGAGTAGAGTATCTGGCCTCACGCTAACCGGAGTAGAGTATCTGGCCTTATAGTAACTGGAGTAGAGTATCTGGCCTCACACTAACTGGAGTAGAGTATCTGGCCTCACATTAACTGGAGTAGAGTATCTGACCTCACACTAACTGGAGTAGAGTATCTGAACTCATAGTAACTGAACTCATTTATTTCTAATACAACAACTTAATGCTGGACATCCTTCAGTTCCGATGACAAGTGTTCCATTTGTTTGAACAACTGAAATTAACTGAAATTAACGAGCAACTCACAAACACGTGTACGCTAAACGCATTTCTCAAGGAAATTTAATGTGACAACATTGGTCCTTTCAGTTACAGGTACAACTCATTTTTTTTTAATTGACTGCACTGGACAAATGTAAAATGAAATATCTTGCTCAAGAACATAACGCACCCATGGGAATGGAATTCATGCCTCAAAATCGCATCCCCCATTGGCCTTCACACAAATAAATGAAAAAGAATAATATAAAAATCCTTTTCTCTTTATCAGTGACCAGCTTAAATTCTGCAAAAAAGAACTTAAATCTCAAATACAAAACGTAACATACATATGCAGAATTTCACATACCCGATCATATACGAATATTCCTATGTGTGTTTTCGAAATAGTCTTGCTTGTCATTTTCCGTGTCAGGGCTGCAGTGGCAAATAAATAAAATAAAAAAAGAAAAATGAAAGAAAAAGAAAAAGCACGAGCTGGAAGCAAATATAATGATCTCACCCTACTCTACTTTTTAATATATAAATCTACCTAAACATTCTATCCATACATCCATCCACCCATCTATCTATCTATCCATCCATTCATCTATACTTCTTTTTAACCTTCCGTCATAAACACACCAGGATCAACATGCCCATCTACTACGATATCAGTTACAGAAAACACAGATAAAGAAGTATCCTAGGCGTTATCCCTCTATTCATCCTTCCGTCCACTTAGCAGTCCCTCCATCCACCTAACTATCCATACATCCCGCTATTCATCCCTCCATCCTTAACTGACCAGCAACAACCTGGGGCGGCGGAACTGGGGGGCGGGTGTCAGGGCGACATGCCCCCCCCCTGTAATTACTTTTTTCTCCCCAAACTACAAAAACATACATCTATTTGTATATGCGCTACAACTTATGTGCATCTTATGTTTATCGCATATCGAAGTTTTATATATCTTGCTTGATATTTGATAATAACAGCCAAACTAATCACTACGACTAAATTGAGCAAATTGCTCCCCCCCCCCCACCCAATTTAGAAATGCTTCCACCGCCCTGAAACAGGCCCTACTATTACAATATCAGAACACACACAACCAAGTAGCCAGCCAATCATCTAGACGACACGAATTACACTATGTTTACACTGAAGTGCATATTGCGTGACTAGGCGTTTATTAACATCGCAATAAATTAACAAAAAACAAAAAACAAAAAAAAAGCAGACAATATACATGACTTTACATATTGACAGGTACACATCGTAAGTATATCTGTGTTTCATCGTCTCCCAACTATCACCCCCATCATCATCATCATCAGAATCTGGCTATATACAGTTCCACTGCCTTCACTCCATCATTTTGTACCTCCCCCATATATATATATGAGGGGGTACACATATATATATATATATATATATATATATATATATATATATGTGTGTCTATGCGTGCGTATATATATATATATATATATATATATATATATACGCACACATAGACACACACATATATATATATGTGTACCCCCTCATAAATATATATATATATATATATATAAATATACACACATATATGTATATATATTTAAATACACACACATGTGCATATATGTATATGTTTACACACACACACACACACACACACACGTGTGTGTGTGTGTGCTTGGTGCCTCATTTACCGTTGTCAACATTACAAAATCTACGAATCTGACAGAGGCTAGGAATGTGTTTTTAAATTTATTTCTGTTTCTTATATATGTGTTTTATATATTTTTTTGTGTATGTTGTTTAACTGGTTCTATCAAACATCATCTAATAGTGAGCCATGATCAAGAATAATGTATTTTGGGGGAAGGATGTTGCTTCATTATAGACATCCAAAACAAATATTACTGCTGTAGTAATGAATATCTGAGCAAACTCTATTTATTTATTTATTTATTTATTCAACCCATTCCTTACCATCTTTCTAATAAAATACACTGCTTTGTCAATCATATCATTTTGAAAATAAGGAAGAATCTGAAGAGATTTATTAATACAACCAATTTACTCATTATTAAACTAGTGTTCTGAGCATAACAGAAGTTATGATGGTACATATAAACACTTTTATTTATTCGCTCCCATATATCTGGTGTTATTCATGATTTTCAAATAATTTTGAAACTAATCACGGATTTGGAAGTGTTTAGTAATATAACTGTTGTTATTAAACTAATGTTTGGAACATAACAAAAGTTTCTTACATAAAATTATGATGAAATAGTTTGTCCTATCCCCGACAAGTAATCTTTTCCTGACTGCGTCAAGTGAGGACGTAGTAGCTACCACGAGATCCTTCCCAAGGAACAGCAGTGCCAGAGTGGACGGCCTGCGTCACGGCCACCCCAGCCAGAGACCTTATCTTGCCTCACGCTGCTGAGGCAGGAGAATGATTTCTCTAGTCGATTACAGCCCTCACCAACTGTCATCCCCATGCCAACTTGCCTTGCCATGCCTACGATTTTTTCTTCTCGGCCAGTTTGACAGCTCTGAGGAAGAATGACGGAGGCGTCCGCCCCATCGCAGTTGTAGGGCTGTCGTTGTTGAGCTTGGCCTGCACCCACTGTCATGCCACCAGAGCGCAGACCAGTTTCCCCGACATGCCGCTCTCAACGACATATTGAGAATGAGCTTGAATGTAGCTGGCTTCCCATCACAACTGGAGACAGCAGACCTCGACCTCAAGCGCTCCGACGGAATAACCATCTTCCTATTCGAAGAAGGGATCACCTATAACGCCACCACATGCTGTGACACGTTCTCCGCCTCCAGCTTAGTCGCTTAGACGACAAACCACGCAATGCAAAGGACAGAAAGACAAGCAAATACCGGGGCTTAACCGGTCGCTTCCTCATCGCACCGGTCGCCGTCGAGACCTCAGGCGTCCTGGGACCCCGTACTGCTAAGTCCCTCCGTAAAATTGAACTTCAGAAACCCGTCAAAGGAAGGAGTAAGCGAGGTGGAGTGGCTGTTGTAGTGGGTGTCGCTGACCAGATCTCCCTTTCTTTACCTCTCTCCCTATTGTTATTATTTAATTTTCTTGTGCCTAAAGTAGAAACAATTATTTAATTTTGTTTTTATCTTTTGTCTCATATTCCTCGAAATTATCTCCCCTTTTCCTTGGAGGCAAATTTTATTTAATTGTGAATTTCTCACTTGTGCCAGTTATTACATTAACATCTACTTGAACTTTACAAATATTTGTGTAATGTCCTTTATCAATGCAATACATTTCATATTCAAATTGTCCAAAAGAAAATCAACAACAAAAAAACATTAGATAAATATAAACACTTCAAAGCAAACAGAATTGTATTATAGAACCAGGGGCTGTTTCAGGAAGTTTGTTATCAAAAGTTAAGATGGCAAGTTGGTAGAGCATCGGATTAAATATCTCGGTATTTGTCCGCCCAATTGTAATCCCGCTGACATTAAACTGTTTTTTCCTGCTTTCGAGTTCGATAAATTAAGTACTAAAAAATTTCATTCACTTTGAAGTAAACAGAAGCTTATGAAATTGTCGTTAAATTTCAGTGAAGGCGCAATCATTAGATCCTTATATATGTAAGAGTTCATAAATTTCGTTTTCGTATAAGAAAACACATAAAAATAGAGGAAAAGAGGATTATTGTCCGAAATATGAGATTTATCAATATAAACCATTCAGATAGGCTGAAAATAATTCAGGTTCAATTTGAAATAAATCCATGTTTAAAAATATTTAAGTAACAATATATAACGCATAGAGCATAAATATTATAATAATACGAGACCAAACGGTTAATTATATTTCATTTTAATTAATTAATGAACGTTTCATCCATATTTTGAGTAAATATATAATTAAGTATTACTTAATTAATTAAATGAAACAAAAATTTGGAATCATCAGAACTATTAAAGTGATAACATATAAATCAATTGTTACTTCTTAAAATACATTTTGACGTCAATATTAGCACTACGGTGTTTATTTAACGTAATGGGACATAACAATTGAAGTGGACACTCAAGCGAACATGTTATAATATTA
>OZ024742.1:259737643-259747643 GCA_964016885.1 Eledone cirrhosa | reverse complement strand
CTATCTATCTATCTATCTATCTATCTATCTATCTATCTATCTATCTATCTATATCGCTATCTATCTTTCTATCTATATATATATCCGTTTCTCTGCCTGTTTCTTTGTCTATCTGTCTGTCTGTCCGTCCGTCCGCCTGTGTGTCTGTCTGTCTCTCCATTCATTACTCTACTTACCTTCCTGCTAATTTGAGTTACTATGGTTGCGTCATTTTATAAAGAGACTTAATAGATAAATTGTCTTTTTAGCCATTTTAACTAAATAAATTTTTGAAAACTAAGGAATGAATGGAGCGTAATTGCACTGTGAGGACCCCGGCTACCTTAGCTAAGTAGTTGTCAATATTAATTGTACTTCTTCCACAGCATCACTCTTTGTCTGTCTGTATGTCTACCACACTTTCTCGCTCTCTCTTCCTCTATCTCTCTCTCTATATATGTGTGTGTGTGTGTGTTTGTGTAAAAATATGTATGTAAAATCTCTCTCTCTCTCTCTCTCTCCCTCTCTCTCCCCCTCTCTCTCTCTATATATATATATGTATATATATATATATATTTATATGTATATACAGGCTGTCCCTAAAAATGTATACACATTTTGATTACCTGTACAGGCAATATTTATTAGAATGCTGTTGAAGTGTGTATACCCTGTGTATATATATACACGCATATATATATATATATATATATATATATATATATATATATATATATATATATACACACACACATACTTATATGTGTAACTGTGGTCGTTAAATATGGACGGAGAGATTAGTTATTGTGGGTAATAGTGGGTAAATATGGAAGTAGAATCTTAGTACTGTGGATAACGGTGGGTAATTTGGTGGTAGAGATGTATTACTGTGGTTAGCTGTGGTTAGATATGAAGGTAGTGGTTTACTAATGTCGGTAACAGTGAATTGAATAACAAAAAAATATAAATCTATTAATGAAAATAAATAAATGATTTCACTACTCGTGTAACATTACAAATATTCAATAAATACATATTTGTAGATTATACATAAATGTTTCTACTTTAGGCACAAGGCCAGCAATTACCCAGTGCATTACTGGTACTTTATTTTATCGACCCCCGTAAGGATGAAAGGTAAAGTTTAAAACTAAAAACGGAAAAAAAACTGATTAAAACTAAAAACGGAAAAAAGAATTTATCAAAAGTAAAAACGAAATTCAGAAAAATCTCCTACATTTTCACATATTCCACTTCCTAGCATATGTCTATTCATTTTGATGGAAAAATAAAATAATAGCAGATTATAAGCTGTATTGAAGATTAGCATTATAACTGGTAGAAATCATGCCTACGCCCACGCCCTCTCTCTTCTTTATCTGATTCTAGAGGAGTTTTACCCACTTTTTTCAACTACTCATCCTCATATGAATGACTGAATTTCAAATTTCAAACTTCTCCAAGGCTTCGTAAGTATATATACACACACACACATATATATAATATATATATATATATATATATATATATACATATATATATATATATATATATATATATATATATATATATATATATATATATACAAAATTAGAGACGAAGCAAGTCGAATAGATCGGAGATACCGTCGGCCGTTTCCCCAAATCAATCGATGGAGACCAACCTTCGTATTACTAAAATTCGAACCCAGCTGGCCAGAGTGCACACTTTCGTTAAACAGTGAGGAAAACGGCTTCGTGTGAGTAAGATGACACGGTACCCGGACTGGTGTAACAGTTTCCACGGTCCCGACTTATTGATCGTGCACCGAGGGGCGCAGCCATGTGCAGAATATTAGGTAATAATAGTACACATTATGTAATTAGATGTGGAACCATTTCGTCAGCGGAAGGACGCCTCCATATTACAGAAAGACTGAAAATGGCGTATTAGCTCTTTCAGTTGTTAGTAGCAAGTGGACGTAGCACAATACTGTTTAGTTACGCGTGACGTCACATCAAAGAGGAGGTAAGCCAGGTCTGACCGTTACATGGGAACACGATGGCAAAGAAAATTCACAATGAAATAATATGATTATTGCCACAAGCACTCAACCAGCGTGCTTTCAAATAGAAAACAATAAAAAATAAATCGAAAAACGTAAAAATAATAAGAACGTTCAACTTACTCACACACGCACACACACACACACACACACACACACACACACACACACACACACACACACACACACACACACACACACACATATATATATATATACATGTGTTTGCGTCTACTAAAACAAAGTGTTGTATTGTGAGTGTTGCTAGGAGAACAACCCACTTCCCTTTTGACTGCAATCACTTCCGCTCTAAATGCTTTCACCAATCAATCTGTATCGCACATTAATATAGTTCGCGCCAATTTCATATGCAATGTTATTTATTCTATGGCGTTTTCATATGTATTTCTATTTATAGTAAATGTCTGACTGTCTTTATGTTTGGGTGTGTATTTCTTAATGGCATATCTGTATTAGACAGCGAAATGGCAGAGTGGATAGAACATCAGATAGAATGCTCGCTGCAGTCTGTGTTCAAGTGCTACCGAGATCAACTTTGCCTTTCACCCTTTATGGGTCTTTCAAAATAAGAACGTTCAACTTACACACACACGCACACACACACACACACACACACATACACACACACACATATATATATATATACATGTGTTTGCGTCTACTAAAACTTTTCAAGAAGCATTTCAATATTGGCTTGATTTGTGTTCAACATCTTGTTTTCAGCCCCTCGCTCTTTTTATCTGGCAGAAATCGACTGTGTTTACTATTGTATTTTTCAACACTTTTAAAGGTATTTAATGTTTTATCAAATTTACCTGCGTCCTTACATCCCAGTTTTCATATCCTTTATATAACATTGCCCGTCCAGCGCTGCATGTACTGTAACACCTACGTTGATAATATTTACTATATTTTATGTGCTGATTCTTGTACCTAAATCATTATCATCATCATCATCATCATCATCATCATCATCATCATCATCATCATCATCATCATTATTATTATTGTTATTATTACTGTTCTTTGAGTCTCAGGAATTGATGTTATTTATCAGGAAAGTTTGTTGAAATGAATATAAAGCCGCTACCTGCAGTCTAAGACATTCAGGACGTATCAGAGTGTTCTTGCTGTCCCCAGCAAGCATGCCTTTTGAAGTGTTCCAAAAAACGGTGCTGCACTAATCTTCTTTAACCATCCTTAGAAACTCTTTGAGATCTTTAACCATCCTCATTATTATAATTATTATTATTTTTATTTTCTTTCATTATTGTTTCTGAGATATATGCTGAGTGTCTTCCTGACACCTAGGGCAAATAAATTCACAGTGTGTATTGGTAAGCCAGTTAATACAGTACATTGATTATAATAAAAAAAAAACAGTATACATATACATACACATGTGCATATGCATATGTAAATACAAGGAGGGATATCAATCTTACAGAGATAGTGCTCTTCTCAATACGAATTATTATTATTATTATTATTATAAGGGCGGTGGATTGGCAGTATCGGTAGAGGGTCGGACGCCATGCTTTCTAGCATAGTTACGTCCCTTTACAGTCTGAGTTCAAATTCCGCCGAGGTTAACTTTGCCTTTCATCCTTACGGGGTCGATAAAATAAAGTACCAGTAATGTACTGGATAATTGCTGGCCTTGTGCCTAAAGTAGAAACAATTATTATTATTATTATTGTTCTTTGAGTCTCAGTCAGTGATGTTATTTAACTGGAAAGTTTGTTGAAATGAATATCAAACCACTACCTGCAGCCTCAGATATTCAGGACGTATCGGAGGGTTCTTGCTGTTCCCAGCAAGCATGCCTTTTGAGGTGTTCCAAAAAGCGGGGCGGGACCAATTTTCTTTAACCATCCTTGGAAACTCTTTGAGATAGTACCTAGTGCGCCTATGACAATCGGGACCACTTTGACCTCATGGCAGTTCCAAATCCTTTTACCTCCCACTTTAAGTCCTGGTATCGGTTAATTTTCTCCCTCTCCTTCTCTTGCACTCTTGTGTCGAATGGGCAGGCTACATCCAAAATCAGGCACGATCTTTTTCCCTTGTCCCAAACCACCAGGTCAGGTCTATTATTATTATTATTATTATTATTATTATTATTATTATTATTGTTGTTGTTGTTGTTGTTGTTGTTGTTGTTGTTGTTGTTGTTGTTGTTGGAGTCTCTGTCATTGATTTTATTTAATTGGAAAGTTTGTTCAAATGAACATCAAGTCGCTACTTGCAACCTCAGTTATTGATAACGTCTCGGAGGGTTCTTGCTGTTCCCAGCAAGCATGCCTTTTGAAAACGGGGCTGGACTAATGTTCTTTAACCATCCTTGAAAACTCTTTGAGATAGTGCTCCTATGACAATCGGGACGACCTTGATCTCATGACAGTCCCAAATCCTTTTTAACTCCCACTTTAAATCCTGGTATCGGTTAATTTTCTCCTTCACCTTTTCTTGCACTCTCGTGTCAAAGCGACAGGCTACATCTACAATCAGGCACAATCTTTACTACTACTACTACTACTACTACCACCACCACCACCACCACCACCACCACCACCACCACCACCACCACCACCAGCAATACTATCATTACCCCAACACTATTATCACCATGACCACCATCAACACCTCCACCACAACCACCACCACCACACCTATAACTACTACTACTACTAATTTTAATATTACTGCTGATACTATCACCACTACTACCAACACCAGCAATAGAGAGAGAGAGAGAGAGAGAGAGGGAGCAAAAGAAAGAGAGAAAAAGAGGGTGCGAGAGAGAGAGAGATTGAGAGATTGAGAGAGAGAGAGAGAGAGAGAGAGAGAGAGAGTGTGTGTGTGTGACTGTATGTGTGTGTATGCAGTCGTTGCTTCAAGGCACCAGTGTGCACTCATCCACTCATCTGATGCCAACGAATATGTTTTTCATTTTGTGTATACGTGTGCATGTGTGTGCATGTTTGATCGTGTGTGTGTGTGTGTGTGTGTGTGTGTGAGAGAGTGTGTGTAAGAACAGCACACCTTGCTAATGAGATTAATAAGAATAATAGTAACAATAAGAATACTAATACTAATACGAAGGAGAAGAAGAGAAAGAAATTGAGTGCGTAGAAAACTTCTCGAAAAAAGAGAAATAATTAAACATTGGGAAAATTTCTACTTGAACGCTTTAAATAATCAGTCATTTAATCTCAGCTTCTTTCTACACCCACCCCAGTTCTCCTCACACTAGCAACTAACACATCATCACCTAATATACAACATAGAATATATTTGCATGTAAATATATTCGTACACGTACATATGTTATAGGATAGGGAGCCCAACGGTCAAGCTTAAACCGTATCTACACTCTACTTTGCTTAAGTTGAAAAATCGTCTTACTAGTCTTATTTAATATCATCTCACCTATTCCTCTTACTCTCTACCTACATATATTTCTTCTTCTTCTTCTTCTTCTTCTTCTTCTTCTTCTTCTTCTTCTTCTTCTTCTTCTTCTTCTTCTTCTTCTTCTCGTAGCCTACTCCAGGGTAAAATCTACCTAGTAATTCTTTCCTCAGACATTCTAAACGTATGTCCGTATTATCGGAGCTGTGTCCCCTCGCTGTGGAGAAGTAGGGGTGTTAACTGGATCCAATCCCTAATATTCGAGCTGCACACCCTATCGAGTAACATTACTCCAAAGACCCATCTGAAAAACGACATTTTAGCTGCTTGAATTTTCTTCTTCTGATAACCAAGTACTAAATCAGGTGCAATTTTGCATCAACTCCGGCAATTCTTACATTTAATTTAGCAGTAGTGATAATTGAACTTCAGTGGAACCCCACTTACATGCAGAGCGCACTGTGCAGGCTTTCTTGAGTGAACGAGTATCTCAGTCTTGACTGAGCACTGATCTTCATTCCAGCTGTGGAACATTTGGTAACAAACCTATCAAAGTGCATGTCGGGGACCAACTTCCGACAAGTTAAGTAGCACTGTGTAGTCTGCAAACAGATCCTACACCCACATGTTTTGTTGGGTACTTCCGACGTAACTATGCTGGAAAGCATGGCGTCCGACTCTCTACTGATACTGCCAATCCACCATATGACAATTTGAACTGACAAAATTGTTTGGAGATATTTTCTGCTAAATCATCACACGATGTTAAGAAAGTAATGATGTCGAGGTTTGGGGAGTGAGATCAGATTTAGCAGATTTAGACAGAAACCTGGCTGGAAATGCTTACTATGTTTAGCAGATAATATAATTTACTGATATGCAACATTTGTCTTTGTTCGTTTACTCCTGTTATTCCTTTCTCATCAAATATATATTTTAATCATGTTTTTAATACTTCAAATAATCAATAACACAGACAGTATCCATCAAGCAATTGGAGAGAATATCCAACAATTTGAATTAATTGATATGTCAGACACAGGAAATCTAGAATCAATATATATATACACACTATATACACAATATATATACACAGTATATATATATATATATACACACACACACACACACATATATATATATATATATATATATATATATATATATATATGTGTGTGTATGTGTGTGTGTGTGTGTGTGTGTGTGTGTGTGTTAGGGCGAGAAATAAAATTCTAATTATATATATATGTATGTGTGTATGTGTGTGTGTTTATTGGTTTTTCTTAACACGAAAATAAGGATGAATCATTTTAGATGTGAATGTATGTATCGGTCCGTAAATCACGATGCAGTCGAAAGGGTGCTGCATTGACATACGGCCTTTCTAGAGTATTTTAAAACCTTGTGGTGCTCATCCGTCTCCATGTTTGAATATAACAGATTTCTTCCAGAGCAGAAGAGAGAGTGAGAGAATTGAAGTGAGAAAGAAGAATCGACTCTAGTACTAGACTGGTACTTTTTATCGACCATGAACGGATGAACGGCAAAGGTGACCTCGGTGGGATTTGAACTCAGAAAGCTGAGAAACGAAACTAATACCACAAAGCATTCGATCCGACATTCTACCAGCTCTGCCCATTCACTGCCTTTTCACATGAGCACTCAATACAAAATAGTAGAGAATGTAATATATATTGGAAAAATTTACCATTTAATATCATATATATATATTTGCTCTACGGTTCTTATATATTTGACCTGGACACAATGCAGCAATGGATCACAGACTGGCAACTGAAGCTGGCTGTGGACAAGTGTACCACTCTTTCCTACAATCAGACCTGGATACAATGCAGCAATGGATCACAGACTGGCAACTGAAGCTGGCTGTGGACAAGTGTACCACCATGCATTTTGGAAGGAAAAATCCAGCGTCCACATACTCCCTCCACAACACTGATATCAAAAAGTCCTCTTGTGAACGTGACCTGGGCATTACTGTCAGCAACGATTTGCGTTGGACAAAGCATGTCTCTAAGATTGTCAAGAAGGCCGAGGGTGTCTTGGCATCACTCAGCAAGACCTTTGTTAGCCGCTCTCCAGCCATCTATTTAAAACTGTATACAGCTATGGTACGACCACACTTGGAATTCGCATCATCAGTCTGGAACCCCTATCTTGCTCAGAACATTGACCTCCTGGAAACTGTTCAGAGACGTGTACCCTCCATCAGACACCTACCATACTCTGAACGCCTTGCTTCCCTGGGCATGGATTCATTGAAGCTCCGACGTCTGGCAATGAACTTGGTGAATATCCACAAAGTTTTTAACCATCTCGCCAATTGCAACCCTGAGCGCCTCTTTGATCTCCATGTGTCTAACACACGTGGACATGCCTACAAGATCAGAAAACAGCACAGCTCCCATGACTTTCGTAGACATTTTTTCACGCTCAGAGTTGCTGAAGCATGGAACAAACTGCCTGCGTCAATTGTTAGCTGCCGAGACACTGCATCCTTTAAGACACTCATGCTTCCCGAAATACGCCAAAACTACACCTGATGTACCCCTTCCATACACATGCACACATGTGTGTATCATGACTCGTGCACTGTTCATTTTACTGATGTTTGTGCATTGCCCTATGTACTTTACATGCACTTTTTTGATGAGTTGTGGTGCACCTGGGCACTGTACACAATATTTCATTATTGTTATCAATAAAGAAAACATTATTATATCATGACTCATACACTGTTCATTTTCCTGACATTTGTACATTATTCTATGTACTATACATGCACCTTTGATGAGTTGTAGTGCACCTGAGCACTGTACACAATAATTTCATTATATATATTATATATTATATATATATATATTTATCCTTATCGAGCCCTCTTTGGATTTTAGTCTTCAAAGTTATTATTATTACCATATAACGAAGGAAGTGTTGTTAGGAACCAGATGGACCATAACGCACCAAAGTACTCAATATTTAGGGCAGTAGAGTGGGTAATAGGAAAATGTTCAACCCCGACAAGCCGTTTCGACGGCTATTTCTGGACTGAGTCCAGAAATAGCTGTCGAAACGGCTTGAGCTCTGCAGTCGGGGTTGAACATTTTCCTATATATATATGTGTGTGTGTGTGCTTGTATGTATGTATGTGTGTGTGTATGTGTGTGTATGTGTGTGTGTGTGTGTGTGTGTGTGTGTGTGTGTGTGTGTGTGTGTGTGTGTGTGTGTGTGTGTGTGTGTGTGTGTGTGTGTGCGTGCGTGCGCGTAGTTTTACTCAAAATCCAATCTAGATTATAAATTTAACAATACTTATTTTAGCAATCATCTATAAGTAATCTTAGACCTGGAATAACAACGTGACTATATCCGTGCGAATGTGTGTTTTTGAGTGTGTATGTGTATGTGTATGTGTATGTGTATACAATTGCATACATGCACGCACTTTAAACTTCAAAGATATTTTAAAAAAGTATGCTATACATATATTTCATCTCACTGTTGTCCAGTACATAAAACCGAAGCTTGTATATATAAGTAGTAGTAGAGGTAGTAGGAATGGTCTATAATTTGCAATAAATATATTTATGTGCATACCTTGTTAATTTGCTCATTTGCATATAATAAATAGAAAACATCGGCAGGAAATATAGCCAGCCAAGTTCGAATTATATGCAAATGAGCGTTTTCATCAAATGTTCATCACGTAATATTTAAATAGACCCTAGTCTATTTCCATGCCAGCACGGGTTGTCACTGATGACAGATTAACACATCTTGGAACAGCGCTGTCTGAAATGTCCAACTGTACCGGCATCTCAGTGATATATTCACAGAGGAAAATAGAAAAAAGAATTTATTTTTCATTACGAAAAAAGATTTTTCTTTGATAATGAGGCTACTCATATGTTTATTGCATATAAATGTATAGTATATGTTTATATGTTTTCATGTACACCCACAGGATGCTTAAACGCAGTCTTATAAATGTTTATATATATGCATAAATAGACTCCCAATTCCACTTTCATATCTATCTATCTATGCACGCATCTATCTATCTATCTATCTATCTATAAGGGCTGAGGTCAGACACCTTTCTCTCCGGCCAACAACTGATTCTTTTTTTCAAATACCACTTTGGAAGAAGAATCAGGATGGAGAGAGAGGTGCTGTACTCCAGCAAGTTTTATGAAAGGTGGGTGAAAGTGGCGAGAATGGCCCGAGTGAATGGGCCTTCTCTCTATATCAGCCTGTAGGTTGAGGAAAAGGAGGAGGAGAGGAAAGGAGTACAAACTCTTCGTACTCCCGGAGATGAGGGTTGCACATTTTTTTTCGGGGGTATGTGTTACCCATATAAACTGTCTCCCTCTATTGGGGAAAATCGACTAACTTTTTAAATTCCATTTGTGATAATATTTTACACGTTTTTATTGTATGTAAACTTCCCCCCTTGTATTTGTCCCCTTCTTTTGTGCCCCTGTGGCAAATAAAGAAATCTATCTATCTATCTATCTATACATCCAT
>OZ024742.1:259710143-259725143 GCA_964016885.1 Eledone cirrhosa | reverse complement strand
CTCTCAAGAAACCCCAAACCTCCTAACTGATGTAACAATGTACAAGTCCAGCTAAAAAAGATGTAAGCCTAACTTTATCTATTTATCTAGCTTAGGTAACCCACTCTATCTCTTTATCTCTTTCTCCCCCCCCTCTCTCTCTCTCTCTCTATATATATATATATATAGATATATATAGATATATAACGGATCTAGCTGTCGAAACGGCCGGATTCAGCCGTCGGGTTCCTGACTCTTTTCCTATGTATGTATATACATATATATACCTATCTATCTACCTATTTCTCTCTCTCTCTCTCTCTCTCTCTCTCTCTCTCTCTCTCTCTCTCTCTCTCCCTATCTATCTATCTATCTATCTACCTATCTATCTATCTTAGGTACCACTTTAGAAGGAGAATCAGAGTGGAGAGAGAGGCACTGCACCCCAGTAAATTTACTGAAAGGTGGGTGAATGTAGCAAAAATGGCCTGAGTGATTGGGTTGTTCTATCGACGGGTATTAAAAAATCCATTTGCAACGCCTCCCCCCTTTTGGGGATTTCGATTGTTAAATTTGTTTGTTTTAATAATATTTTTACACGACTGTATGTAAAATCCCCGACATGTGTCTTTGTATTTCCCCTTTACTTGTGCGACCGTGTGGCAAATAAAGAAATATATCTATCCATCTATGTAATTCATGGAATTGTTTCATACGTTATAGGTGTATCCTCGTCTACATATTATATCCACGTATACAACGAAATTTTTTATCGATATTTATATATTTAATGGCGGCGTCTCGTCTCATGAAATCTTTGCAATCGTGCGATAATCACCCTGAGACATTATTCCGAAGACAAGATTTGTTGTTAAGATAATAATCAATTTAATGCATCGCCATATTTCCTGATCTTATTATTCACTCTTATATTTCTTTTATTTTTCTTTGTTAAAATTGTTATTGTTTTTATTATTTATCAGTTTTCACTTCTTTTGTTTTATACGTCCGTTTCTTTCTTCTTGGTCAGCGTCCATATTTCAGAGTTGTGTCATTAACTGGTTATTGTTCGCTATTCATTACAGCCCTTCTTCTTCTTTTTCTTCTTCTTCTTCTTCTTCTTCTTCTTCTTCTTCTTCTTCTTCTTCTTCTTTGGTTTCGTCAGTCCTCCAGTATACCCTTTCATTCTATCATTCTACGTCCTAATACACTTCAGTTTTCGTTCTGACATTTTTTCCTACTTTCAGTTATCATATCATTTGATACTCCAGTTTTTTTTCCTAGCCATTGATGTTATTGTTGTTATCGTTGTTTTCTCCTCTGTTTCATTTATATATTTACTTTAAAGTTATCACCCAGTATGTTGCGCATATTTCATTCCCGTTTCCATATCGTATATTTTATTTATCGTACATAATTATTGTTCATAATAATATGCGTGTGTGGATATGTGCGTTTGTCGTATCTTTAGTGTGTATGCGCACGTATATGTCTCTGTGTGTGCTTTATGTGTAGGTTTAGAGTGTGTGCGTGCGTATTAGTCCGAGAAAGGGAGGGAGGGAGAGAGACAGAGAGTGTGTGTGTGTATGTATATATGTGTTTGTGATTATGTGTGAATGTTGTACGTGTGGTTAGTGTGTATACACGCGTTTCAGTGTGTAGGTGCATGTGTTTGTGCGTGCGTGTTGGTGTGTATGGGGGAGCAGTTTATGTGTGCATATGATTGAGAAAGTGCATATGTTTGTTTTATTTGTGTTTTATGTGTGGGCTTAATGTGTACGCCTGCATATGTCTGTGAGAGTATATATGTATATGTGTAAATATGTATGTGTATATATGTATGTGTACTATCTTTATTTCATAACCGGAAGTAACATTTGATAACGTACCCAACGATAAAAGAAAATCGGAAGCTTAATCCCATTTACATTCATTTATCGGAATTACTCCCCCTCTTTCTTTTTTACCCACCCACACACATTCTCTATTTCCCCTTCCCTTCTTTCTCGCACTCACTCTTTCTGGCTCACTCTCCTTTTCTCTCTCTCACTTAGTCGTACACTAAGTATTCACTTTCTGCCAATCTAATGTTTTCTCCTTCCTCGTCTAGTTTTCTCTCTTCTTTGACATAACACTCTCTCTTTTCTCTATCTACATATCTTTACTCCTATACAACTTGTTAACATGTACATAACTAGATAACTTCTTAACATATACATAACTACAAATACAAATATGCATAATACATATATACACACATATATACAAAACCATACATATATATATATATAACACATATACATAACTAGATATACGAACAAATAATTGTTTCTACGTTAGGCACAAGGCCAGCAATTACCCACTGTATTACTGGTACTATATTTTATCGACCCCGTAAGGATGAAAGGCAAAGTTAACCTCGGCGGGATTTGAACTCAGAATGGCAAGGGCCGTAACTCTATGCGCCAAAGCATGGCATCCGACACTCTACCGATACTGCCAACAAATAATGGTTTCTGATTTGATATACGAACAAATAATATGTACATACATATATATTGGGTCGTCAAGTATGACATTTGTAGAAAATTGTAGAAAAAACAACAACTTTCTACAAACTTCATACTTGACGACCCAATATATAACTATATATACAAAAACGTATGTGTTCACTAACGGAACATACGTCTCATGAAATTAACTTGTAAATGGCTGAGCATTCCATAGACACTTGTATCCCCAACGTAGTTCTTAGGGATATTCAGCATGACATAACCTCTTGAATTTCAGGTACAAATCAGTTTTACCAGCTGAATGGACTGGAGCAGTGTGACATAAAGTGTCTTGCTCAGAGACACAATTCGTCGCCAAGAATCGAACTCACGATCTTACAATCGTGACTAGACAATCCAAACCACTAATTCTTACACCTTTTTAGAAACACGTGTACATAACTCTATACAAAGAATACAAAACATTCACGTAAAATTAACTTGTAAATGGCTGAGCACGTAGCTTAACTATTCAGCATGATACAATGTATGCCAAAGCTGTACAACTTTGAGTCACAAGTACAGTCCATCCGATGGTTTTCCAGTCTCCATCAACTGAATTTCACTTATAAGACATGGGTTGATCCGAGATTAGAGGAGCTATTTATCTAAGATGACACGCAGTGGGATTGAACCTGACGCTATTAATTACGAGGCGAACTCCTTAGCCATTCGAAAATGTTACGTTTACCAGCAACCACCACAACAACAGCAACAATAATAAAAACATAAAAAATATCAACTCCAGTCATTAATTGTTTCTAATTTAGGCACAAGGCCAGCAATTACCCAGTACATTACTGGTACTTTATTTTATCGACCCCGTAAGGATGAAAGGCAAAGTTAACCTCGGCGGGATTTGAACTCAGATCATAAAGAGACGTAACTCTATGCCTCAAAGCATGGTGTCCGACTTTCTACCGATACTGCCAATCCATCAACTCCAGTCATTAATGTTATCATATAAGGAAAACATCACCATCAACACCACCATCAACACCACCATCACCGCCACTATAACCATCTTCACCATGATCATAATCATCATAGCCATAATGGAGAATTTTAATTTGAGAATGGATGGAACCTTCTCTCAACACTAACAATATTATCAACAACATTATTATTGTTATCATTATTATTATTATTATTATTATTATTATAGTTGCATCTATCTTGCTTTATGTTATTATTATTATTTGACTTTGCCTTTCATCCTTACGGGGTCGATAAAATAAAGTACCAGTAATGCACTGGGTAATTGCTGGCCTTGTGCCAAAAGAAGAAACAATTATTATTATTGTTCTTTGAGTCTCAGTCATTGATGTTATTTAACTGGAAAGTTTGTTGAAATGAATATCAAGCCACTACCTGCAGCCTCAGATATTCAGGACGTATCGGAGGGTTCTTGCTGTTCCCAGCAAACATCCCTTTTGAAGCGTTCCAAAAAGCGTGGCGGGGCCAATTTTCTTTAACCATCCTTGGAAACTCTTTGAGATAGTACCTAGTGCGTCTATGACAATCACTTTGACTTCATGGCAGTTCCAAATCCTTTTTACCTCCCACTTTAAGTCCTGGTATCGGTTAATTTTTTCCCTCTCCTTCTCTTGCACTCTCGTGTCGAATGGGCAGGCCACATCCACAATCAGGCACGATCTTTTTTCCTTGTCCAAAACCACCAGGTCAGGTCTATTGTGTTATTATTATTATTATTATTGGCGGTTGATTGGTAGTATCGGTAGAGGGTCGGACACCATGCTTTGACGCATAGAGTTACGGCCCTTTCCAATCTGAGTTCAAATACCGCTGAGGTTAACTTTGCCTTTCATCCTTACGGGGTCGATAAAATAAAGTACCAGTAATACACTGGGATAATTGCTGGCCTTGTGCCAAAAGTAGAAACAACAATTATTATTATTATTATTATTATTATTATTATTATTATTATTATTATTTTGGATTTGTTTTCTTTTAACTTTCGATGGCTTTTGTGATGATAATTGTCGCTCATCAATTATGAAGTGTTCATAATGTTGAATTCGGAGACAGCAGGAATGATGCATAATTGACGAGTGTTTCATTAGCTTTGCAGTGTTAAATATAACTTGGTCGAGTATTAGTGCTTTGTCTGTTTGTCTGACACTGACTGGTCTTTAATTGGTGTCCGTGTCCTTATGACCCAATGAGTTATGGCTGTCATATGTTTTGACTCGGAGTTATTTATATTTGAATTTTCCTGAAAGGCTACGTTTCCATTACCGATTTATTTTGAGATAAACCCTCCCCGCCTCCATCAATCATGACTGGTAACGGGTTTGCACCTGGAAAGTTCCCCCCAAAGCAGGATCTTGTGCAATGTGTTTTTGTTGAAGACCAACAGTTGCCAATGCATGCCAGTCTACCTTCTCCAAACCAAATATGTGGAAGACTAGCAATCACTCATGCTTGCCAATCTCCTCTCCACGCCACCGATGTCGTCTTAGTTAAAGGCAAAAGTCGAAACAGCATAGCACTAGTGTCGTCGCAACTCATATACACACTATAGAAGTTGTTATTCAAGAGAAAGGTAAAAGCTAATGCAACTTGGCACTACTACCGTCGCTACTCATATACAGAGGATATCAGATGTTGTCCGAGGTACATGCAAATGCCAATATAGCTTGGCACCAGTTATGTTCTAACTCATTTTCCTCAGTTGAGTGAACTGGAATATCGTAAAATAAAGTCTCTTCGTCAAAAACACAACACGCCGCCTCAGGCTAGGAACCGAACTTACAACCTTACCAATTGTGAATCCAACACTAAGCCACGCGCCTTCTCAGGATAATCATGGATACAAAAAAAAAAAGAAGGAAATTGACTGATTTACGTAGTAAATATTTCGATATTTATGTGCATTTATGAACGTGTGTGGCTTTGTGGTTAGGTTGTTCGTTTCACAATCATACTATTATAAGTTCAATTCTCAGCGGCACGTTGTCTCTTCGAGCAAAACTCTTTATATCCCGTTATTTCACTCCACTTAGCTGACAAGGATGAATTGTACCTGTAATTCAAAGGGTCACCCTTGTCACACACTGTACTACGATGAATCCCCTTAAGAACTACATTAAAGATACACGTGTTTGTGGAAAACTCAGCTACTTGCACAATGGTCTAATTCATTCCATTACTCCAGGGTGATGAAATGATCTAAAATTGGCTGCTTTTTGTTTAACCCCAGGTCCGACATGGTTCAGGAGGTCTGTGATCAAAGAAACCGTTTCAGTCATAATCATCCCATTTTCTTCTTTTTTTTTGTTCAGTCAAAAGGAATGGACCTCAGTCGGTTTCGACGATGATTGTTCCAGCTTTTTGATTAACGAAACATCCTGTTTTGAAAATTAGCATGTAAGTGGCTGAGCATTCCACAGACACGTGCATCTTTAACGTAAGATTTAATGGAAGATTTAGTGTGAATTACAGGTACTGTCCATTCTGCTGGATTCCCAACGATTTCCATTTATCCAATTTCCTTCACGAGGCTATGGAAAATGGTACTTCCCTAGGCTACCACGCAATAAGATCAAACCCAACACCTAAGGATTGCGAAACGAACGTCTTATATATTCAGCTATAATGCGTCCACACGAGACGGTAAACACTCCACTAGTTTTCAAAGACTGCTTTCTAAAGTATAAGACAATCGGAAAGTTGCTCTTAAATCATTGATCAGATCATATTTTGTATAGGGACAATCTTTATTATTGAAGAAATCTTTCAACCTCTATTTCTCTCTATCTCTCAAACTTTTCTGAAATAAAAACAACAACAAAATAGTTATTTGTGTCTCTTGTTTCGATTCAAGTAGCTTTGCGTTATCGTTCGTGATTGACTTCAACTTTATGTAAATACAACATATCTGTTTTTCTATAGAAAGAGAAACATCTTTTACATCTGACATTCGTATCATAGATACATTTTCATTTGTCTACTTGGCGTTTTAGGCAGCTTATGTGAAAGGTTTTGTTTTGGTTAGTCTTCTGTAATTGTTTTCTTCCACTCGTCTTCTATCTATATTCCATCTTTTATTGTGGAACGAAATGGTATTAGCGGATAATGTTATGATATTATATTATTTAGTGTGATTTACTCACGGTTTACCATTGTCCAGTAAAATGACTGCTGAACAAAAGATATCGCATCATTTCACAGCGCTTTTATTGGCCATTTTATTTGTCAGTCAACTGATTAAATATAATGTACTTATATTAAAGTGCAGAGGTTTCCAAACTGTATGTCTATGTCACGAAACTTTTAGTGTTTCTTCGATAATCTCTAGGTGTGCCGCGAAATTGAATTAAATCTGATCAATTTTTACGAATACATTGGCTGTGAAGTTATATATATTTGAGATCTGACAACTCTTGCAAACAATTAGACACGTGATTGGAGAAACGTGATATGATATTTAATTGTATATTTATTTATTTATTCATTTCGTTAATTTCGTGTTTGGTGAAATGGATAAGTTTTAATTAAATAAAGAGAAGCTGTTGAAGATAACTGTGAAAATCAACAGAATATAGCGTTAATAGATGAAATTGCTCAAGAATTCAATATTGATGGCTTCTATATTCTTGGACCTCTGTCGGTTTTGACGATGATTGTTCCATTAGTTATGATGATAGTTACGATGATTGTTGCATGAGCTAACTGTTGCAAACAACGCAACAGTTAGCTCATTGAATTAAAGTGAATGAGAATTCCACATACCTGTGTACCATAACGTGGTTCTCAAGGAGGTTCAGCGTGACATACTGAGTGACAAGGCTTGTCGTTTAAATTACAGGTACAGTCTATCTTGTATTATAATGTAAGGGGCAGGGCCCAGGGTTTCGGATGCCGAGTTCACATTCACAAGTTCGTGGGTGCGATTCCCAGAACAAATTATATTTTGAGTCTTGAGTAAGACATTTCTTTCAGATGGGTTCCAATCTACTTAACTGAAATATACGTAGCAATAGCAGGTGGAGGTTAACACTGAGATGAACTGCTGTCTCATCCGTGGTGGGATCAGACCAGCCAACATCTAAAAACCCAAACGGGGAGTACCATGAAAAAGTGGCCTCAAACGAGGAGAAATGAGGTAAAATGGTGAGATTTTACATAATGAAGGCTATACCCATTTTCACAAGAGAAGACATCTCCCACCCAACCCAAAGTGTGCGAGAGATCTCTCCGTCAGAAGGGAGAGATTTGACATGTCTGTGTGATGTTTTGTACTATCAGTCCCATAACAAATTTATTTACAGTCCGCCTGAAACCGCCCCATTATGAATATAGCAAAGGGCGGTGGATTGGCAGTAACGGTAGAGGGTCGGATGCCATGATTTGACGTATAGAGTTACGGCCCTTGCCATTCTGAGTTCAAATCGCGCCGAGGTTAACTTTGCCTTTCATATTTAAGGGGTCGATAAAATAAAGTACCAGTAATGCTCTGGGAAATTGCTGGCCTTGTGCCAAAAGTAGAAACAATTATGAATATAGCAAAGAAAGAGTTGACGCCAGTGAAACCAGGCTACTCTCTGGGCTTGTCAGACTAGGTTTTCTTTCCATTGGGCTACATGACCATATATAGTTATCTGAGGCATGTCAAAATGCTGCCCTCGCAATGCAACCGGAGAAACAGAATAAAACATTCGTGTATAATCAGTTGTGGTGGACGAACATTTCGATCCAAATTTAGAAATAAATCTAATGCGAATTTAACTGTGTTTGTGGATGTGTTTTTTAATGCCCCTTTTGCAATGAATTTGTTTTAGTTTCATCACATGGTTTTAGTGACCATATCACATACAGTGCAGTGAAAAGTTTGACATAATTTATGAATGTAAAATAAATTTCACAGCTTTTTGTGTTTCTTTTTCTCTTTCAATAGCTAGAGTGACTCTTCTACCATGTAATTGCTTCTATATCGTTGTTTGGTTTAAAAAATTCAAATAACACAGAAGATAGAATAGTATGGATGAAAGAAGCCAATCTTAATTCGCAGAGAGGGTGGTGGTGGTTATTATATCTTTTTTTTCATCTCATATCAGATAAAAGTACCACCCCTTCCAAAACGGCAGCAATAACAACGAAGGCAAAACAACATCAATATGAAGAACACACAACAACAACAAATACAGTGTGATATGAATGAATGATCGCATTCCAGTGACTGATCAATGATGGCCGATGTAGGGCGGGCGAGGTTGGTTCATTTCTCGACTAAGCTAAGCTAACTAACAGTTAAGTATAGACGTCTTTGCTTTCTACACTGTTATTTCCAACTAGCGCTAATTTCCTACTCAGCACCTCCAATAGACATTTTGAACAACTACATTGTCTTTACTGTTGCAGGCAGCAGATAATTTCATTTCATTTCATTTCAGCATGGATGGGTGAGGAGGAGAGAGAGGAGGTGTAGTATACTAATGGATAGACGGAATGGATAGGATGAAATAGATGGTTGGATGGCTGGTTGGCTGGTAGGGTGAGTGGGGAGGAAATGATTTAACATTGATACAAATGAACTACTAAAAGATGTTGGATGGGTTGGTGGGGGGATTAAGTAGTACATATAAGGTTATCTTTGGCATTAATTTTTTTAAAATTTTATTCATTTTTATTATCACCATGATGATGATGATGATGATCATAGAAACAGCACTATATCATTATCAACAGCAATAGGATCTTTCTCACCAGATCATCATCATCATCATCATCATCATCATCATCATCATCATCGTCTTCTTCCTCACCTTCGTCATCTTCTGCCATCTCTTTTTTAATACTCCCTCATATCCCATCTTATTCAATTCCATTCCATTCACGTCGAATATAACGTAATGGTGTGTGTGTATGTATGTATGTATGTATGTATGTATGTATGTATGTATGTATGTATGTATGTATGTATGTATGTATGTATGTAAGTGTGTATATGTGTATGTATGTATGTATGTATGTATGTATGTATGTATGTATGTATGTATGTAAGTGTGTATATGTGTATGTATGTAAGTGTGTATGTATGTATGTATGTAAGTGTGTATGTATGTATGTATGTATGTAAGTGTGTATGTATGTATGTATGTATGTAAGTGTGTATGTATGTATGTATGTATGTATGTATGTATGTATGTAAGTTTGTAAGTTTGTATGTATGTAAGTTTGTATGTAAGTTTGTATGTATGTATGTATGTATGTATGTATGTATGTATGTATGTATGTATGTATGTATGTATGTATGTATGTAAGTGTGTATATGTGTATGTATGTATGTATGTATGTATGTATGTAAGTGTGTATGTATGTATGTAAGTGTGTATGTATGTATGTATGTATGTATGTATGTAAGTGTGTATGTGTGTATGTATGTATGTATGTATGTATGTATGTATGTATGTAAGTTTGTAAGTTTGTATGTATGTAAGTTTGTATGTAAGTTTGTATGTATGTATGTATGTATGTATGTATGTATGTATGTATGTATGTATGTATGTATGTATGTATGTAAGTTTGTATGTATGCGGCATAGGAGGGAATGGAGAGCATGGTAGTGTGTTGGTGGTGCCAGGAGTTTGGGTTGGTAAGAGGGTGAGAAATAAAATAATTATTGAGCACTTCGTCTGTCAGTAGTAGTGGTGGAAGGTAGTGGTGTTAGTGGAAGGTAGTGGGGTATAAGGTGTTAGTTGTGGAAGTGATAGCAGTAGAGTGGTAGTGTCAGTGGTAGGTGATGATAGTAGTAGTAGAAGGTAGTGGTGGTGGAAGATAGTGGTATCAGTGGAAGATTGATGGTAGCAGTAGGAGGAGATGATGAAGTTGCTGGAGATAATAACGATTCCATGTTAAGCTTTGATCTGATTAAACGCCCGTCTAAATACTATCAATTTGCCAGTACATTTCACAACGATAATTGCAGTTGGTTTATTAGGACAACTCTCCATACTTCAAGTTTCACACTGCATGCTAAGCTGCATATTTTGTATTCTCTATGGCAAGAAAATGATACAGCAATGCTCCTGCTTAATACTTTTGATATCAAATCGTCTGAAACCGCCCCAGTTTTTACGATACAAAACTATTTTAAAGTGTTTATATTTATCTCAAATCTTCCCATCATCATTTTGTGTACGGACCTTCATTAAACTATATCCCAAACATCAATTCGGTAATAAAACAATTAGTTATGTTCTTAACTCCTTCCAGCATCTTTGTTTTTCACAAGAAATATTGTAACGAAAGGGTTAAAGTGGTTATATTTTTCTAAAAAAAACCTTCCAGCAAAGTTTATGTATGAAGCTTTGTTAAATTTTGCTCCAAACACAAGCTTAATAAAAAATTGGTATATTATTAAAATATTATTAAATATTAAATCACTCAAAATTCTTAGTTATTGTCAAAATTATTTGACAACAATACACAGTGCCTTTCATTGGGAGTATGGTAACAAAAGGGTTAAATTTATAGATTTTTTTCTTTCTGATCAGAAAGCAAGATGGTAAGGTTGTTAGAGTGGTACCAAATTAAATGCATCATGGTATTAGTTCCTGCTCTCTATTTGGTGCTCTGAGTTTTTTTTATAAGGAAAACTCAATACTCCATCTTCATTCTATACACCGCACTCTTAGGCTTACGATCCTGTTACAGTTGTTCAATCAACGGAACATTTTGCCCGTGAAATTAACTTGCAAGTAGTTTAGTATCCTACAGACACGTATATCATTAACGTAGTTCTGAGGTAAGGTTCAGCATGATACAGTGTGTGAAAGACTGGCCCTTTTGAATTACAAATACAATTCATTTTGGCCAAATAAGTGAACTGAAGCAAATGAAATAAAGTATCTTGTTACAGGAATGGAACTGACATCTTGTGATGGTGAGTCGAATACCCTCACCACCACGTCACACACCTTCACACTTTTTATGGATCTCCGTTGGTTCCGACGGTTAGTATTCCATTCGCTTGCTTTACTGAACAACCTGCTGGTAAAAATTAGTGGGTAAGTGGTTGAGTATTACACTGACACGTGTACCCTTAACATAATTGTCAGAGAGATTTAGCGTGACACTGCGTGTAACAAGGCTGGTCATTTTGAATTACAGGTACAATTGGCAGGATTGAACAACATGAAATAAAATGTTTCTTGCTGAAGGACACAACGCATCACCAGGAATCAAACTGACAACAGTACAATCGTGAACCGAACACTCAAATCACTAAGCCACGTACTTTCACACATATGGTAATGTTATACTTATATATAGTCATAGTCTGTAACATAGTACTTTTGGTAGGTTTGCTATAATTATCAGAGGAGTCGCTATATTTTCCAATCCTGGTTTTACATGGTTATTATTTCCTTTTTTTTTTTTTATAAATGGAATGGTTGCTACATTATAGCTGCTTATAGTATTACATGGCTGTACTGAGGGTGGTATTAAATAGTTTTATCGTTACACGTTAATCTTCTGTGAGAAGCATTATTCATTATCATTGTAGGTTTTATCGCACCAGTAGAGTAGCACGGACGTTCAAAATTGTTGCAGTTAATATGGAAGGTAAATGTTTGGACGTGAATTTAGATTTATTGGCGAAACAATAAAGGGATGTGCTTATGTGCAATGATTTTAGGGACGTTCTTATCAGTTAAGGTTTTATATATTTATTTTTCGTTTTTTTTCTTCTTTCGATTATCATTTGAGAAAAGAAAGCAGGTGTATTGTATGGGAAGAGAAGTTTACTAACATCTCGAAATACTGGAGATGTAGGTTAATGGTTGCATGATAATTTAGTGGGTGTCAACATGAGGTGAACTCTCAGAATACACGAATGGATAATATAGTTATTATATGGGAAGAGTATGAGAGGGTGTCAATGAGTGAAAACTTACCGCCAACTTTTGACTACTTTCACAACCGGACTAAAATACATACACATTTGTTATACAGGTAAAATTCCGTTATAACGAATACCATTATAACGAATTTTTCAGTATAACGAATTATTTTTCAATCCACGAGTTAATAACAAACAGACGTTCGATTTGTTTCGGTCGATCTCGGTATAAAGAAGTTTTCGTTACAACAAATTTTTTTATATCTCGTGAATTTCGTTATAACGGAATTTCACTGTATATGACTTCATGTACGCCTGATTGGGTCGTAAGGGCATTTTCATGAAACATGTGTTTTGGGCAATTTAAACGTGGCAGAGCTCCTCATACTTCTCCAAGTATAGAAACAGTTGATTTTTTTCTTGAGAAGGGAGAGAGAGAGTGAGAGAGAGAGAGAACGAAAGAGAGAGAGAAGGAGAAAGAGAGAGTGTGTGTATGTGGGAGAGGGTGAGAGAGAACGAAAGAGAGAGAGAAAGTGTGTATGTGAGAGAGAGAGAGAACGAAAGAGGGAGAGAAGGAGAGAGAGAGAGAGTGTGTGTGTGGGAGAGAGAGAGTGAGAGAGAGAGAGGGAGGGAGAGAGAGAACGAAAGAGAGAAAGAGCGAGAAGGAGAGAGAGAGAGTGTGTGTGTGAGAGAGTGATAAAGAAGGCACGAGGAAGAATCCCTCCAGTACAAGTTTGTTATTTGTTTATCGAACTAGAATAGATGAAACGCAAAGTTGCCCACGGTGGAGTTTGTACTCGGAACGCAGCGAAGCTGATCTTAGGCATTTAATCCGAAAGCTTAATACATCTGCCTTAATACATCTGCCTTAATACATCTGCCTTAATACATCTGCTTTATATACATCATCATTCATAATCAAAGCTATATTTGTCATCTAATTATTAATGAATAAACCATTGTAGGTTTCTACCATGAGGAATTAGTGAGTCGATCAAATGAACGTGTAGCTCGTAATTGAATGTGTAAGTCACCGATTATTCCACAGATATGTGCGATTTTAGTGTAATTTGTAAACCAAAGCAGTATGTGACAAGGTTAAAATCATTGATTTACAAGTACAGTCAATCTAGAGGGCATCGACTACTCAATTACTGGTACAGACTATCTAGAGCGATTTGTCTACTAAATTATAGGTAGAGCCCATCTAGAGAGAACATCGTGTACACAATTACAGTAACACCTTTTATACATATATATATATATATATATATATATATATATATATATAGTGGTAGAACACTGGAAGGTAATATACGTAGAGGTAGAGCACTCAGTCCATGGGACGAGTTAGGTTGAAGTGGTTACACAACAGTTAGTTCACCATACGTAATGGACATGGTTATACGTATAACCATGTCCATTACGAGCTGGGGATCCGCTAAGGTGAAACAATTATTCTCGGTATGGTGAACTAACTGTTGTGTAACCACTTCTATATATATATATATATATATATATATATATATATATATATATATATATATATATATATATATATATATATATATATATTCAAAAGTATTTAAGTATTTGAAGGAAAATCAACCAACTTTCATTCAAACTGTTTAATCATATATAATTATTTATGGTGTATAACATTATGAGTGTCCGCCAAAATAACCGGCAAGTACTCTTTGCCCGTTAGAATATCCGGCAAACTCATAACCGTCTTCAGAATGGAAAAACATTGTTTCGCATGAGATAAATATTGAGCAATCGCATCTTTCTGTAGCTGGCAATTGCAACCTTTATATCTGTCTCGACTCTCCTTTGAGACTTGATTATATACTTCCACTTTTGATATATATATATATATATATATATATATATATATATATATATATATATACATACATCGAAGATGTCACCCATGTCATAAGCAGCTGTCCAAAGGTGTCATCACGGTACTATCTACCTATGAGGCATGATGTAGTGGCCAAAACACTGTACAATGCAATAGGTAGAAAAGATAGCTTCGATAATAAACACATTAAATGCTACAACAATATGAAAGAGTACTGGTGGAATGTTCCAGTAAAACCCCAATAAAATGCAGGCATAATAGACCAGATATTATGATATGGGACAGAGAAAAGAAGGCATGCACAGTAGTGGAAGTTAGCTGCCCAGCAGATGCCAATATAATATCAAAGATTAGCGAAAAGGAGAATATTTATGCAGAACTGATGAGAAATATGCAGATACTCCACCCTGATTACACCTTCAGATTTATGCCTGTGATTATTGGGGCACTGGGGTATGTTAGTAACTGCCTCAATACAAATCGTGAGAAGCTGAGCTTCACAGGAATAGAAAGAACACAACTAGTTAGGAAATGACAAGTACAATCCATTAGTGGAACAGTAAAAATATGTAAAACATTCCAAAAATTGTTGCATCTAATAATTGCATATACACATGTACTAATCATATACACATGCACACATACAACTCAAAACATGAACATCCAAACATACAATAACATCCACACCTACACATGCATGCATGCAAACATGCATACATATTCCCTAGTTGATG
>OZ024742.1:259697643-259705143 GCA_964016885.1 Eledone cirrhosa | reverse complement strand
TTTCGAATTTTTTAATTTTTTAATTGTTTAAATTATAATCTCTGATATTTGATTTAGGATTTTAATTTTTTATTTTTATTTCCAACTCTCACTCTTAACTTCCACTGTAAAACCATGGTACCTAGAATTAAGTTTATTTTCCCTTATGAGTTGATGGTCAGTCTTGCTGTCAACGCTTAGTGAAAGGTAGTATTATGACCTATAAAAACTAACACCCTCCCATCCCCTCTGGCTTTCGGCTGACTGCCACAGTCGTGATGGGTAGCAGTAAACTTTTGTAGGGCATAGGTGGGTCATTGTTTTGGCTGAGAGGGTGAACTGACAGCGAATTTCGTTGAAATCTGCGGTGGCTAATGGTCAACTTCCTTCGGACATGCGCTTGCGCAGACCGGTGGGGGACGGATGAAAAAGGGAACGGATGAAAAACCCAAAAGCACGAACTTCATCCGTTCCCATGTCGATTCAATTTGGATTGCCTCGGAAACATAACCTTATTATGTAACAAGCTGTCTGATGATGACACGACACTCGCACACAGAACAGTGTGGCCAGTGTCGTCATTGAAATATATATCACAGCATTATTATTAAAGGACTTGAACATCTGAAACTACTTCGCTTTTCCTTATTCGATATTTACTCCGTCATTCCTATGTGGAAAAAGTACTTTGAGTGCTTGAATTGAATTGCAACAATGTTTACCCTAATATATATATATATATAAATATATATATAGATAGATATATACATACACACATACACACACACACACATATATATATATATATATATATATATATATATATATATATATATATATATATATATATATATATATATATATATATATATAAATATATGTATATATATATATATATATATATATATATACTAGAGAGATTACGCAACACCGATTGTCTTACCTTAAGTTGTGAAATCTTCACACGTTGTCCACATGTCTGGAAACACCTCTTACATAACTACAAAGCTCTGGATTGAATAACAACAAGATCCTAATTTTCTTATCAACTAGAACCTTTCGGACTTTTTCAGTTATCTCCCTTACACCTCTCGCCCGCAGTTTGTATTGCCTGGGTGAAGTGAACGTTTCTGTGCATTCGCGTTCATACGGTTGTCCTTCCTGTTCCGTATAACCATGACCATTACGAGCTGAGGATCCGCTAAGGGGAAACAATTGTTCTCTATATGGTGAACTAACTGTTGTGTTACCACTTCTACCTAACTCGTCCCATGGACTGAGTGCTCTACCACTACGGAATATATATATATATAATATATGTGTGTGTATATATATATACATATATATATATATATATATATATATATATATATATATATATATATATATATACATACATATATATATATATACATACATATATATATATATATATACATATATATATATATACATATATATATATATATATATATATATATATATATATACATATATATATATATACATATATATATATACATATATATATATATACATATATATATATATACATATATATATATATACATATATATATATATACATATATATATATATACATACATATATATATATATGACCACACATTTCACAAGGAAGACATTATTAAAAGATTGTCAACATATTTTAGTTTGATGTAAGGAATGTAGAGAATAATAATAATAATAATAATATTAATAATAATAATGTCCGTTTACAATTGTTTCGCTACTCCATATAATATTTCTGGATCAGATGACTATATATCATAATTGATCACATATATTAGCCCACACTCTAACCACCCACCGGCAGTCATAAGAGCAGTAATCAAATCTATCTCGTATAGGATCTCAATGCTATCAGCACATGAGGAGATATTTATAAACCATGCACAATATTATAAAAAGGCTATTTCTGAATCTGGTTATGAACAATCAATCTATTACATACCTAAATGCCATAACACAGCAATTCACCATAATAAACTTAACACTAGAACTAGAAATACCTTAGCATATAGCCAGATTCGCCGGAATTTTAGCAGTAACAGCACCTATACAGGGAAGTTTAATGGTGGCAGCAGCCTGCTCCCCACTCCAAGTAGCAAACTAAAAATCAACCCTAGAATAGGAATGAGAAATGTGATGACAAATAACAAATCCCCAGGTAATAATAACCCTAGTAAGGCCCCTACCAACTCCACTAGAACCCCTAGAAGGAATAGACCTAGAAATATCACCTGGCTTAACCCCACATTCTCATCTAATCTAGCCACTAATATCCCCAAACGCTTCTTCTCTATCCTATCTAAACATCCCCACCCCAACCATAGATATTACAAACTCTTTAATAAAAATAACATTAAAATCTCATTCTCCACAACACCTAACCTAGCTAGCCACATTGCATTCAGTAACCATCATAAACTAAGACAGTATAACTCCCACACCGCGGTACAGGCACCCCTATCAAATACACCACGCCACTACACCAATAATTACTCTAGTAGCACACCTCCCCCATCAAATCCTTCTAGCACTGACCTACCGCTTAGGTTAAACTACCCTACTCTCACTAACCGCAGAAGCAACTGCAACTGCCGTTACCCCAATGCATGCCCATTAAATGGACACGGCCTGACACCCAACATAGTGTATAGGTGCACGGTTAAAACTGCTTCGAATACCAGCTCTTATATCGGGTCTACCTCTAACCCTTTTAAGGTACGCTATAACGCACACTCTTTTTCCTTCCGAGACCCTAGCAACAGATGTTCGACATCGCTAGCTAGGCTCATTAAAAACCTTAAATTGAACAACGTTCAACACTCGCTAAAATGGGATATCGTGGCTAGGGCCCAACCGTTCAATGGACGAAGAAAATCTTGTGATCTCTGTATTACAGAAGCATATTACATAACTCTATCACGACCTCTGCCGATTAACGATAGAACGGAGGTAACTATTAGCTGTCAACATCGAAGGGCTAGAATATTTGACCCAACTTAGTCATCTAGCCCCATTTTTACTTGTAGCTAATAACAACTTAGATAATTATAAGTTACCTCTCCTACATTGTTTCTCAATAAAAAAATTTAAAAATTAGCACTTAACTATAAATACCCACAATTTCTAATCTCTCGAGGAGTTACTTCCCCTGAAACCACCCTCTAATTAGTAAGGTAAATATGTCCTATGGCAGCCATCTTGTTACCCATAGGCAGATCTCACACAATGCAGCCTCGACAGATGAATACTGCTTGATTATGGCTGACAACTGATGCAACCAAAACACCATAGTGAAAAACCAATATATGGAACATTATATTATGTAACATTCTCTCATTATTTTAATTTATATTCCTTTGAAGTTCCGATGAGCCGCTCTGTCTTTTAAATATGTTAATTATTTTCAACTGAACCAGATCAATTATGATATATAGTCATCTGATCCAGAAATATTATATGGAGTAGCGAAACAATTGTAAACGGACATTATTATTATTAATATTATTATTATTATTCTCTACATTCCTTACATCAAACTAAAATATGTTGACAATCTTTTAATAATGTCTTCCTTGTGAAATTTGTGGTCTTGTTTTGCTTAACTAATGAATATTTGCAGCTCTGCGCACCTAACCTCTGCATGAACCCAGCCACCTAGCTGCTTTCTACTGCATATTGCACATTGAGCACATGCCTTTACGCTTTGGCTTCTAACTAATTCACCAATCTCTCCTCTCATATCTCCTCTCCTATCTCCATCTCTCTCTTTAAGATTGGTTACTCTTGAACTGTGTATATATATATATATATTATGTAAAAGTAAACAGAAATAACAACACAACCGGTACAGTATATGGAAGGGATATATTAGGTTGACGCTTGATATACCAGGAAGAGGGTCTTAACTTTTCGGACGCTAGTCTTTCATCAGAAGAGTGTTTGTCTGTGTGTCTGTGTGTGCGTGACTGTGTGTGTGTTAAGTATATCCGTGCATGTGTATGTATGTATAAATATATATATATATATATATATATATATATATATATATATATATATATATATATATATATATATATATATAGGTATAATGCGCAGTATATATATATATATACTGCGCATTACACCTATATATATATATATATATATATATATATATATATATATATATATATATATATATATATACACTGCGCATTACACTTACCTTAAGTCTGGACTAAAAGCCAAATGAGGCGGACCTCGTTACAGCATTAAGTGCTTCGAACGGCACGCTGCCTGTAACTGTAATTACACACACACACAAATATATATATATACATATACGTACATACACACGCACACGCCCATATAGACGTGTATTTGAATGTCTTTGAAGTTTCAAAGCTATAGATATATTTCAGTATGACTATATTTTTAATAATTCAATTAATTATTTAATTAAGCAATTTGACCAAATTATTGAAATAATTAATTATTTCATTACTAAGCTTTTAAGCTTTTAAGTTAAAAAATGGTTTCCATATAATATCTATGGGCGTAGCATTGGCGAAATGTTTACGAATTTTGCTTCGCAATGGTTTTGGTTGCAAGATCAATCCCAGTGTTTGTCGTTTTACTTATGTAGCATTGATCATAGCCTTGTGTCGACTCATATTCTGGGAGTAAAATTCCGGGGCGGAAACTGTTTGGAAGCCAGTCTGATTGACTGTACCTGTAAATCAAAGGGGTCAGTATTGTCTTATACTTTGTGATGCTGAATTGCTCCGAGAATTACGTTGAGGGTGCTTATATCTCTTGAAATCTAAGCAGCTTACATGTTAATTTCATCGAACAACTGAAAATTCATCGACGAAACAGACGAAAATCATTCCTTCCTTCACATTTCAAGTATGTTGGGAGATTTTAATTTAAATGCCGACCCTTTAAAATGGTTTATTTTGTTTCATCATAGAAGAGGCGGTTTTGAGCAGGTTTGTATGAAAAAAGGCCGATTCAGCACAAACGAAGCAGGTCACAAATAAACAGCACCAGTAAGGAACTTCTGAAGGATGTAGTCTTTAGAAAGAATATCTACACATGCATGTTCATATACAATCATACATACATACACACACATACACACATGCGCACATATATATATGCATACATTTCTTTGTATGCGTTTGTATATTTGAGTATGTATATAGTGCATACATATGCACACATTCACACATATTTGTTGTGTTACATTTTCATTTATCGTGTTTGAACAAGAGCAAATGAACCGACTAAACCGCCAAAGAAACGCAGAGCTGTAAAAATAATTACGATTCTTTATTAAACGCGGAAAGAAATCCGGGTGACGCCATTACATTACGGATAATTACTTTAGCAACTGGCTTCGTGATTGAACGCTTTAATCCAATGACTGACTCAAGCTTATGATTGCATGGTGGGCATTATTATTTTTTGAATGCTATAGCAACGATAGCACCCACGACAATATACAAAACAACATGAATAAATAATAAAGGACACATGAAGAATAGATGACTGAAGAGAAAATAGATGAAGATGAAATATATATATCAATATTGGAAGCTATAAACCTTCTATTTCAGGCACAAGATCGACAATTTGGGATACAGGTGAAAGTCGATTAAATCATCACCAGCACTGGAATGGCACTTTATTTTATCGATATCGGAATGATGAAAGGAAAACTTAATCTCAGTGAAATTTAACCCAGAACGTAAAGAGCCGGCGAAAACATTTGTTCGAGCTCTCTAATGATTCTGTCAATCCAGCACTGAGAATATTAGAAAAAAACACTAACAATGTCAAAATCCCTATCAAAGAGTATAAAATAGGCTAGCAACAAGGTTCAACAAACAGTTGCGAGGTTATTAGAATATTATAATACTAATTATTTCTTTTATTGGTCACAAGGGCCCAATACATTGGGGACGATACAAAGACAAGAGAATACAACAGGGTGGGGTCTACATCGAATGAAGGAGAGAGGACATCACTGAAGACGTCACACTGAGGATAACAAGGGAATTTATAAAAATATATTCATAACATTAGAAAACCATATCAATAACGAATGTCAACAAGGATCAGTTCCCCAATAGTGGGGAGAACTTCACCTCAAGTTAATTCCAGGAAGAACCTCACACAAAATCCTGGGTTACTCTATTGTCTCGTTGATATTGAAAGGGCCCTTGTCAGTTTCCTTCCTCCTGCTTAGAAATGTATTAAGCGTCGTCAATCTTTTGCTCTTACCCATCTTACATAGTATGTTACTGATGTTTTATTTTGTCGACATCGTAAAGCTAACTTCGACAGGATTTTAAATCAGAACGTAAATGGACGTAACTATATGCCGCAATCTGTACGGATACTGCCAATCTACAACAAAAATAACAACGAGAACAAGAACAATAACAACAAAAATAATAATAATAATACATATGAAAGAATATATCAAATTTCTCTTACTGATCGTGTCGGCTCTTTTCTCCGTGTAGATGTGCTGGTCGAGTTCATAGATGCTCGAGGTCAGTCGACTGACACTTACCTAAGAAGAGAGAGAAAGAGTAGAAATATGTTAGGGGAGCAGTGGTTGTGGAGGTGGGGAGACAGCAGCGATATCTGAAGATAGAAGTTTATATATATATATATATATATATATATATATATATATATATATATATATATATATATATATATACATATATATATCTTACATAATTTCTAGCATCGTTTCATTCATGACGATTTCATACGAATAAAACAGTTCTAGACATGTAGAAGTAATTTCTATATAAATAAAGATGTCTATACTCTACTATCGTATTGAGTGCCGTGGTCACCTCCCGATACCCATCAGATATCCAGTCATTACATTGACTACAGAAAATATTAGGGCATATGAAACCCCATAACGGAATAAGTGGGTATTAGCATTTTCCGTAGCTTTTTTTCAATCATCACCGTATTCTAATTCCCAGGTGGTTATTTAAATAATTATATATATATATATATATATTTATTAAAATAACAGATTAAAGTTTAAGCAAAGAATCGCTGCTTTCACCCTTAACGGGATCGTCTGAAACTAAATATTTGCTCTACGGTTCTTATATATTTGATATATATTTATCCTTATCGATCCCTCTTGGGATTTTAGTCTTCAAATTTATTATTATTACTATATATATATATATATATATATATATATATACACACACACACACACACATACACACACATGTATATATACATATACATATATATATGTGTGTGTATGCGTGTGTTTGTGAAAATATGTACGTGTGAGTTGAAGTTTTCATTTAATCTGGCCTTTATAACGTATGTTAATTGCTCTGGTCTTCTTTTAGTCCATTGAACGCTTGCCGCATATCTCAAAGATTGCGTTACGTTTAGCTTTTGGCCCACGCCGAAATACGATCTCGCTGAAATTATATTTGTATATATATATATA
>OZ024742.1:259682643-259687643 GCA_964016885.1 Eledone cirrhosa | reverse complement strand
TTTTCTCGGGTTAACATGTTGCACGCTTTACATGTTAAGTCCATTCTCAATTTATTTCTAACCTCAATTTTGGACGTATTTATCTTTGTTTTTGTCGACGGAAATCCATAAATTTTCCATTGTTAGATAATCGTCTCACAATAATAAACGGAAGGGTCCTCCAATCTGTTGCACAAACTGGCATTACAGGTTTACAGGTGCAACACCACCTTAATGTGCGAAATTGTAGGCAAGGTGGCTAAAGAAATCGATAGGATAAGAAGGATGTTAAGGAGGCCATTTCTTCAAAAGGTACATTATGACATAATGTACTTTTTTTATACATAATTTATTTATATATATATATAAAATAAATTATGTATAAAATTAGAGCAAACAGATTAGAGCAAAGATCACGGGCGCTCTATCTCAAAATTATTTTTGAAAAGCATGAGAAATGCGCAACCGGTAAAACTTAAAACCAAAACTGAATACTAACCAATACTATTAATAATTTTTACTTATTCCTAATTAAACTATTTTTCACTGGGAACAATTTGTCAGCATTTTCTTTTTCTTTTACCAATATATCATAACTCGTGTGTTACCCCCTCTATTCTTTTAAATATATATATATATATATATATATATATATATATATGTCAACTCTAGATGTCGGTGAGCATGTCCAGCTAACCTCAGTCTTCTCTGTGTCACTTTTGAGCTGACTTTTGGGATGCTCCCATACAGCTCTGAGTTTTTCATCCATGGACACACTAGAAGAGGAAGACCAAGGTTAACGTATGTTGATGCCCTAAGGACAGACACTGGTCTGTTGGAGACGCAGGACATGGCAGCGATAATGAGGGACAGAGACCGGCTGGAGAGAACTCGTCCATGGATCTCGGGAATTTTACCCGCCTTAGATATATATATATATATATATATATATATATATATATACACACATAATAGATTTTTTTCTTTTCTATTTATCCGACAGAATGAATCATTTTATAATTGTTGCAGTAAATATAAACATATGGAATGCTCCACAAATTTGCGAGTCATCCATGCTAACGAGCCATGCTAACCGTCTCTGTATCGTTCCAATTTTAGTATATCTAATGCCGTTTATATATATTCAGAAGTTTACAAGCAGCGGAAGTGTATGATAAAACGTATCTGTATAAATATATATATACACACATAAACGTGTATAAATATATACACATATCTAATACGTTATAAGCATCTAATTAGACCCTATCAGAAGACATGTATATCATCTAATCAACCACAAAGAAATATATATTTGAAGGGTATATATGTACAGTCACTTTTAGTATTAATTATCAACACGAGCGCTAATTATATACAAATTAGTACATTCATTTCAGAATAATACTAAGAGCAAATGGCTACATATACGCATCAAATACATGTTTCCATATGGTTGATTGGATGATATACACGTCTTCTGATGAGAGTCCAATTACATACCAACATCGGTTGTTTATCATTTTTTCAATTTTCAGAAAAATTCGTATTTTCTGGCATGTTTACATGTCCACACATGAGATATGTGTATATATCTATACTCTTGGTTGCACCCACTGTATTTATATAGATATATCTTCATCATATATGTATATACCTACATACACTTCCCATATATATATATATATATATATATATATATATATATATATATATATATATATATATATATATATAAAGTATGCATAAGTACACACACACACATATATATATATATGTAAGTAATTATGCATACGTACACACGCACACACACACACACACACACACACACACACACACACACACACACACACACACACACACACACACACACACATATATATATATATATATATATATACAAATGTCGTCAGGACTGTATACCTCTCTGCCAATGTGTTGAATGGTTGGAAATATATAGTATTTTGTTATGTACACATCGGCTGAGTAGCCTCATTTGCATACCGAGCTAGTTGCGGCTGGTACAGTTCCTAATCGGGCCGTTTGTTTACAAAAGAATCTAACATTATTATTAATGTTCGATATAACCCATACATACAGAATGTATAAGTATATATATGTATATATATATATATATATATATATATATATATATATATATATATATATATATATATATATATATATATATATATATATTTCCAAAACTAATCAGATTAGAGCAAACATCACGGGCGCTCTATCTCAAAATTATTTTTGAAAAGCATTAGAAATGCGCAACCGGTAAAACTTAAAACCAAAACTGAATACTAACCAATACTATTACTAATTTTTACTTATATATATATATATATATAAATATAAATTAGCGAGAATCGTATTTCGGCTTTGGAAATTAGCGAAAAGCAACTTCCGAGATGTGTGGCAAGAGCTCAATAGATTCTAACGAACGAGAGCTACAACATACGTTAAAAGGCCAAATAATTCGGGTCAAACAAATAAAAAAATATGATTGAAAAATGATTGTATATATAAATATGTGTGTGCGTGTGTGTGTGTGTGTGTGTGTGTGTACGTATGCATACTTACTTTTATGCATCATCTGTGCTAGATCGAGAAATAAAATTCTTCTTTTATATATATATATATATATATATATATATGCAAAAGTTTTATTTAAAATTGTTGGGTTACAACGAGTAAATATTTTATAACTGATATAAAGCACTCAACAAGTTTTGGAGTAGATATACGATATTAAACAAATGGAAACTATATTTATAAAACCATATTTATTTCATTATACATATTTCAGAGATACCATATTAAAAATATGGCATGCCTTCTTCAGATAAAATACAATATATAAGCAGTTTTATAAATAAATTTGACGTACCATAGAATTTTGAACAACTTCCATTTAAAAAAGTTGGTTTGGTAGTGAGATGTTTGTAAATATTTAGTGTTAGGTACAGTTAGAAAAGAAAGACGGAGAGAAGGAGTAAATGTATGTAAAGAAAAACAGAGAGAGATAGAGAGAGATATGGGAGAGAGAAAAATAGTTAGGAGGTGAAAAATGAGAGGCAGCTGAGGTAACAGATGAATAATAATAATTCAACATGCAAAATGAGAGATTTATGGGGGAGGGAGTACTGTAATTATTTATTTATTTATTTAGTTAGTTATAGTGTTAAGGAGACGGAGAAAAATAAAAATAAAAAATAACTAAAGAGAAAACGGCGATACATAGATTACATCATGTATAGAGGGAGGAGAAGAAAGCTATATCTAGATAGAAAGATGACAGATTTACAACTTTACGTTATGTTCTATCAATTTGAATTATCAATTTATATGAATTGGGTATTATACTGTAGATATCAATATTCATGAATGAGACATAGATATATAATGTGTGAAAAATAATGACCATATGTTTAGTTTAAAAATTCTTAGGTCGACATATTAAAAACCTGAGATAAAACTTCAAAATACATAAGTATATATGTACTTTCCGGAAAAATAAAGAAAGAGAAAAAGAGAAGGTCATCTCAAGTTCTAGTTGACACTATAGATATACACGTGAGCATACGTGATCAGCTCTGTAATTTCTCATTTCACATGAAAAAATTTTCCCTTGCATTATAAAAGATTTTACTATATATATATATACATACATACACACACATAAAAATATAATATATATTAATATTAATATTCCTGCCCTACCACACATGATTATCGTTCATGTATAGAATAGACAACAGATATCAATATATCAAAACGCTAAGAATACTTTCATCACTCCCTAGAGTGTCTAGGGCTTTAAAAAACACAGTATGCCCCCCATATCAACCACAGAAATCAACCCTTCCAATTTATCTGACAATACATTGCCAAGTTCATTAGAAGCAATCAGAATCAAAAGCAAACAAAAAACAAAATTATTCAACAAGACTTATTTAGCAGAAATCATTTAAAAGATTTAGGAAACCCTGTTGTTCTACAGATGCTCTTATATTTAGTATAGAAGTTTATCTAGCGTAAAATTTATTCAATAGATTGGGAGCATCTACAATTAAGGGTAGTTTAATTACATCATTAGTATATATTTATGAAGAAGGTTTAAAAAAGAAAAAGTTGAAGGAATCGAAAGATTTATCGTCATGTTTCATAATTAATTAAATAAATATCTTAACTAAATATACTACATTTTAAATTTATATTTATATTTAAACGTTGAGTTCAATCTATGTCTGCAGCAACTGAATAAATTGCTTCTTAGATTAAGGGAATTTTTAGATTTTAATATAAAGAATATCTCCTCCACGCAGAGGTCACATGTCTCAGATGAGGAATTAAAAGGAATCCCTCTTGAGACTATATTCCAAAACAACGAATATCCAACGTTATCATGTTTAAGTTGCCAGAGTAAGCCTGATAGTGAAGTTGAAGATTTTTTGCCTGGATCTGTGAAAGAATTCTTATGATTATTACAGCGAAGTTTAAATTCTGTCGAGGTGGAACCAACATAGTTAAAAGAATTTAAGTCAGTTTTAACATTACAATTGTATATTATATTTTTAACTAAGCAATTGTTATTTAACGGACATTTAGATTTATTTCTACAGTTACAGTTGTTTAGTTGAATATTGTTTAGGCTATTATCGGTATTTTGGCTAGGTTTTAGATTCCTATTATTTATTCTGTTAATATTTTGTGCTAAGTTTTTGGTGGGCGAGTAAGTTAATTTTATAGTATGTCTATTAAAAATTGAGTGATATTTATGTGTTCTAGGGAAGCGTTTGTCAAGAGCATTAAAAAATAGTTTAGCAATGTGGGTTTTAATATTTAGTGAGAAAGGGGGTGCAAACCATATTATATTTCTAGTTCTATTTCTTTTCTGGCTTTTGGAATTATTGTAATGTTTTCTATTATAGTTGTTAAAGTTGTTACCAAATTTATTTATAAAACTGCTTATATATTGTATTTTATCTGAAGAAGGCATGCCATATTTTTAA
>OZ024742.1:259670143-259680143 GCA_964016885.1 Eledone cirrhosa | reverse complement strand
ATTTTCCTCATTCCCTCCTCTCACATTCACATTATAACACCTCCTGACTCTCCTACTGTGTCTTTCTAAATATTTCTCTTTCCTACTGTCACTCTCTCTCTCTCACTCTCTTTCTTGCTCGCTCTCCTTCTTTCTCCTCTTTTCCTTATTTCTTTCTCCTCACTCACACTATCTTTCCGATTGACGCGCACACAGTGTCTGTATCTTTCCAGCTCTCCCCCTCTCTCTCTATGTATCTATTCGCTATATTGCTTCGCCATCTTCACTTCCTCCTATCCTTCTCTCCATACTGCTTTCATCGATAATACTCTTTCATCCGGGTTAATCCCCGACATTTTAATAGATCAATTCATTTGTCACAGTATGAAGAAGAGGGGATAACAATAATGATGTTGGGCATGGTGGTAGTTAAGATATTTCTTTATATAAAGTGAACATGATGGCCCAGTTGGTTAAGACGTTGGACAAAAGTATTTGTACATGTTCGAAAACTACTTATGCTAAAAGTGTTTTTTTGTTGTTATTTTAATAACAATAACCCAGTTTGGGCGCAGTCTATGGGTGGGAACAGATAAAATAATGAGAGTAAATGAATCAAAATATTAAAATCCTCCCCCATAGGGCACTACTGACCTTGGGATTGGACATAGAAATTTTTATTCAAATTTGTAGACATACATATTTCAATAGAATCATGAAAGTTGTAAACTCCATGAACAAAATTGTTAGATCTGTTTCAAATCTGCCAAAACATCGCTAATTGCAAATATTAAAAATTATTAATCAACAATTAGGCTTTCGCGAGGATCACCTCAACGGGCTAGTCTGGAAACCAAACAACGGAAAGTTTAAGTCTTCTCTACAGAAAAGTAAAGCCAACATTCGCAATGTGTGTGTGTTTGCTAGAATAGTTAGTATAAATTCTACAGTAGCATGGCGGACCATGCTGTTGGAGTAAAATTAGCGGAAAGATGTTAAAAATAGAACTACATCGCTCAACCAACATAGAACACGACTGATCTAATGAAATTATCAGGAGTAAATTTTAATAGGAATTTAGATTGACTCAATACTAAATGCCTAGAACTTCCACTGTTATTTAGATCATGTTAGCACACGGAACATGCTCAATAGTACCAAGTGTGAACACCTAATCAGAGCGACCTAATTGCGATACAATCATGAAGCGACCATACCCCAAAAGAATAGGGTGAATAAGAGATAAAAAATGTTGAAGAATGTAAACATAAAAATCTCGCATTTCACACATACGCGCACACACACGCACACACACACACACACACACACACACACACACACACACACACACACACACACACACACACACACACACACACACACACACACACACACACACACACACACACACACACACACACACACACAGCTTAATAAAAAACAAGACACATTTACTGATACTCCATGATTCATTTATTGAATACTCGCGTTTCAATGCGTTACGCAATGAAACGCGAGTAAGAATGAAATCTGTATTAATTTACACTGCTCTTTTAGTATTAAGCGTATTTCTTCATAGACAAATTATGATAAATGTCCGTAGTCATGATTATATAGAATTTATTACACCCACACCCACATATATGTCCATACATACACCTTCGTTTATAAACACACGAACACGTATATCTATATACACATTCAGTTTTGCTTGCAGCCAGAAATATAAACATACTTTAGCTAGGTGTGTTAACCAGTGCAAATTCGGGTTGAGCTGAGATTATCCCATGAGTAACGTGCATGGATCGTTGGCTGCATGAGAAATGGTTATAAGTACAGGAACAATGCTGAAATTGGTGGCCATAGTTAGTGAAATACAGTATGTTGTAGCTGGATAGCAAATTGGTTGGCATTTGGCCAACCAGTGGTGAAACAATAAACAAATAAGAAGATGGCTAGAAAAGGAAAAATTAGAGGTAAGGATGTGTGGCATATATGGGAAGGGCTAAAGATCAGTACTAAAATTAGAGAATTTATGGGACCTTGAAGAGTGGAAGAAATTGGTGAAATGATTAGTGCGTAAAAAAGATAAAGTCCCGTATAGGCGCATACATATCGGCTTGTGAGACAGTGCAAGCGGCCGCTTGTTGATGAAATAAATTTTATGAGGTAGTTCGTAGTGTTCAGACGTATGTGTAGGCACTTGATTTACATTAGATGTAAACATATTATGGTGTATGTATATATATGTGTGTGATAACTGAATTGAATTAACAGCTTTCACGTATTTTTTAACAACAGTAAATAGTTTAATAACGGGGAGCATAAGACCTCATAACGGAAAAATATGGGTATCAGCATGCGAGAAAAATAAGAGGTGTGGTTTCGTTTCCCACGTGTGCTCAAGACCATTTTCTCAGTTATGGGGGCTTATACGCCCCATCATTAGTGTGGTAAAAAAAATACGATGAAAGCTGATAATTCAATTTAATTTTCAAATTCCAATGGCTACAGTCTTCTAAACTACATGTATATATATATATATGCACATTATTCATATACATATAGAGATATGTTTCTAAACACACACACTCACACACACACATATATATATAGAGAGAGATGTGTGTGTCTGTATGTGTATGTGCGTGTATTTATACACACACACACACATACATGTATACATACAGAAACACACTCACAAGTACAAATATAAACGTATTCTTGTGCACAGAACATTACTAGACCAATAAGTTTCCATAGAATTGTCTGTGGAATTGGTTATGGCAAGATCAAAGCAATGGAACAGTTCGACTGAGCTGTCCAATATACGAGGAATATATTAAAAACGGGGACTAGGTTTTGCTTGACAGCCAATCATTGCTTACACAGGATATAGATTATAGAATCCAAATTTCCATAGACTCGGAAATTCCACAGAATGGTTTCCGTTTTCGATTTTACGATTTCGCTTTGGATCAGTGAAACCGGAATTATAAAATCATAATAATAATGGTTTCTGATTTAGGCACAAGGCCAACAAATTAATACAAACGGAAAGTCTTGAAAATGCATTACTTTGCGGAGCTCACAATAACACGTCTTTACTCTCGGACAGCCAAAGATAATAATAATAATAATAAAGCCAAATGACTGAATATTATAGTCAAAGAAAAAATTCTTCTAATTCGTATGTCAATCCCCTCAGACGACAATGAAATGGAGAAATTATCCAAATATAAACATCTAGAGATGGGAATAACCCTAATGTGGATGATAAAAACAGAAACAATTCCTATAACAGTAGGTGCGCTGGGAATGATAAAACAACAACAATAACAATATTAACAATAATAATAATTGTTTCTACTTTTGGCACAAGGCCAGCAATTATCCCAGTGCATTACTGGTGCTTTATCTTATTGACCCCGTAAGGATGAAAGGCAAAGTTAACTTCGGCGGGATTTGAACTCAAACCGTAACGCTATGCTGCAAAGCATGGCGTCCGATCCTCGACTGATACTGCCAATAAACATTAATATAAATAATATATATATAGGTGTATATGGAGGCACATAGGATGTGTTTATGTAAAATAAACATGTATAAGTTTCGTTATGAATGTTTAAAGCTGTGATGATTCCACAGCTATCTGCGTAGATATATGAGAACGCCAGACATTAGTGTTTCAGGATTTTAAATCCATCATCAGTGACGTCTGAACATTCAATACCTAGATAAGAATAAACTAAATTTTATATCCTTTTTTTGTATAAAACATTCATTGCTTGAAAAGTTCATTTGCATATTGCGGGCACTAGGCTTGGCTTGGATTAATTATAATTAGCTCTCACACAGGGGTGTACATACACACATACACACACTTATATGTATACATAAATATGTATATATATATTATAAATGTGTGGATATGTGGATATATATACGTACACACATACACAGACATATAATATGTATGTAATAACTGTGTATGTATATAAATATATATATATATATATATATATATATATATATATATATATATATATATATATATATATATATATATATATATATATATATACATATATTACATACATTTGTATATGTATGGATATATGTGTGCATATGTATGTGCGTATATGTACCGTTGAACCATTGTGTGAAATATACGCCTCCATAAATAATTCGATACATTATCATCAGTCACATTTCTTCTTAAGTTCTTCAGAGCATTGTCAACCTCTCACGTTTACTGAACCACCGGGAATTCACTGATTACCCACAAACGGTCCTTTTGAAGCCAGTTATATTTGATGAGAAAATTTAATAAAAATAGTAAAAATTATTTGAACTTCGACAAGGGCATCCTTCAGCAAAGCTGGAAGCTGGTGACATTTAATCGTGCTGCACTAAAAATTTAATTAACTTTTCAGAATGTAATCAGGAAGTCATTTGCTAATATACGAGTACATGTTCTAATATCTATCTTTCTATCTGTCATTCACAATCTCTTTTCTTCTCCCTCTCCCTCCCCCTCTCTCTCTTTCCCCCTCTCTCTCTCACTATATATATATATATATATATATATATATATATATATATAAGCCCTTTTGTATCCATTTATCAAGATAATTTTATATATATACCCATACATACGAATAAATATCGATATGAAATCATACACACACAAACATATATATATATATATACATGTGTGTATGTGTGTGTGTTGGTGTTTATGTGTGTGTGTGTTTATGAGTGTGTGTGTGTGTGTATGTGTGAGTGTGTGCGTATGTGTATGCATGTATTCTCTATTATTGTATTTGTAAATATTTCTAATCTACTCATATCATCTACAGTATAAAGCCAGCTCTGCCAGATTCAAGTAAGGTAATTTGAATACGTATATATATGCATTTATGTATGTGAGTATGTACGTGTCTATTCATTTCACTAAATGCCAACATAACTAAGCATACATATAATCATAAGAAAATCATTTACTACTACTTCAAACGTTGAGCGCGTGCGTATGTGTGTTTGTGTTTATGTGTTTGTGTTTATGTGTGTATGGACACACATACACACACTCATATATATATATATATATGTATGTATGTATATATATATCAAGTTTAATGTATAAATGGTTTCTACAGAACTAGAACTGTTTCATTCAAAAGAAATCATTAGAAAAATGAATTGCTACTACTTAAAACGTCGAAAGCGTGCTTATATATATATATATAATATATTAATAAATGGAAACTATATTTATAAAACCATATTTATTTTATTATACATATTTCTGGTCATATTGGGCCTTGTGGGGCCGAGGTATCGGGTCAGATCATTGCACCATCTGGCTTTGGCCGCCCTCTGGTTCTTCTCCATTGCCTCTTTCCCCATTCTGTCACTCTAATAGTCTACCTGTTGTCTTTGAAATGAAAGACATGGTCAGCCCATCTATGTTTACCATTTTTGATGGTCTGTATTATATCGTTCACGCTTCTCTGCTGGCGAATCTAGTTTTTACTGTTTCTGTTATGTAAAAGAAGACCAAACATGATTTGCATTAAAGAAGCCCATTTCAATGAATGATTTTTCACATCTCCTTGGAAGAACACCCCTAAACTGAACATTTTGGTCTGACAATGGAGCCGCAAAGGGTTCGAGACATTCGTACGCTGATGGAAATACGGGCGCCACTCTTTCAACCAGCAAATATATTTGGACTTGCATAGAATAAATGAGAAGCAGACCAACAGGATATGTATTAAACTTGAATATACCGTCTCTGCCTCCTCTTTCACTTTCTCTGAAATAAAGCCTATCTCTGTGTGCGTCTGTATATATATATATATATATATATATATACATACATATACATACATAAGTGTATATATATAAACATATTTACACACACACATATGTATATATATTTACATATATACATACATACACACACACACACACACACATATATATATATATATATATATATACATTATTCCCATACAGTTGCCTATACATTTATTTTTACAATCATAGATAATCCGATTAACTAACAGGTGCTGAAGAAATGGGGACTTTGATGTCGAAGTACTTTAAAGTAAAACCACTTGCTTCAGCATTTCATTTAGCTGGCTCAGAAACAAAAGAAAAGTACAACCAAACTAAAAAAAGAAACAAAATGGTGGATGAGATGAACGGGAAGCAAGTGAGATATATATATTTTTTTTGAACGACCTTCTTAGATCAAACAATATGGCGGATGAACGAAGAGGGATGCGAACGATATTTTTGAACGATCTTCTTATTAGATCTTAATGTCATATAAAAAAAATGACAGATGAGCACAGCGGGATGGGCTACATATATAGAGAATATAAAGTATATATATACACACACACACACACACATATATATATATATATGGATTATATATAGCGAGAGCATATATAGAGAGGTGTACTGAACTGTAATGTAATTGAGATCACAAAGAACAAACATAGAGGCAAGCAGCTAGATAATCTTCGTACATATCTATGCGATATATATATATAAATAAATATATATATATATATATATATATATCCAGCTCACTCAACAAACATTAGGAAATATCTGAGTATATTCCTAATTAAACGTTCGGGGTGCTAACTATATTGTATTGTGAGGAGAATTGTCTGTATCATTTCATATGAGATATATCAAATATATCACTTCCCAGACGACTCGTTTCATTATAAGATTTCTACAAGTTGGGTGAAATTATACCAAATTATGTAGAAGCTTCTATAAGATCAACAGATACTTATACAAGTGGGCTCTTATAATTCTTCAGTGGGTGCCCAATAATATTAATATTGATAACCAAATCAACATCAATATTTAGCGATAATCACCATCAGTGCTTGAGGGAGCTGCTAGGTTGTTAGTTCAACAGTTCTAAAGAAAATCTCACACTGTCTCGAAAATAGGAGGAAGGAGACTACCACCAAAAACAATACATGCGCAGGTCAGTTCAATTCCGATACGAATTCAAGCCACGTGCTTAGAACTCAATTGGATATGAAAAAATAACCATATGTGCGCTTCGCTTAATGACACATATAGATATTTTCTCGGGAAAAATAACAGAATGAGATACAAGAACAAACAGTCAATATTCATATAAAAAATAAACAAAGCGAGTCATACCTTATTTCGGGAAAGTTCATATCTGTTGCACCAAGAGTAAATATATAAACACATAAACGGAGAAAGCTAATAGCGATACTCCGGCCAAATTCCAACTCAGTCAACAAACATTAGGAAATATCTGAGTATGTTCCTAATTAAACGTTCGGGGTGCTAACTATATTGTATTGTGTGGAGAATTGTCTGTATCATTTCATATGAGGTATATCAAATATATCACTTCCCAGACGACTCGTTTCATTATAAGATTTCTACAAGTTGGGTGAAATTATACCAAATTATGTAGAAGCTTATACATATATATATATATATATATATATATATATATATATATATATTTATCTGTATATATCGTGGATCATGCGGCGCGCCTACCTCTACAATATTGAGGCTCTCCGTTAGCTCCGCAACCTCCTATTCTATCGCCCTCTTCCCTTCGACCATATCCTAGAATATCAGCAACAGGTTTCTTCTACCATCCACGAATTCATTCGCCCCCTCACTCCTATCCTCCCTCGCCCCCCAACTTCATCATGCACCCCCCCCGACTCTTTTAACATTTGGCTCAAATCTTTGCCCAATACATGGGTCACACCCCGGAGTTTTACGGTCGATACATCAACGACTGTATCAGCGTCCACCTCACTCAATCTTCTGATGCTTCCACCCCACCCTTGACTTTACCATTCCCTTCGTTCCGTCATCACCTCCGCCCTTTTCAAACTTGCCGACGCTCACTCCTACTTAAATTTCACATCCTTGCAACCCACCAACATCAAACACTCCACCCATACTCCTAATTTCTGCGATCTTCCCCCTCAGCCGAACCCATGACATTGAGGCCCAAGCTAAGTATATGGTTTGACTGTTCACTCAGTGAGGGTAACCCAACCCTTGACCAAGCCACCTGCACCCGACCCCATAAGGTAGATCAGGCAACCGCCCTCACACAGTGCCCCCCCCCCCGAACAACCGACTACACTTCCCACTTACTTCCCCGCCACCACATTGCTTCTCCAGAGGACGATCCTCCGTCTTTCCGCAGCCTCTAGTCAGACCCCTCCACATCCCTCATTGTCCATCACCCACCTCTCCCCTCCTTCAACTATGCACGCGAGCTCAGAAATATCCTCGTCCGCAGTTCGCCTGCCCTACATCTACTTATCTATGGATCCCTACGCTGCTCCCTATCTCTCTGCCACATTTGTCCTTTCCTCACCGACACTACAGCTCTTACCCACAATTCCTTTCTCTTCCACTTCAGACACGGACATTATATACATAGGACTTAAATGACTTGGAGCCTACTGGATACGGAAACCCATCTCGGACCAGACTAGAAACGAAAACCAACCCCACCCCATCCGTACACACACACACGGACACACGCGTGCATTCACTAATATATGTAACCACACAATACACGCCAATAACCACACATCTCAGCCAAACACACATACAAACATATACACATACACAAATGCTTTCATTCATACACCTACTCCCGAACACCGGACAATCCACTAGCCATCAAAACTCCTCCCCCCTCTCCTTTTAATTGTATTTTTTAATTTTCTTTGTGTTTTTCCTTTTATATTACTTTCCATACCCTGAAACCCCTTCTTCCTGATGAAGGGAAAATGCCCAACACGTTAACTAACTCTCCTTTTTTAAGAGTGAAACCAATGAGACTTTACGTTAATGAATCCTCTTGTTTGTCTCTTGTATTCTTTATATTTACACACACACACATACACACACACACACACAAACTCACACAGAGAATCAAACAAGCACACACACACAAACACACACATACACACTCATATACATATGTACACACACACACACACACACACATATATATATATATATATATATATATATATACATGCATAAATTCATAAATATATATATCATATTCTATTATTTAATTTATTTATGTTCATACACGGAACAAACGTGCTACGTAAGGTTTCAAGGCTCAAATTTGACCATACCTCCAGAATACAAAAGGCATAACATTAGTGACCTTCCTTCAGCCACTTATACAATAATCAAATATTTAAAGGGATTTAATAGAATAACTAACTATCTCATTATTATGTTGGTGAATGCTCACTGGAATGATAGACTCATTTTAACGTTGGTATATATTTCCGGTCTTTATGTTCCGAAATCAAATCCTGTACGATAAATTGAAACACCAGTAAAATATTTGTGTCGATTTAATCTACTCTCCCTCCCTCCAAATTGATAGCCATTTGTTTAAATTAGAACTCATTATTTAGCAGTTGTTTGAAACATAAATTATCAAATAATCTTATATGAAATTATAAAGGAATTTTCTTGATAAAGATAAGTCCCTTTAAATACACACATACACACACACACCAAAAAAAATCTAAAGCTTTAATTCATATGATTTAATTAAAGGAATAGTTGGTGTTCTTGAATGTACCATTAGTAATATTAATATAACGAATCTCATTGGGAATTAAAACACGTTAACATATTCGGTTCTCCAAGAACTTATCAAAAGTTCCAAAGAGTCCGGTGGCATGAAGAGAATGAAATATTGTTTCTAGAATTATCACATATCGATTAATAAAATGACTGGCTTGTACAACCCCAAAATAGATCCTCATTATATATATATCACCCTCTCTTGCCATTCTGCTATTATTTAGACTAAAACTTGATTAGAGTATCTGCACGTGCCAAAGATATTGAATTCCATGATGAATGATATACAATTTCTAAGGTGTCCATTTTGAATCCCAGACCAGCAATATTTATTACTGTGAATAAGAAG
>OZ024742.1:259582643-259660143 GCA_964016885.1 Eledone cirrhosa | reverse complement strand
ATATGGGCCCTTGGGCTTATAAGATAGGTGTTTGAGTGGTGGAGGTGTGTTATCCAACACAAAAAGTAAAATAAAATATCAATATATTTTCTATATATACTGTCTTATAAAGAGCCCGGATTGTTGAGCTCATTAAGTTACAGGTGATTGACGCAAGTTTTTAACTCCGTTTTTTAATTTGATATATATATTCATACACATCTACATACACACACATACATATACTAACTTAGACCATTAATGTCAAGACTATAGATAACTTTGTTTACTTGGGTCCACAGTATCTAACACGCTACCTTTTAATGATAAACTGAACAGAAGAATTCGTAATGCTGTAGTAGCCTTTGGGAAACTCAGTAAAATGGCATGGAAAAATGACACGATCAAATTGAAGATTAAAATTATTATCTCAGACGTATATCCTTTTATCTTTTCTTTATGGGAGTGAGATATTCTTGAACTGAGGACAATGGACACAGGTCAAGAAGGAAGAATTTCACATTATTTGTTTGAGAAAGGTTCTCAACATCAAATTAAATGATAAAATCCCTGACACAGAAGAGCTCCATAGAGCAGAATTTCAATCACTCTACTCTATTCCCAGATCCTGACGAGTGACGATTGAGACGGCTTGGTTATGTCTCACGAATGGAGGAATCCCGAATCCCGAAGCAAGTGCTGTATCAAGAAATAACTGAAGCATAGGATAACTTAAGCTGCACTTAAAGGACTGATGTAAATCTACTCTGAAAGAGTTCTGCATTGATGAAGAGAAATGGGAAACGTCATCAAAGGACCGTGGCAATTGGGGAACATCTGTGTATAGAGAAGCCAAAGCATTTAAAACTTCGCGTATTCAACATTCTGTTGATGCAAGAAAAAGACAGAAGTTCCCCCACTTTGGTAGATACTAATGCATCAATATTTCTCTACTGTAGGTATTTTGAGAAGCCATGTCGAGTGTGCCGAGTACGCATTAGTCACGAAAGGAGCTGTACGGAAATAAGTAGGTTGTCAAGAATAATGAAATTACTTTCACTGCAGGAAAATGTTGATCACTGACGAAAGGAACCAGAACACACACACACACACACACACACACACACACACACACACACACACACACACACACACACACACACACACACACACACACACACACACACACACACACACACATATATATTGTACACAAGAATATATATATATAATACATATATATATATATATATAAATGGAAAAAATGAAACGAAATTTCATTTCTCACTCTTAGTACGGCTGTTTCTTAAATATAAGTATGTATACGTACATACATATATGTATACAGACGTACAGTAGTATGTATATATATACATAAATGTACACATATATACATGTACGTATGGATTTACCGAGCATTTATTACAATGCTCGGTTTGTTTGTAAACAAATCCATACGTACATATATATATGTGTACATTTATGTATATATATACATACTACTGTACGTCAGTATACATATATGTATGTACGTATACATACTTATATATATATATATATATATATATATATAATGAAATGACAGGAGGATGGATTTGTGTAAATCCTTGAAAGGTTTATTATACTATGATCATTTCAATGACCGGGTTCCGTATGAATCCGGTGATATCATCAGGTATTCGAAATATATATTTCGAATACCTGATGATATCACCGGATTCATACGGAACCCGGTCATTGAAATGATCATAGTATAATAAACCTTTCAAGGATTTACACAAATCCAGCCTCCTGTCATTTCATTATAATATTTAACTCCGTAATAGCACCACCAACTACAAAAACAAAGACGGTTGAACTGCCTTACGTTGAGTACTATATTATTGCATTACGATTGACCATACGGAATAGACCAGCTCTATACAGTGGTGAACCTCAAACCTGAATATATATATATATATATATATATATATATATATATATATATATATATATATATATATATATATATATATATATATATTCTTGTGGGCTTATATATAATTAAGCGTGCAACCACACATATATATACACACAATTTTATTTGTATATATAATTTAGCATGCACAAACGTATTCCAAATTATACGTATATACGGAACGGCATATCCCATCAAATGTATACTTACATACACTTATACACGTACATGTTTGGATAATATTACACCCACTAAACACTGACTGTGTGTGTGTGTGATTTAACAAACCCACACACACACACAATCACAAACATACATGTAGACGAAACTAATAATCCAATCATACACGCACACAAATACTCACACATACATTATATGCGTTTGTATTGTTTTATAATTCTGTATGCGTATATATAAGAATATGTATTAGTATGTATTTGTATAAACAGGCACGCACAGACACTGTGTATGCCTTCGTGTTTCTATGTTTTAACGTTAGCTGATGAGTTGTAAATAATAAATTGGTAATTTATGTTCTAAAAGATATGTGTTGATTTTGCTGTCAAATCTTCCAGCTAGAAACGAAACAGATTCCGTTTCTTTGCCATGTTCATCTGATAATCTAACACTTAAATAAAATTTATCACACATCATTATGAATGCTCGCCTTTTGAAATATCTGAGATAGGAAATTATTACAATGAAATATTGCGTACACATGTGCATACGTACATTGTTTCAGACATACGTACATGTATACAACACACACACACACACACACATACACACACATATATATACGTATATATATATTATATACATATATGTATATATGTGTTTTGTATGTAGTTTTACATTCCAGTACACATAATTCAACGCCGCTTTACTGGAATTTCCATCAATTAATAATATTGCAGTTTCAAATTTATGTGCTAGAGTCACATGGCATTAGCGGTATTTAAAAAAAAGCAAAATCCGCTGTATTCTACGCCATGTAAATGAAAAGATCTCACAGAATAAGTGATTGCCGATATATATATATATATATATATATATATATATATATATATATATATGTATATATTTTGCGGATATAAAGGTTATCTCCCTTGCTGAAATCCATGCGCGTATTTTTAGCATGGGTCTTATCTTTCTATCCATTCGGACGAAGCTCGTTGATAAAGTAACTCCAGTCCCCCGCCATATGTAAGTCTTATATTTTTATATGAGCTGATAGATGACGGTTTAAGGATTTACAGAAACCCAAGAAGCTAGATATTCCATCTCTCTAGTGGGTCCGGGTATGCATTTTACATTCATTTCATTTATTCATTTATTGATAATTTATCTGAGTGTCCCGAATCTTCCATATCGAACTTATCGGTTATTTGGTTGATTGTAGACATATTCTACGTGTGACGGTATTTAACGATAGTTATAGCTCTAATTTATTTGAATTATAGAGCCCTCTGCCGCTCATCTCGAATTTTGTTTATCGTGAACTCGTGCGCCGATTTTTCGATACTCGATTATTCTACTATATATATATATATATATATACACGGTTGATTTTCCTTTTCCGTACAACTTCACTCAGACCGAGCTGATGATCCGCATAAGGCGAAACAATTGTTCTCGGCATAGTGAACTAACTGTTGTGGAACAATTTCTCTCTCCGTCTCTCTCTCTCTCTCTCTCTCTCTCTCTCTCTCTCTCTCTCTCTCTCTCTCTCTCTCTCTCTCTCTCTCTATATATATATATATATATATATATATATATATATATATATATATATATAAATTTTAGTACACCATTGACAAATATATATATTTACATATATATAAATATATAATATATATATATATATATATATATATATATATATATATATATATATATATATATATATATATATTGTCAGTCATTTATTCTTGCGCAGGATTGGCCAACTTCATATAAACTTCCGTTTTTCAGAACCTTCATCACTGGGGTTGAAAATCCATTAGGTGACACACGTGTCCTCGAAGATGCTTTGATAATACGTTTTGGAACTAACTTTAAATATATATATATATTTATATATGTGTGTGTGTGTGCGCGCGCGCGCGTGTGTGTGTGTGTGTGTGTGTGTGTGTGTGTGTGTGTGTGTGTGTGTGTGTGTGTGTGTGTGTGTGTGTGTGCGTATGTGTGTGTGTCTTTGTGTTTGCGTGTATATATATATATTATATCTCTATCTCTAACTCTATATATCTATACTGATAGAGCGAGAGGGTATAAGAGAGAGTGTAAGAATCAGTTTTTAGAGAGAAGAGAGGGAGAGAGGAAGGCATAGAAAGCTGTATGAGAGAGAAAGGAGCTAAAGAAAAGAGAAATTTTATGAAGAAATCTTTTGGAGAGAGATCTGATCTCAGTTCACGTGAAATCTCTCACTGCCTCCGTACACTTGGCTTTTAGGACTACAGAAATACATAATAGGCTTACAAGCGCACAGACGCATACACATACCACACACACACAACCATACCCACATATAGATTTAAACATGTGCATATATATATATATATATATATATATATATATATATATATATATATATATATATATATATATATATGTATGTATAAATGTATATTTATATATGTATGTATATATGCATGTATGTATATTTACACACACACAAATATATATATGTATATATTTATGCAATTGTATATATATATATATATATATATATATATATATATATATATATATATGTCTCTGTGATGAGAGATACCCATGGCTGATCATGCGTTATCCAAAGTCCATTATCGGCGTTAAGCGAAATGATAAAAGTGGAATGTGGAAACCAAAATAGTATTTGCAGTTACGGTTTACCAGTCACCTACCTACCTCTTTACCTATAGCTATAATGCTTGCTATCAACGTAACATGGCTTAATGGTTAAGGAGTTGATATTTAAATCATTTATCCCCGGGTTCGTTACTACTTCCTTGCTTTTTTGGTCTGCTCTCGTATCATCCTCATTACTGAGGGTCGGGGATCATCGGCAATCTACCATTGTCCGACTATTACTCGGAAGTTGGCAACCACCCCCGGTGCCTCTGCCTTCATCACATGGAAAAATATGTTGGCAACTTGAAACGTTGGCAATTAAGTTACTAAGAAGTTCTTCCCACCATAGTTTTAAAATCTGATTGATCTTTCTCCCATACACACTGCCAAACATTGCTACCGAGCTCGGTCTAACCGTTTTTTACACACTATTGGAGAGCCGCTGACTCTTTTGAGTTCACTCAACCGTTAGTAGGTTTTGTTTTTCATTCCACAAGGTGTCCAACAATGCCCCTTCTCACCAAGCAAACTTGGTGGGGTTACAAATTCCAATGCTCAGTCACACGTATATGATGTTTTCACGTGCAGGGTAGTCCGATATTGAACAGATTTCAGTCGAAACCCACTGAAATCCATTCCATAGCTATCTATATTTTATGCTAAGCCTACCATACACAACACACAAACAATCACTCCCCCACACACAAATACTATATATATATATATATATATATATATATATATATATATATATATATATATATAGTAATAATAATAAATTTCAAGACTAAAATCTTTATATATATATATATATATATATATATATATATATATATATATATATATATATATATATATATATATATAGTAATAATAATAAATTTCAAGACTAAAATCTTTATATATATATATATATATATATATATATATATTATATATACACATACATATATATATATGTATATATATATATGTATACACACACATATATATATAGGTATATATATATATATATATACATATATATATATATATATATATATATCTATACGTATATATATATATATATATATATATATATATATATACATGCACACACACAACACACATACACACGCACACATACATATACATATAAATTTCATAGGATTCGGCCTGTGTCGGCCCAGGCCATGTCTAACTTAATAGTACCACCTATATATATATATATATATATATATATATATGTATATTTATTTATATATATATGCCCTTCGCCGGATGGCTTATGATAAATATACTTTATACTGGGCAAACGGATCAGAAAGGTAGCTTAATATAAGTTAAATTAATTGAATCCAATAATAATCGTAATAAGAATCGTAATAAGAACATTTTTGAAATCTACGTTGAGTTATTTCAAAGACCTGTTCTGGTGGAGTGTGATTATAGAAAAGTACCTCACACAACAAAATACAAGGAAATTAATTTTGTCTCATAAAGTAAAAATAAATAGATTTGTCAACTTATAATTGGCATGGGGAATGTGTACCCGAAGTTAGTCACAGATGGCTTCTATAACAAGAGAGGAGAATACATTGAGAATTAACCATAACGTGCAGAAGCAGATTAGCTTTTTGAAAAAATGGATGACACTAACAACCTGCTGAATTCTGAGAGATAGAGTTGTGTTTTCATTGCTCAGCTCAGGTGATACTGACTGACAGACTGTTGATAGCTGATGATCAGAGATGTTCACTCCTCAGCGAAGGTGGCACTAACTAACCGACTGGTGTTTTCTGATGGTCAGAGGTGTGTTTTTACAGCTTAGTTAAGACGACATTCACTAACAGATTAATGGTGGTTAGAGGTGACTTTTCACTATTCAGCAAAGATGCGTTCCCGTTTCGTTTCCATATTTGACTCTCAGCTATGACTTTTTCGTGAACTTTTTTTTCAGCATGAAAACCCATATGACTAGTCTGCCTATGATAATTTGTCTCTCGGTTTAAAACCATCACCTAGTATTTGGGTGGCTTTAGTGAAATCCACTCTGTTGCAAGCATCCGAGTAAAGTCTCCAGTTTGTGAATATCTTACCAGTCTTCCTCTCTCCCCCAACCAGGCTCGGGGGCCGGGCAAGAAAATTGCCCTTCTCTCTTGTACGAAATAGCAAAAGAAAACCCCATAAAGTGTCTAGGCTATAAACACAGCACAGATATGGTGAAGGCACATGAGAATATGAAACACAACACATCAGCCATTAGGTCAATAGGCCGATATCTTATTGACTCAGTTAGCAGCGACTTTAGTTTTCAATAATTAATCAAATTGTTCAAATTTGATAATTATTGGAAACTGAAACTAAAATAAAAATGATTAAAAAAATGAAAAATATTTCTGCTAACAATGAAGAAGTAAAGAAGAAACAACAGTGTAATTATTCAAGACAATTAGAAAAAGAAAAATAATTCATATGGTTCAGTAAATAATGATGCTGAATACATTTTTGTTTTATATTTTGTTTCTTCCTTCCCTCCTTCCTTCGATTTTAATTTCAATATTGTGAATGATATTTTTGTTTGTAATTCTTATCACTCAGACACAATCACTCGGACACAATTGTCAGAATCATAACAAAACAGATGAAATCATTACAATTAATATTCACTTATATTGTTTGTGTATTTTTCTTCTATTGAAGTAACGATATATCTAAAGAAGAGGGGGAGGATATAAAAATAAATAGAAAATAAAAGACCGATATATAATAATAAAAGATATTAGAATCTGAACAAACAAAATTAAAAAGTCTTTAAAAATTTCATGTACTTTTAAAGCCTAAATTGTTGTTTAGTTTTATAAGTTTTTCTACGAAGAATATTTATCTTTACAACAATTTTCTGTTAAAAGAACATAAATGTTTCTTTGTAATCTAACATTGTTATCTGGCAGTAGCATGGAATGCACACTAGCGTTTAAATGTGAAATTTTTAAAATAAATATTGTGAAACCCAGGCAAGATGTCGGCCGCTTTCTGATGGGTATATCGTGGAACTCATAACGGTGGATTTAACTGGTTTCCTGAGAACCCGAACCATCTCCCTAACTACTGCGATTGGGATTGAGACGGAGGTCTACAAAAACAAGCTCTACTTGTTGGAAATTGAATGTAACATAATGAGTGACAAATTGACCCTTTGAATTACAGGTACAACTTAAGTTTGCTAGTTGAGCAACGTGAAATAAAGTATTTTGCTCAGACACAACGCGTCGTTAGGAATCGAACATAAGTTTATACGTTTTTGTGTCGAATCCCGTAATCCAGCAAGCTCCATTCTAATATAAGTACCAGTAATATTATGGAGTCAGTCAATGCTGTAGGTAAACTGCATTCTAAATTGTCACAACGATGAATATAATCTATCTAGCAAACCTATAACTCCAAGTAACGTATGATACTACCTTTTCTATCTATATTGTCAAGTAATGTTACAGTGAAGTATTTTCAAACTACCTAATGGATTTAACTAGAAAATCTAAGCAGTCACGTGACAGCCTATCTGTTTGGTCATTAGTCAACCAGAATGGCTTAACACAAAATGGCTACCAGAAAGATAAGTAAGCGATTTATCAAAGGGTAGAATATATCAGTAAGTGACATTGAATGGATGCGGCGAGGCTGAGAGATCAAAGCATTAAGCTTTATAGTTGAAAGCAAGCAGTGACAGAGATCTAACGATTCATCATTTCATCGCTGACAGACAAACATAGAAATAGTATTTCCAGTTGTTTTGCTATTTTACTCGTTCGTTAGATTTGTGTGAAGACCATCGAAATATATGGGAAACTATCCTTGTAATGATGTTGTAAGGTGTTATTTATACTTGTTAGTGTTAGTGGTTTGGCAGTATTGGTAGAGAGTTGGACGCCATGCTTTCTAGCATAGTTACGTGTACGTCCCTTTACGGTTTGAGTTCAAGTCCCGTCGAGGTTAACTTTGCCTTTCATCCTTACGGGGTCGATAAAAAAACTACCAGTAATGTACTGGGTAATTGCTGGCCTTGTGCCAAAAGTAGAAACAATTATTAGTGGTGGCGGGTGGTGATGATGTTTTTGTTGTTGGTTGTGATATTGTTATTTGGTAATGATGATGATAATGTTGTTGGTGATATTGTTGTTGTTAGCTGTGATGTTATATTAGTGATGTTCTTAGAAGTGGTGATAGTGGTGGTGATGATGTTGTTTTTGTTGTTGATAACATTGGTATTGGTGATGTAGTTGTTGTTGATTTTGTTGATATTGTTGGTGTTGATGTTGTTGGTATTGTTGGGGTGGATGTTGTTGTGTTGATGATAATGTTATTGGTGTAACTGATAGTCATGGTGGTGGTGGTAGTGGTGGAATGATGTTGTTGATGATGATGATTATGATGATGATAGTTGACGTTGGTGTTGTTGGTAGTGATGGTGTCACTGGTGGTGCGAGTGGTGGTGGGGATGATGTTGGTATCGTTGGTAGTGATGGTGTCGCTGGAAACAATGGGGAAGAATAGTAGGTGATAGATAACAAAACAACAACAGCAACAACAACAAACACACTTTGGTGTTATGATGATAAACAATCATAGTAGTGTCAGGGGTGATGATGTGAGGTGTGGTGAAGTGAGAAGTGGGTACAGCAGGTGGCGATGTGAGGTGTAATGACACGAAGGGGTTTGACTATCTACAAGTGAATGAGCCTTTCGAACTTGGTGTATATGGTGATGATGATGATGATGTTGATGATGATGTTGATGATGATGTTGATGATGATGATGTTTATGGCAATGAAAATGATGATGATAATGATGATGATGATGATGAGGATGACGATGGTGATGATGAAAATGATGGTGATGATGATGAAAGGATAATAATTGTGATAATGTTGATGGTGATGAACAATGTACATATAAATCACTGAGAGTATAATTCCGTATGACTAAACACAAGGTCAAATATTGAATAAGAGAGAGAGTGACAAGGTGAGAAGGTGAAAACAAAAATATAAAGTGTTCTGTGATGAGGTTTGACTCTGGCCTTGTTATGGCGGCCCTAGTGGCCAACAAGAAATCATTATTGCACATAATGTTAATAATTGTTTCTACTTTAGGCACAAGGCCAGCAATTACCCAGTGCATTACTGGTACTTTATTTTATCGACCCCGTAAGGATGAAAGGCAAAGTCAACCTCGGCGGGATTTGAACTCAGATCGTAAAGGGACGTAACTATGCTGGAAAGCATGGCGTCCGACCCTCTACCGATACTGCCAATCCACTGCCCACGGTTTCTACTATAGGCACAAGGCCAGCAATTTGCGGGGAGGAGAAAGTCGAGTAAATCAACCCCAGTGCGTAACTGGTCTTTATTTTATCGACCTCGTAAGGATGAAGGGTAAAGAGCTAACCTCGGTGGTACTTGAACTCAGATGTGGAAGTGTTTGTGTGAAGGCACGTGGTTTAGTGGTTAGAAATTTTGCCTTTCCCTTGGACAATAACGGTGGCGTGGAGAGGGGAGACAGGTATGTATCATCGATACCAACTCATAATATTATAATATAAAATTAAATAAAATTATTTAGCACTACAAGTGAAGTCATTCTTTTCCTTTTTTTCAAGTATATCTAACTGTACTAAGGATCTCACACATTTTCCACCAATATATATATATATATATATATATATATATATATATATATATATATATATATATATATATATATATATATATATATATATATATATAAGTATGTAACAGCCGTACTAAGAGTGGGAAATGAAATATCGTTTCATTTTTTCCGTATATATATATATATATATATATATATATATATATATATATATATATATATATATATATATATATATATATATATATATATATATAGTGGTAGAACACTGGAAGGTAATATCCGTAGTGGTAGAGCACTCAGTCCATTGGACGAGTTAGGTAGAAGTGGTTACACAATAGTTAGTTCACCATACCGAGAACAATTGTTTCACCTTAGCGGGTTATCAACTCGTAATGGGCATGGTTATACGGAACAGGAAGGACAACCGTACGAACGCGCATGCGCAGAAACCCGTCACTTCACACAGGCAATACTAAAATGCGTGCGAGAGGTGTAAGGGAGATAACTGCGAAAGTCCGAAAAGTTTTTAGTTGATAAGAAAAATATTGATGTTGTTAGAATAATTCATTCAATCTGGAGCTTTGTAGTTATGCAATAAGTGTTTCGAGACGTGTGCACAACGTGTGAAAAATTCATTTCTCGTGTTTAGGCAATCACTATTGCATAATCGCTTTAGAATATTTATTTGTTCGTCAATACACAGTCCACACGACGGATTTCCCCTTGCGTATGGTTTGGACTTAGTGATGGCTTTCCATTGACTGGAGTAGTCTATACTTGAGTCCTTGAGGGACCATACGTGGCTCGCGAGTTTCGTGGATGAACGTCTGTCCGTGTAGCTAAAGGTCGACTGATGGTTCAGGAAACGTTACTTAAATCGGCCCTCCGCCATGCCCACATAGGATTTGACCTCCTGTTGTTGGTTTGGTCGGTTGGAAGTGACCACAACTTCATAAGCTGGTGTGTTGCATTGCTGTTGAAGGGGGAAATCTTAGGGCTTACGGCAAGAGCACCCTGGTGGGGTGTTGCTCCTAGGGTTGCTGGTGATGTAGGCCTTCATGTTCTTAGCGCAGGAGTATCCTAGTTTTACTTTGTGTCGGTTAAAGATGGAGCGGTATTTATGACCTATGGGAAAGTGTCTAAGAGAGCTAGAAATCTTTTGCCTACATTAGTTGTAACGTTGAGTGAGAAGCGAGGAGAGAACCAGATAGTTTGTCTATTGTTGCGCTTTCTTTTCTTATTGCTGTTGTTGCAACACACCAGCTGTAATTTATGAAGCTGTGGTCACTTCCAACCGACCAAACCAACCACAGGAGTCAAATCCTATGTGGGCATGGCGGAGGGCCGATTTAAGGAACGTTTCCTGAACCATCAGTCGACCTTTAGCTACCCGGTTCATATACGAAACTCGCGAGCCACGTATGGTCCCTCAAGGACTCAAGTATAGACTACTCCATTCAATGGAAAGCCATCACTAAGTCCAAGCCATACGCAAGGGGAAATCCGTCGTGTGGACTGTGTATTGACGAACGAATAAATATTCTAAAGGGATTATGCAATAGTAATTGCCTAAACACGAGAAATGAATATTTCACACGTTGTCCACACGTCTCGAAATACCTATTGCATGACTACAAAGCTCCGGATTGAATGAATTATTCTAACAACATCAATATTTTTTCTTATCTACTAAAAACTTTTCGAACTTTCGCAGTTATCTCCCTTACACCTCTCGCACGCATTTTAGTATTGCCTGTGTGAAGTGACGGGTTTCTGCGCATGCGCGTTCGTACGGTTGTCCTTCCTGTTCCGTATAACCATGCCCATTACGAGTTGATAACCCGCTAAGGTGAAACAATTGTTCTCGGTATGGTGAACTAACTGTTGTGTAACCACTTCTATATATATATATATATATAGCAAAAGATTCAGGACCCTAATGGCTGAGCTCCGGCCGGCTCGACAGCTAGAGCCGAACAATTTGATTGTAGCATTTTTGTAGCGTTCGAGGTCCTGACTCTTTTCCTATTATCCACTCTACTACCCTAATTAGAGTACTCTGGTGCGCTATGGTCTACTTCCTATCTAACCACACGCTCTTTGTTATATAAATATATATATATATATGTCCCAAGGCTCTAAAGCCATCAACACCCAAAACCCAGAGCTGGCATATCTAAGAACTTACTGACTGCCTGAGGAGGTCATACCGCTATATATATTTCGATGATACCCATTGTATGGCAATGACCTCATCATATATATATATATTCTGATATATATATATATATATATATATATATATATATATATATATATATATATATATATATATTCTGCTAAGCGAGCAAACGCCACAATGGACGTGTGTCATGCGTTTAGCCATTTCAAATGCGTATACCACGATAAATTTAATTATGCATTAAGACTACCCTCCCTTTTATGTTCATTCGTATATATAGAAATGAGTTTTAACAGTGCTGGGCTGGTACTTTCTAAATCGACCATGGAACAATTGATGGCAAAGTGGAATCAAGACGGATATGAATTAGTTGCCAAAGTGCATATCTTCCTCTAATTGAGATTATTTACAGGGAATCAAAATTTAAATATCGATTGATTGATACTGAGTATAGATCGCGTCTTTATTCCTTGTCTAAATCCAATAGATACCGCATGGCTTAATGGTTAAAGAATTCGCCTCGCAGTCACCAAGTACTGCGTTCAATATCACTGCGTGTAATCTTAGGCAAGTGTGATTTACAATAGCCACAGGTTGACCCGTACCTTTCGAGTGGAATCCAGTAAACGGAAACTGTTTGGACTGTACCTGTAATTCAAAGGGCCAACCTTGTTATACAATGTATCTACCAGAATTTCGATATCACGGAATGCTCTACTACTTACACATAAATTTCATGAATAAGCTGTTCTATTGATCAAACAAATGGATCATTCATCTTCGTATGTGACGCAGGTCTATCGATATAAATCCATTATTCTGGGGCATTTCTAATTTTGGGGAAATATTTTTGTTTACACAACATTTATTCTGAAAATAACTGGAGCCACTTCACTTTATATATATATATATATATATATATATATATATATATATATATATATATATATATATGTATATATGTATATATATATGTATATATGTATATATATATATATATATATATATATATATATATAAACAATATGTTGAAAAGGTAACACACTAGTGAGAGATAGTGCGCCATCAATAAAACAAGGAAAACCACCAATGTACGGAATCTATAATCTATGAAATTAGATTATATAGATTATAGATTCCTTACACTGGTGGTTTTCCCTGTTTTATTGATGACGCACTATCTCTCTCTAGTGTGTTACCTTTTCAACATATTGTATTTTAAAGAGCTCAGGATTCCTTTTCCTTTGAGCACCTTATTGACAGGGACTAACGAGAGTCTTGGCTCCGTTAATTTATCGTGATATATATATATATATATATATATATATATATATATATATATATATATATATATATATATATGAAAGACGTAAAATAAGAAAATTATAGAAATTAACTTACTTACTAAAATTTCACTCCAACTAATTAGTTGGAGTGAAATTTTAGTAAGTTAACTTTTATAATTTTCTTATTTTACGTCTTTCATATAATTGTTCTGCATCCCCTTGCATTGAACCACAAAGTTACTAAGACAAAACCTATATATTTGCTAGCATAGGTATGCATCTGTATATATATGTTGGTAGATATACTAATTCTTTATATTATATATATATATATATATATATATATATATATATACACATTATATATATATACATATACATATATGCATGTGTGTGTGTGTGTGTATTTATGTGTGTATCACGATGCTTCAAGCAAACTATATCGCTCATATATACGTACACACATACATAATTTTTGTTTTGTCTTTGTTTTTATCTTCCCAATTCGCCCATCCTAAAAATACAAACCAGCTTTATGTATATATATATATATATATATATATATTGGTAAACGGATATATATATATACATAAATGCCGAGACAGAGTGACTGGAACGGAACATTTTACACCTACCCAAATCGATCACCTTCACCCACTACCGCAGCCCACGCCAAACCACACTACCTACCAGTGTAAACCATTTTTAAATAAAACATTCGTCAATATTTTCTTATTTTTATTGTTTATATCATGGGGTTATTCTGGTTTTCTATCAGCTTACTTCCTCCCGCTTCTTGTACACATATCTTGATTTTCTCAGCTTTTCTCTCTTCCCAGTCTCTTGCACTTACCTAGATTTTCTTGCCTTTTTTCTTTCCTCTACGTCTTTTAGTTTGATCTTATACTCATATACCTACGCACTCTTTGAACTTCACCTCATCTGTTGATCTCTCTCTCTCTCTCTCTCTCTCTCTCTCTCTCTCTCTCTCTCTCTCTCTCTCTCTCTCTCTCTCTCTCTTTCGCTCTCTCTCCCTCTCTATCTCTATCTTATCTTAAGCTCTCAGCTCTCTTATCTTCTTCTTCTTGCAGTCTTACAGGAAAATATAAATGATTTATTTTCCTTAATTGACACCAATTAGAGAGAATCAGAATTTAATAACAATTAATGAGGGGTATTATTCTACTCTGTGAACGCAGTATAGTCGAATGAATAAAAGGTTGGCTTTACAATCATTAGGTCTGTGGTTCGATTTTACTGCGTGACATCTTGGACAAGTGTGATCGCCTCGTTCATTGTGAGTCAAATTGAGTAGACGGAAAATGGTGAGAAGCCCGTCGGATAGACTGTAACGATAGTTCGTAGGGCTAGCCATGTCACCCACCCTGTGACGCTGAATCTCTCTGAGAATTACGTTAAGGATACGTATATCTGTGAAATGCTCTGCGACTTGCATCTTAATTTCAAGAAAAGTGTGTTCCGTTCTTTAAGTAAACAGAAAAACTGATAAAACCACCGGAGATCCAACAACTAATTATTTCAGTATTAAAGAGGTGTTTGGAACATAACATAACAAAGGTGCTTACATAAAATTATGAGTTAAGGTTTTTACATAAACATAAACATTTGAAAGGCAAATATTTTTATCATAGAACCAGGAGCTGTTTTAGATGGTTTGGAAGATACCTTAACAAAGGTTCTTCCATAAAATTATGAGGAAGAGTTTTCATAAAAAAGCATTTGAAACAAAAATATTTGTATCATAGAACCAGAGTCGGTTTTAGGTAGTTTGTTATCAAAAGGGTTGACGTTAGAATCCAGAAAATAACGAAAGAAGGAGGAAACAAAGAAATATTCTTAGAATTAACGTAGCAAGGAAGGAATAAAAGACAAGGGAAGGAAAGAAAGACGAATAAAAGAAGTAAAAGAGAGGAAAAACAATCTGAAAGAAAACACGTATGAAAATGAGAAAGATAAGAGAACTTGACGAATTCTTTTGATGGCGAGGAAATTGGTTGGTGTTGACCTCCATGACAGCTGTTTCTTATTACAAAGGCAAATGGCGTTTGGTTTGTTAGTATTACATAGTAACAAAACTACGGAATCGATTGTAGTAACATCAACAACAGCCAGAAGACAGCAACGACACTGGAGTTGTAGTAAAGATCATTCTAAAGACACACAAGGTCTAGATTGGCAGAACCGTTAGACCATCGAAAAATAGCTTCGTGGTGTTTGTTTTGGCTCTCTAAACTCCAATATCCCGCCGCGGTCAACTTTACCTTTCGTCCTTCCGTAACCGATAACATAAAGTACCAGCCCTGTACTGAGGTTAGTATAACGATTTTCCCCCTCTCCTTAAATTACTGGACTGGTGCCTAAATTAAAAATCATTAAGATCGACACACATACACAAATATATATAAATGAGCGTGTGTACATAGGTACATAAACATATTATATATGCATCTATACAACCTGTCACATGGTCGTGTCTTCGGCGAATAAACCGACCCCTCCGACCAAACCTGCATATATATACTCCGGTGGATTTTTGTGTGCTAAACTAGGAGGATACTGGCTGATTCAATTGATGAAATTGTGAGTAATTTAACATTTTTATGTTAATCTGTCGATACAGTAATTATACTGTTTTCATAGCTTAGGCTTCTCGCTGGGAATATCGTATTAGAAATAATCCCATGAGCATGTTCCAAATGAATTTGTTTAGCAAATTGTAAACAACGAGATCAAAATATATTTGTTGTCTTTGTTGTCTTTTAGCATACCGATACATATATATATATATATATATATATATATATATATATATATATAGGTATGCTAAAACACAACAAAGAAAAACAATACAGAAATAATAAAGTACAATGATCATATATAGTAGTTTAACTCTTGATATGGTAGGAGTATTGTCGTAACGTTTCGGACGTTAGTCTTTCATTGGAAGATAGCCTGAGAGATTGAAAAAGAAATAGAAATATTGACGAGATTAAGAAAACTAAGACAAGGAAAATATTTTTTCAGTCAGTCATTTTGGGGAAGTTATATACTTGTATAGGGAAATATCATTGTTAGAAAGAGCTAGTCACACACACACACACACACACACACACACACACACACACACACACACACACACACACACACACACACACACACACACACACACACACACACACACACACACACACACACACACACACACACACGCGCGCACATATATATGTATGTCTAAAGATATATGACCACTATTTTGGACACTTAATACATCAGTTTTTTTTAATAATAATCACTTTCTTCTATTTCCTCATGACGTCTCGGAATTCAAATCATTTAAATTAGTCAATTGTATCAAATACCATAGCAGAATTTTATATATTGGACAGATATTTGTTAGCTTTTATTCAACTACCAGTTTATGGCTAAATAAATAGGAATTTATATGGATATATATCACTGTTAGACTATTAGGAACAGTTGTACGTAATATCTGATGCAAATCACAGGGGAACAGACGACTTTGTACAAACAGCAGTAGATAACTGTTTGTTTCATTGCAATATTTATCGGCTTTCAGTTCTGTGTGTTATTATCCAAGACACTTCACACTCTCAGTGGCAGTTACTACAATGAATAGTTTAGGAAACCAAATTCGCCGATACAAGAATAACTGAGATGACAATTCTTGTCAAAGTTCAATATCATAAAAAATATAACGATTCTACTTCCGATATGAAGATAATTGATTCAATATCTTTAAGTTTGAATCACTTAAGGTATTTTATTTGCTGGAATAATTCTTATTTAAAGATTTTTAAAAATGCAGTAATTATAGTATGGAAGAGTCATTTTAGTCATTCTAAATTTCACAACTACTTTATATTTATCATCTATGTTTCGTGTCAACATCTTCGTCACACTATTCCCGACTTGATCACCGACACAGTTCCACTGTAAAAATTTTGATACGAAAAAATATATGATAATTGTGAAATTAACGGTTCTTGTGTGTGTCTTAGAATGGCTCACATCATTTCTCCACGATGTAATTGCTTCAGTTTCAACGCATAGTCTCAAAACAAGTCGTCTGCCAGACAAGTATAATTGTAGCTAAATGGAATATTTCATGATGTAATTGCTTTAGTTTCAACAAGCAGTCTCAGAACAAGTTACCTGACAGGCAAGTACAATTCTGAAATTAAATAAATTCATCTTTATATTAGTCGCAGGTATAGCTGTGTGGTTAGCATGGCCTCAGTTTGACTTAATACTAAAAGCATTAAAAGACAAAACCTACAACAATATATATCGGTGGACATTACAAGTTCTGAGATTCATACTATAAATATTCTACAATTTGAAATGTTAAACTCTATATTTATATCCAGGTTCTTATTATATTCCACCCAGTGCTTATCCCAGATTTCTTTAGTTCTAAGCGACTGAGAGTGCAACATTATCCCTGGTTTGGAAGCCAGTCTATCTCAGGATTAACAGCCAAACTACTGCTGATACTCAGTTGTCTCAGCTGAGTATACTGGAGTAACCCGAAATAAAGTGTTTTGCTCAAGAACACGACACAGCAGCTCTCCAGGAATTGAACCGACGACATGACGATCCTACGCCAAGCATCCCAACCAAATTGGGCAGAAGCATTAGAGCATCCAATTAGATGTTATGCGGTAATTATTCCGGTAGCCTGCATTCTGAGTTCGGATTCAGTTGAGGTCAACTTTGCAGTTTAATGTGGAATGAAATGGACCACCACCGATTCCGACGATGAGTGTTGCAGTTGTTCGATTAACGGAACAGCCTGGTCTTGAAATATACGTGTGACTGGTTCAGCATTCCACGGGTATATGCATCCTTAAAGACTCAGTGTCACACATTTTGTACGTTTCTTTGTTTCTCTCTTTTTATAGACCCAGATATGTTTCTATTGTCTATCGTATCCGTCTATATAGACTTCAGTTACAAATACAATATCTCTAAGATAGTGAGCTCGTGCTATTAAATATAAATATATATATATATATATTAGCGGTTTAAGGTCAATGATAATTTTTTTCAGGTTATCTCTTATTTGAGAGCATCATTATATATAGATACACATACACACACACACGTACACACACACACACACACACACACACACACACACACACACACACACACACACACACACACACACACACACACACACACACACACACACACACACACACACACACACACACACACACACACACACGCATATATATATATATATATACATACATAGTCAGTTGATCGGTAATATTAGATTACTATAGGTGGCTCTCATGTATACATATATATATATATATATATATATATATATATATGTGTGTGTGTGTGTATGTATATATGTATATTACACACAATGCACAATTGAGTACTTCATATGACCTATTGATATTCACCCAGTCCAATTTGTTTAATAAAAGAAAATATATTCATTTATTTAATTATTTATATATATATTTATTCATTTCCCTGAAAATTATGTGTCGTCCATTTCACTTAATATCAACAACAATAACAACTACTACAGCAGCAGCAACAACATCAACGGCAACAACAATAGCAATAACAGCCATAAAAAACAATGCGAGATAATTTGAAAAATTATGAAAACCAATAAAAATGCTATAAAGACTACCAAGAAAAATAAAACACATCAGAAAAAAAAACAATATCAACAACAAAAACAGCCACAACAACAATACCAACAACAACACCAAACGCAACAGTAATAGCAATGTGAATGAAAACAACAACAGAAGATTTGTACTAAAAGAAAATGGCTGTCATCTTTACTAATTGTTAAGATATCCTAGCCAAATGGTTGAAGAAATCCTTTCGCAATCATTAAGTCACAGGTTCGAATTTTCTACGTGACACATTGTGCAAATTTCATTTATCATAGCTTTGGGTCGACCCATTCCTTGTGAGTGACATTGGGATGATGGATCGATTGTACATGTCATCAAATATCTAGCACTTAGCCCTAGCATACACTGTGTCATGTATCTCCCTGAGAATTACGTAAAGGGTACAGAGGTCTGTGGAATGATTACCCACCGGCACATTAATTTCATGGGCAGGCCGTTCTGTTTATCAAAAAACTGGAGCATTCATCATCGAAACTGACCAAACAGTTCTTTTTATTAAAACCTATATCAACGAAGGCAGTGTCACAATAAATTTCTTTTCAAAATCCCTATAACGTCTTTCAGGCGGCAATCATTTAACATTTCAACTGATTTATTCAAATCTACTTACTTCTCACACGTAGAAACATTCACACACACACACACACACACACATCCATGCATAAAATGTTACTCTTTAGTATGGCTGCAAAGATCTTTCTGTATTTTTCAATTTTCCTTTATTTCACTTTTATACCTTTTCTCACTTCTTATTTACCCTTTTTTTATGTGTCATTTCTGCATTGCCGAAAAATTAGTTTTATTGGTATGTTAAAAACTGCACAACTCACAAATACGTAGATTTAACTGGTCCCATATGAAGTTTCATATCAAAATGGGTTTCTCAGATGTTTTAATGATAGGGGTCCATGTCCTAGCATTTTCTTATACCTCACACCTATGCAAGTTTCACTGACCTCCTACAAGATTGCACATGACAGGTGTCATAAGAGTTTCAATGATAAGGACCAAAGTCCTATCCTGAAAAGCAACGTAGAATGAAACCTATTGAGGAATTACACAACTCGCTGCCCAGTCCACTAATCGAAAATATGATGTTACGATTGTGAGTCTAACACTTTAGCTACTCGGCCAAGTGCTTTCACATATTAGTATGTTATAAACTAAATATTACTTCCTTGTTGGTCTTCGTTAAGTATGCTGCTAGACGTGGTAGGCTGAAACAGTGTTTGCTTGTAAAAGAGAGGTGTTAAGCTCAGTTGAAACAATGTTTTATTTCTACTCTCCTGTCTATTCCTTGATTCACTGAAGTCAGCAACCAATGATTTCTATTAACACAGCCATCCAAACTACTAAATACGATATGATCGATAAAGGCCAGACCTGCAGAGAAAGTTTATTGCTAGGCTAAATAAAAACCAAAACAAAAAGAAAAAAGAAAAAAAAAGGAAAATAGAATAAAGACAAAAAAATATAGACGGCTACTTCATTTCGTTTATTATTACAGCTCTGAGGATAGAGTAGTGTAAAGGACGTTACACTCACTGCTCCTCAGCACACCACCATCCTTACTAAGGTCAACAAATCAACATCAACACACAGCCAGCCATCAATACCATAACTCACACCAACAACAAAAGCAACAACGACAACAATCAAATAATAACAACAATACTATAGCACTTAATATAAGAAGACTATTTAATAATTTACTGCTCCCTCTGGGATGCAATAAGACAAAAATAAGCTAAGGCCGTCACTCGCAATCGAGTATGACTCAGTAATGTATCAAGCCTAAATCAAAAACTGCTATCATTAATCGGTAGAGAGTCGGACGCCATGCTTTCCAGCATAGTTACGTCCTCCCTTTACGGTCTGAGTTCAAATCCCGCCGAGGTTAACTTTGCCTTTTATCCTTACGGGGTCGATAAAATAAAGTACCAGTAATGTACTGGTTAATTGATGACCTTGTGCCAAAAGTAGAAACAATTATTATTATTATTATTATTATTTAGCCGGGAAGGGCAGGCAGTTTTTATCTGTCTGGTGGCCATGGCGAAAGAGATAGTATGGTGGACACGTTTGAAAGGGCTGAAGACGAGCACTTACCTCTTCGGTGATGCCCTGATTAACTTTTTCAAATTTCATTTGAAAAGGAAAATCAGGGTAGAGAGGGAAGTGCTCTCTTCCCAGCATTTTGTTGAATGATGGGTGAGAGAAGCAAGTATGGCCCGAATGAATGGGCCTTCTCTGAGTATGTGTCTGTAAATTGAAGGTGGAAAACTGGGAGAGGGCACTTGCCCTGGTGGTCAGGGTCACTGTGGTCTTTTAATGGGCTTTCTCCACAAATGTCCCTCGGAAGTCTCCCCCCTATTGGGGAATTTTTCTTTGTTATTTTATTACATCCTCTATTTTTTTACACGCAGAAATGCCCATTTGTACCGTCCTGTATTGTCCTGCACTGTCCTTAATGTCTACTTTATGTAAACCCTTGTGGTTAATAAAGAAATCATTATTATTATTATTATTATTATTATTATTATTACTATTATCATTATTAGGACAGTGGATTGGCAGTATTGGTACAGTATCGGAAAATATGCTTTGCAGTTTAGAGTTACGGCCCTTTACGTTATGAGTTCAAGTCCTGCCGAGGTTATATTGTCTTTCATCCTTAATGGGTCGATATAATAAAGTAACACTAATACACCGGGTGGATTTAATCGACTTTCCCTCCCCTTCAAATTGCTGACCTTGTGCCCAAACAATAAACCATTATTATTATTAGTAGTAGTAGTAGTAGTCGCAGTAGTTTACAGTATTTCATGGTATAGAAGTACGATAAAGGCGTTAGGAGACGTGAGGAAAGGACTAGCAGTATCAAATTACCTCCCTTTTTTTCAACCAGGAAATTCGAGGGCAGACCATTAATGTGTACATATCACAAAAAATATATGGTCAAATTTTACCCATGTAAAAAAGTCACCATTGTCTTTAACACCACCACCATCATTATCATCCTCATCACCAGCAGTAGTGCCACAACCACGACCAACACAATGATCTAATGCACTACCGCAACCACAACCACCATCACCTTCATTATCATCATCATGAATATCCCCCACATCACCACTAGCATTGTCATCACCATAATCCATTTCATCCATTTCCTTTTCACTGTTCGCCCCCACCACTGCTACGACCATAACAACAACAACAACAACAACAATTTTCCACATTATCGTTATTATCGTCACTATCATCATCACGATCGTTAACACTTTTATCACTGAAGTATGAAAGTTTTCCATCACTGGTTTCTGTCACATTACAGATAACATAGCTCCATCTCCTATCTCCTGCACTACTTTCAATAGCCTATCTTTAAAAAATGCATTCAAGCTTTGCAGAGCAGCAATGCATTTTATTTTCGTTGGGAAGGTGTGCAGAGTGAGTGGTAATTGTGCCATGATAGGAAGTAACCATTACTCGTGAGAAGTGTGTCTATCGTTTGAAATAAAACGTATACTTCTATATTTAATTATATACACTTAAAGTTTTTTGTTTTTTAGAGAGTAACTTTTAGAAGTGTGTATTTTGTTGGTGCTCTCTCTCTCTCTGTTTTTTTCTGTCTCTCTGTCTCTCTTTATCTGTCTCTCTGTTTCTCTCCCTCTCTCTCTGCCTCTCTGTTTCTCTCTCTCTCTCTCTCTCTCTCTCTCTCTCTCTCTCTCTCTCTCTCTCTCTCTCTCTCTCTCTCTCTCTTTGTCTAGCTATCTGTCTTTCTGATTGTTTCTCTTCTCTCTACCTATCTGTGTCTCTCAGCCCTCTCGCTCTCTCTCGTTTGCTTTCTCTGTATCTTTGTTTCTGTCTCTCTCTCTGCTATCCCTCTCTATCATTTTACCACCACTCTACAAGAATTCTAGTGATTATCTCAACACACACGGTAGTAAGGCAGTCAATTATCCTAATAATTCACTAGTTTCAGAGGCTGGCACACCATTATTAACTGATACAGAAGCTTATCAGTAGTAAAAGGAAGACGCGATAATGGTGTTAAAACTGAATCTTCTCGTGACCAATCTCCATAAACAGCTTTTTTCTCAATAGATGCCGTTCTATGATATTAATTCGATTAAAAAAAAACAAAACAAAACAGTATCGGCATTAAAAAAAAAGAGCTCAAACCTACATCGGCTTTACTGGCCCCTTATAATGTTGCATATCATAGGAGGTTTATTGTGGATTTATGAAATAAAAGTGTTTGTTTTAAAATGTTTATATTTATCTAAAAACCTTCCACGATAATTTCATGCAAGAACTCTTGCTGTGTTATGTTTCAAATTTTAGGTTAATAATGAGAACATTAGTGGTATTATTAATCTCTCAAAATTGTTGCTTAGTTTCACAATTATTTGAAAATCATGAGCAATGTCTCATTAGAAATATGCTAATGTTTCTAATCCGATCACAAAGAAACGTGAAATGAAGCGTAATGCTCCAAGACAGGAATCATATTCACTATCACTAGGAGTATCGATAAGTGAACAGAATAATAATAATAATTGTTCCTACTTTTAACGCAAGGCCAGCAATTACCCAGTACATTACTGATACTTTAATAATTGTTTCTACTTTAGGCACAAGGCCAGCAATTACCCAGTGCATTACTTTAATAATAAACGCAAAACATGTAGACTTTAACAATGCACATACACACTAGAGTAAAAGGCAAATACTCACTCCGGTCACGACGAACCATGGGTTGTACACCCTTGACTGACTGACCATGGGCTTATCTCAAAGAGATAAAAGTCTAGGTAGAGTATATTATAACAGACCAGCAGTCGGCTATGCATGCAAGTCTCACAGCTTCACTGAAATGATGTTGCACAAGGGAAAGGCAAAGACCAATATATATACAGTATATATATATATAGAGAGAGACAGGGTGGAATTGGAAATAACACGAAAAGTATATTTAGGGGATTTATGTTTTCTTCTTTCATTCATCAAATTGACATTATTGAAAAAATGAGAGGAACACTTAAAAAAAAAAGGAGTTTTATAATGTATATAAAATATATAAAATATAACCGATGCATCAATGTAATCGATCTTATCAAATGTTGAGTATTACAATTAAAAAAATTAAAAAGAATTGAAAATTAAGGATTTAAAATTAAGTGTTGAAGCAGGTTTATTCATCTTTCTTGTTGAGAAGAAGACTGGAATCTTATATAGTAGTCATAGTATTATTATTATTATTATTATTATTATTATTATTATTATTATTATTATTATTATTGTTATTATTATTATTATTATTATTAGTAGTAGTAGTAGTGGTAGTAGTAGTAGTAGTAGTAGTAGTAGTAGTAGTAGTAGTGTTGGTAGTTTCACAGAACAATATATATTGTAAAAGAGTATATATATATATATATATATATATATATATATATATATATATATATATATATACACACACATATATTTATATGTGTGTGTGTGTTCTGAACCTAGAAAGCTCCCCTTCAAGGAACAAGACCCCAGGCAAGGTGTTTTTGTGGAAGACTAGATGTCGCCCATACATACCAGTTACCCCTCTCCAAACGACCGATGTCAACAGGACATAAGCGTTATGTCAGAAATAAACATCCGTCAACTGACTAAGCCAAATCTGGTGGACACTCATACATCAAGATCGACAAGTCACACGCGCACACACACACTCTCTCTCACACACACTCTCTCTCTCTCTCTCTCGCTCTCTCTCACACACACACACACACACACACACACACACACACACACACACGTGCCCCCCACCATATATATATACGTACATATATATATAAATAAAGACCTCATTCGGTTACGAATGCTCATGAGATTTGCATTTAGCTAGTTCCCCTTCGAGGTACAGGCCCTGCCAAGGTGTTTTCGTGGAAGACCAGCCTTCTTCCCTCTTCACGCCACCGATTTGTCTAAGAGAGAGACAAAGGTTGATATCGCTAGGCACCAGTGGCATCGCAACTCATTTCTACAGCTGAATGAACTAGAGCAATGTGAAATAAAGTCTCTTGTTGTAGGACACAGCCCCAGACCGGTCAATGAGAATCCAACATTCTAAACACTGAGTCACGAAATTTCATATGTAGCCTAGATACGACCCATATCATATGAGTGACACTGAGTTGACAGAAACCGTTTGGAAGCCCGTCGGATGGACTACACATGTAATAGAATGAGCCAGCTAACCAGCCCTGCCGTACACCGTGCGACACTGAATCTCCTTGAGAATTAAGTCAAGACTACAGGTGTCTGTGGAATTAATAGTCACTTATGGGTTGTTGAATTACATGAATAGATTTTTCCATTGATTAACTTAATAGAACACTCATCGTCGAAACCACAAGAATTCCATTCCATATCCGTGAGTATATTTTTTATTCAGTTCTCATATAATTCCATTTAGTTTAGCTTATTTTATTGCAGTCTATTTTATTAACTTTATTTAACATATATTATTTTTATTCTTACATATAATTAACTTGTATATCCTGAGCTGTCTAATTCAATGATTTTATTATACTAGCTCTATAGCTACCTACACTATTTTTCCATTCTAACCGACTTATTATATATTACTCCCTATTACCACTCTTCCACTTTCTCTTTTATATAAGCAATATTTCTACAAGTGGTCTTTATTGCGATTTTGTAAATTCGCCAGATGACACTGCAGTCATTCGTAATCTAGAACTGTCTCTATGACATGATTTAAACTATTTATTTATATTGCTCTGCGTCTAGTATTGAGTCCTTTTAATTGTGAGTGTATACTCACGTTGTACATTACATACATACGCACACACACTCATATATATATATATATATATATATATATATATATATATATATATATATATACATATATATATGAGTATGTGTCTGTGCGTGTTTGTATTTATGTCTCTGTGTGTCTGTGTGTGTCTGTGTGTGTTTGAGTGCTTGTGTGTGCCGTGCGTTATGCGCCGTATAAAAAGAATATCAAAGCAAACAGATCAATACACAAGCAATCAATACAATCAAAACAAGACCCTCAGATAATTAAACAAACTAATAAATGGATGAATATAAAAAAAACCTAACTACCTAAAGACTGATTAATAAACTTTGAAATACACATAAACTTAAACAAGAAAAACCCATACAAATACAAGTAAAAACACTTCCACCCGCAAACACAAACATACACTTATGCTCAAAAACTCACACAGTTACACAGACTTGCATGATTTTTATGTTTCTAATCTAAAGTATGATTAGTGTGGTATTCTTTCCTCGACCATGTATTCGTTGTTATCTTGTTTATTTTTCTCATTTCTAAATATTCCCTGGATTTATATTCGTCTTGGATATTTTTTCTTTGCTATATTATTTTTTTTATAGTTGTTTGTTTGTTTGTTTATCTATGTATATTCTATTCATTTCCCTGTCGCTGCATTCTGTCGTTTATTCTTTTTTTCCTTCGCACTTTTCTATCATGTTATTTTCTCTGAGCAATCTCAAAGCACACCGACTCGTGTATATATATATAAGTATGCACACCACACACATGCATACATACATATATATATATATATATATATATATATATATATATATATATATATATATATATATATATATATATATATATATATATATATATATATATATATACATATACATACACACACACATATATATATATATATATACTAATATATACATTTACATACCATATATACATACCATATATACATACCTCTATATATATATATATATATATATATATTAATTCCGATCTTTGTGTATATATATATATATATATATATATATATATATATATATATATATATATATATATATATATATAATGTAGGAGGTGAGTTTCAAACTTTTAATCTCAATACATATCAACTCCCTCTCTTTCCCTTCGTTAATTTTCAAATTCTTTTAATTTATACATTCTCTTCCAACGGTTCTCAACCTCTCTATGTAAAACAATATATATTTTCTCAGTTATAAAAACTATCTCTTTCTCTCTATCACCCATCTCTCCCTCTCCACCTTCACTCTCATCTCCTCCCCTTTTTTCATCCTTTCCACCCCCTCTCTAAATAAAATATTTTTTCCTCGTACATATTTTTCCCTTCGTTAATTTTCAAATTCTTTTAATTTATACATTATCTTCCAACGGCTTTCAACCTCTCTATGTAAAACAATATATCTTCTCTCAGTTATAAAAACTATCTCTTTCTCTCTATCACCCATCTCTCCCTCTCCACCTTCACTCTCATCTCCTCCCCTTTTTTCATCCTTTCCACCCCCCCCTCTCTAAATAAAATATTTTTCCCAATATCACACATCAATCTAAAACTACTTTTCATATGTTGATTTAAAACTGCACTATCCACAAGTGTTTTTTAGCCTTCATATCATATTCTCCTGTTTTATCTGATGAAAACACAAATATTATTGCATGATGATGTTCGTTTTTGAAATGCGCATAATAAAATACATGGAACTCCTTTAACCATCTTTTGATCTTATATATTATATATATATATATAGGTAAATTATTCCGGGTTGAATCGGAGGTAACAACAGTAAGTAAGGTACTCAATACATAGCAGAGTATAAAGGTTTTAATATAGAAGAGATTCTACAGGACTTGAACTGTTTCTTTCGTGAGAAATCATCAAGAATCTGACTGTTCAAGTAAATATGGTGTTATTTATATCTTTTCTGGCGGTAGGAGAGGCTGGGGAGTGGGATGGGTGGAGGTCATTGGTTGAAAAAAAAAGGGAATTCATTAAAAGCTAATTCTTTAAAGCTATAATTTATATTCAGAGTGACAAAGGCAGAAAGAATTCTATAAACAAGTTCAAATTGGAGTGCCACTCCTTATTTTTAAGTTCCTCTTAAGCTAACAATGCCTATATTTCAGGTGTCTATAAGATGGTTGGAGGTCAGTCATGGTTGATGGGTTTAAAGAAAGGGGAATTCTTTAAAAGCTAATTCTTTAAAGCTTTACTTAGAGTGACAAAGGCAGAAAGAATTCTATAATAAATTCCCTTTTCTTTCAACCAACGACCTAACCACCCTCTCCTACCACCAGAAAAGATATAAATAGCAACATATTTACTTGAACAGTGAGATTCCTGATGATTTCTCACGAATGAAACAGTTCTAGTCCTGTAGAATCTCTTCTATATTAAAACCTATATATATATATATATAAACAGAAATAAGAACACAATCGGTACAGTATATGGAAGGAATATATTAGTGAAAGTAGAGGATTTACCGTGAGCTCGGCGGTTTCGGCTAGTTACCTATTACTGGTAGGTTGCGAAACGTTATCACACACATATCTATCTCTCTCTCTCTATATATATATAAAGAATTAGTATATCTACCAACGTATTTATACAGAAGTATACTTATGCTAGCAAGATATAGTTTTTGTCTTAGTAACTTTGTGGTTCAATACAAACATGTAGAACAATTATATGAAAGACGTAAAATAAGAAAATTATAATAATTAACTTACTTAAGTTACACATATATATATATATATATACATATGACGGGCTTTTGCATTTTTCATCTACGAAACTGCGTTCAGAAAGTATTGGTCATCCCAAGGTTATTGTAGAAGATATTTGCTCAAGTTGCCTTACATCAAGACTGAACCCGGAGCTACGTGATTACAAAGTGAGATTCTTTACCGCGCAGCTATGCTGCATACATCATTATTACCAACAACAGCTACCATTAATTTGCGTGTTATATATTTATCATATTTAAGTCATGAAACTATCACGTGTCTTGCACATGATTAAATGAAAATAAATAATAATAATAATAACTGGAAAGATGTGTGCCTCACTTCTAATGAAATTTTGATATAAGAAGTTTGTAATAAAATATGCATTACTTCATGCCTTCTGTAATTTGTTTGGAAACATAGATGCATTCGTATATATGAATGTTCCATTTCTAATTCTTTGAATTCTTCTGATAAGACAGTTTCCTATGATTTCATGCTGTTAGGATTGAACACAGGACCTTATAATTGTGATCCGAACTTCTTAACCGTTTGGCCATGCTATGTTTTCTATTCATACAACCTAGATGCATAGGATATAGCAAATCTTATTGCATGTAAAACCGGAAATTGATGCGTTTCATTGTTTTATTTTAATAAAACAATTATACTTTGAGAAACCCTACACTTTCAAAATGCTGGCAATTGTAAAATTGAATTAAAAAAATATAACCGCAATGGGAAATATCTATTTACGTATTATATATTTATTTATTCATGTATTCATTCCTGGAGATCTCAGTATTCAAGGCTTGCGCGTGATTTTAAAATGGCGGCTATACAGATACTGGCAGATACCACGAGAATATTTGGCGTCTTAATGCGATCAGAGATCACCTTTCATGTATATAACATTTACAATTGGAACCAAGAAAAGGAGCATCTCTGTGGTGACTGAACGTACTAGAAATAGTAGCCAAATCATTTTCATATTACAAAATAGTCATTTTTAACAATGAAAACATTCGTTAATTTAGTTTTATATATTAACCCGAATTATTGATCACGTCTAGAACCTCAATTTCTTTTTTTTTACGATTGTTCAACAAACAGCAATGCCAACAGCAACAATATCATAAAAAATACTTAGAGTTTTGTCAAATCGATTTGGAAAATAATTCATAATATATTCTTTTGAATTTTTGTCACCCACCATTGCCTTTTTCAGTCCCATTATGTGTGTGGATTGGCAGTATCGGTAGAGGGTCGGACGCCATGCTTTGCAGCACAGTTACGTCCCTTTACAGACTGAGTTCAAATCCCGCCGAGGTTAACTTTGCCTTTCATCCTTACGGGGTCGATAAAATAAAGTACCAGTTATACCCTGGGATAATTGCTGGCCTTGTGCCTAAAGTAGAAACAATTATGTATTTATCTATAAGTTATAATTCAACATGGACACAATAATTTTCAAATAATGTCAGAGTGCTCGCTCGGTACGTGTGAAGGTGCTGGGTCTAGTGTTAAAGGAGTCCTGCTCAGATCTAACTCGGGCACTAATTATTACGAAGCAAACTCTGCAACCATTCGGTTATGTGGCGTCCACACTCATGCAAAAATATACTATATACACATACACACACACACACACACACATATATATATATATATATATATATATATATATATTGCCATTCATATATCTGCGTATATTTGAGAATTTGTATGTGAATTTGTATGGAACATAGATATATACATACATTCGTACATACACATTCCTACATACACACACATATAAAGAGAAAGAATGAGAGTGAAGTAGTGTGTATATGCATGAGTTTCTGCTCATGTGCATACAGAGTAAATTATATATATATGTTTATATATATATAAACATATATATAATTTACTTTGTATGCACATGATATTATTATTATATATATATATATACACACACAAAGATATATGTGTGCGCGTGTGCCTGCCCTCGTTATACAAGAAACTCGTGTTAATATTGTCATTATTATTTTTATCATCATCATCATCATCATTAACATTATTGATTTTACTATTAATAATATCACATTAATACTAATGCAAATTTTCACTCACAGACACAGATACACACATGCATATATATATATATATATATATATATATATATATATATATATATATACACACAAACCTATTCTTTTGCTGCACAAGATAACTCCGGAAGCAGAGAGAAAGAGAGAGAGAGTGAGAGAGGGAGAGAGAGAGAGAGAGAGAGAGAGAGAGAGAGAGAGAGAGAGAGAGAGAGAGAGAGAGAGAGAGAGAGAGAGAGAGAGTTGTTCGAGTCTCTAAAGATTCTTTGGTTGGCGCCATAGTTTTGGCAATGGAATCGTGCCAAAATATTGGAAAGCGTATCTTAAACATATGCAGGCGGAGAAGCAAAGCTCTTAACATAGATGTGTTACTTTGCACCGGAGATATTAAATGTTATAGTATAGTCCTTACTTGGGTGTAATTAGAAGGTGCAACGCTGTACTGAATATATATAATGCTCGCAAGATTTAACGACAGCATTTTCTCGTAAATCCGCCATCCATTTTGTTAGAGAATATTCCAATTCTTTCCATTTTAATATGCGACCAGGAAAATAGCCAAATTCCTCTTGATGTTGTTAGGGCTTAAATTCTCAGCATAAATAACACCGGATTAGTTGTTGAATATCATCGATTGGAAGAAATCAAAATTGATTGCTCTGAAACACACACGCACAAACAGATATACAGATATACAAATGAGAAAATGAGAATGATACATACACGCATGCATGTATATATATATATATATATATATATATATATATATATATATATATATATATAGGCAGACGAAACCGACATAACCAAGGCGAGATTGGTGAATATGCTTGTGACCCGCACGGGTCACCCACCGGCAACGGAACGGGCTGCGGCGTGCGGAGGGATAATGGTACTACCCCGCACGCCTCGAGATATAACAGTACCAATGATCGAGATAGAGACATAGATAACAACATAGGTAGCAATAGTAATAGCTTTACTTCAGGAACTAGGAGCGACCGTGACAGAAAATGCAACTGTCGTGACAGGGGAGGCTGCCCTCTCTGGGGAAACTGCCTGTCTGATAAGGTTATTTAAAGGTGCACCATAACTAGCCAGAATGGACTTAAACACTATATAGGGGCCACCTCTGGCCAGTTCAAAACGACATTTAGAACACATCTCCGCTCTTTCAGAAACAAAAAAAACTAAGGCACTCCACGTTACTTGCCAATTACGTCACTAAATTAAAAGACGCCAAAATCAGCTTCTCCACACACTGGTATATTGTTGGTAGGGCTGCACCCTACAATTTCAAGAGGAAGTGTGAGCTTTGCCTCATGGAGCTTTACTGTATCATAAGAACACCCCACGAGCTCATAAACAGCAGAGCCGATTTAGTCATAAACTGTAAGCACCGAATGCAAGCGTCTTACTTCGGGTGGGAAGCGACTGTGGCATGAACACTATAATCTGGGTCGCGCTGCCCAAACCATAACACTCCGGTGGGCAGGCGGCGTAAACAAACATCTGGGAACTAAATATGCATCCCAGACCCGGCTCGAACCGGCATTAGTAAAGCAGCACCCACAAAATAATAACGCAAAGCACCATCATGTGAACGGGTAAAAATGCCAGTGGCACAAGATTATTCGAGCACCGACCAGAGTCCCCCCCCCCCCCCTGCTCTGCGGCAATAACAACACTTAAGCGAAGAATGAACTCTGATGTGAATGTAACCTTAAAACCCCTGCTGAGTCGCGTACTGATCATTTTTTTTTGTTTTCTATGCCCTTGAGAAGCCCGTTCTGGGCGAAACGTACGTAGGTGCATTGTTATATAAACATGTTTTAATGGTATATACTCCTTTGTATTCATTTCTTTTGTAACCGCTCTGCTTATTTTCTCGCCCACTAAATATTAACGCTTCTAATATTTAACCCTGTAGGCACAAGTATTGAGCACATTTGCACCAGCTTATGGCAACTAAATATATGTATCGCTTATCTTTCCTATTTTCTCTTTCTCGATACTTAAACATTCTATATATGTATATATACATATATATATATCGGGAGAGACAGAGACGCACACACATACATGTATTATGTATGTGTGTGCGAGAAAAACCACAGACCCTCCATCTCAACTCACCTTTTGAAAAGCAGAAGAACTGCGAAACCGGTAAAGGAACCAAATAAATATATATATTTAAAAAAAAAATAAGACGCCAGTTGCATTTTCGATTTCATCTCTTTTTCTTTATACTTTCACTCGTATAGGACACCTCGGTTATTTTTCATTTTGTAAAAAACCTCACTTTCTAATATATATATATATATATATATATATATATATATATATATATATATATATATATATATATATATATATATATACATATACATATACACACACACATACATATATATATATATCTATATCTATATCTATCTATCTATCTATATATCTATATATATATATCTATATATCTATCTATCTATCTCTCTCTCTCTCTCTCTCTCTCTCTCTCTCTCTCTCTCTCTCTCTATATATATATATATATATATATATATATATATATATATAACTATATATATATATATATATACACACACATACATATATATATATATATCTATATCTCTCTCCCTCTCTCTCTCTCTCTATATATATATATATATATGTATATATATATATATAAATAAATAAATAAACATTTTAAATAAAGATGGCATAGACATACAATACAACAGGAGGAAACATAATAGCACCACTGACGATATTGCAGATATGCAACGAAAGAACTTTGTTAGACTATATATGTGTTTGTGTCTATATTATATCTGTATTTTTGACCGTTGGTCAGTCAATGGTAAACATTGAGGACCGAATAAATTAACTGATACAAAAGATACAGAAGCGAAAACCAACCAAACAGTGAGTGTGTTCTGTTATAAATTCTGGCAATATTATTACAACAATATGACCCTCCCTATATATATATATATATATATATATATATATATATATATATATATAATATAAGATCAAAAGATGGTTAAAGGAGTTCCATGTATTAACCATCTTTTGATCTTATATTATGCATACTCCAGTCCTACAAACTGTAGAGTGCTTCTTATCCGATATCTGCATTGCTTTATTGTACTACAATAAAACTCACCTCCTACATTATATATATATATATATATATATATAGTGACGAAACATAAGTCAATTGCATGAACTCATAATCCTTTATTTACTGCTATTTCGATGATAGCCATTGAATGGCTATGACCTCATCAGGCAGTAAGTCAATTCTTAGATATGCCAGCTCTGTGTTTATGGTGTTGATGGTATCAGAGCCTTGGGATATATATATATATATATATATACACATATACACATGTATATATATTCATAATACATGTATATATACATAATAGATGTGTGTGTATATATATAGATATATATTACTCCACGAACTACTGATCACAGTACTGTCAGGTAAATACCCTTCGAACAACCTAAATAAGTAAACAACTTGTTGAGTACGTTGAAATACTCCTCGGTACAACAGATTTCTCCAAACATGAACTAAGGTAATCCGAAACGATATCTCGTTCACCTACACACACCTACACACACACACACACACACACACACACACACACACACACACACACACACACACACACACACACACACACACACACACACACACACACACACACACACACACACACACACACACACACATATATATATATATATATAAATTTATATATATATATATATATATATATATATATATATATATATAAATTGATGTCTATTGAAACGTACGTAAGAACCGAATAAATCTCTTTTACTGCATCTTTCTGTTCTTTTTAATTCTTTATATATATATATATATATATATATATATATATATATAAGGAGGTGAGTTTTATTGTAGCACAATAAAGCAATGCAAATATCGCATAAGTAGCACTCTACAGTTTGTAGGACTGGAGTATAAATAATATAAGATCAAAAGATGGTTAAAAGAGTTCCAAGTATTTTATTATGCGCATTTCAAAAACAAATATCAACATGGCATGATATCTGCATTCTCATCAGATAAAATAGGGAGACATGATATGAAGCTTAAAAAACACTTGTGAATAGTGAAGTTTTAAATCAACATATGAAAAATAAATTAAGATTGATGTATGAGATTGGGAAAAATTGAGGGGAGTTGGAAAAAGTAAGGAAGAGGAAGAACTAAGAGTAAAGGATGGTGGGGAGGAGTATAAGAAGGAAGGATGAGAGAGGAGGATAGATGGGTGATATATATAGAGAGAGAGATAGCCTTTACAACTGAGAAAAAAATATTTTCTCACAGAGAGAAATTAAAAAACCGTTGGAAGATAATAGATAATTTAAAAGATTTTGAAATTAAAAGTTAATGAGGTTTATGCATGAAGAAAAAGGAATTAAGAATAGTAATAAATTAAGTTTTGTATATTGAAGGGTTTAATAATATGTGCGAAGAAAATTCCTTCTATAAATAACACTAGGTCACTTGTTAATAACTCTGTTAATTTCTCTAATCGTACTTGTAATTGCCCTATTAAAACTAAATGTCCTCTTAATAAACATTGTCTTGATAAAAACTTAGTCCATGAATGTAAGGTTATAACTGATACCAATTCCTTTACCTATTTCGGTTCCACTTCCACTTCCTTCAAAGCTAGATTTTATAATCACAATTCGTCTTTTAAATACCAACTTAAAATAACCAACACGGCACTCTCGGAACTCATATGGTCCTTGAAAGACAAAAATATTAACTATAACATCTCCGCCTTTCCTTACCTGAATTCTTCCCTATCCAGAACATGTAATCTCTGCCTAGCCGAGAAATTTACCATTATATCTAATTTCAATTCTATAATAATATTTGTTCTCTCTGCTTGCATAAATTCCATAGAACATTCCATAAAGTATACAACTAATATCTCAATACCTTACTAGTTTAAAATCCTTTTTCTCAAAGGCTTATATATCTTTTACAAATATACCTATCTTTCTACCTTATTTCAGTATTATATATTATATAATACAATTTACTCATTCTATTTCATTCCTCTTTATTATTTTCCTTTCTTCCTTTTTTCTTTTTAATTTCTAACCTCTAATCTGTACTTTTTCTTCCCAACTATTTCTCAATTCATATTATTACTCACCACAACATTATCCATTCTTCCATCTTTCCTCATATCAATGGCCATAAACATTATTTTTTAATACATTATAATATTACCATTAGAAGTCCTTCGTAAACATATAAACTTTTGACGTTAAATTTTTTCTTCCTTAAATTTTTCATATCTCTTCCATCCTTTCATGCTCGTTTTAAACCTACTACTTAATTTGACTTTTACATATTACAATACATAAAAACAAACTTAAACCCTAACTAATCTCTTTTAATATATTATATTATTACCATTAGACAATATTTCGTAAACATATATACTTTTTGATGTTAGATATTTTCTTTCTTAAACATTCTTTTCTTCTTTCCTTCCGCGCTCATTTTAAACAAACTATTTCCGTACACATATTACATTACATAAAAACAAACTTAAACCCTAACTAATTCCTCTAAATTTATAACTCATTCATTCTTCTCCTTCTTTTCACATTATACCCTTAATATCATTAATATTTTAATTTTAATAATACATATTAATAAATTCTTTTCTTCGCACATATTATTAAACCCTTCAATATACAAACCTTAATTTAATACTATTCTTAATTCTTTTTTCTTCATGCATAAACCTCATTAACTTTTAATTTCAAAATCTTTTAAATTATCTATTATCTTCCAACGGCTTTTTAATTTCTCTCTGTGAGACAATATTTTTTTCTCAGTTGTAAAGGCTATCTCTCTCTCTCTATCACCCATCTCTCCTCCTCTCTCATCCTTCCTTCTTATACTCCTCCCCCACCATTCTTTACTCTTATTTCTTCCTCTTCCTTACTTTTTCCAACCCCCTCACTTTTTCCCAATCTCATACATCAATCTTAATTTATTTTTCATATATTGATTTAAAACTTCACTATTCACAAGTGTTTTTTAAGCTTCATATCATGTCTCCCTATTTTATCTGATGAGAACGCAGATGATATATTTTTTTGAAATGCTCATAATAAAATGCGCATAATAAAATACTTGGAACTCTTTTAACCATCTTTTGATCTTATATTATATATATATAGGTCCTTGTAAGTAGACGAGAAAACAGAACCTAGATCCCCTCAGGGAAATGGCCTTGCTCAGTATGTAGGAAAGGTGTAGGTAGGAACTCCATTCTCTGCCCCAAATGCAAACAATGGGTACACAAGAGATGTAGCGGGATCTCAGGAAGCTTAATTAATAATGTAGGTTTCACATGCAGCAGCTGTGCTGAGACAGCAAGCAGCCACAGGAAACAAGTACCACCAATCTCTGGGAGGGCCCTGTAGAAACAGTAGACAGCTTCTGCTACCTAGGTGACCGAATTAGCAACGGAGGTGGGTGCTCAGAAAGTACAATAACTAGGGTAAGAACGGGATGGAAGAAGTTTAGGGAACTACTACCACTGCTAGCTGCAAAAGGCTTCTCCCTCAGAATGAAAGGCAGACTGTATGATGCGTGTATCCGAACAGCGATGTTGCATGGTAGTGAGACCTGGGCGCTGAAGGTGGAAGACTTACGTAGATTAGAGAGAAACGAAGCCTGCATGCTCCGATGGATGTGTAACAATAATATACGTGAACGACAAAGCGTAAATGAATTGAGAGAGAGACTGAGCATAAGAGGAATCAAATGCTGTGTGCAGGAGAGGCGGTTGCGCTGGTATGGACATGTGATGCGTATGAAGGATGACAGCTGCATAAAAAGGTGCAGAGCACTAGAAGTTGATGGAAACCGCGGAGTGGGGAGACCCAAGATGACCTGGGATGAGGTGATAAAAGCCGACCTTACCCAATTACACCTCTCAAAGACAATGACACACGACCGTGACTTCTGGCGTCACGCAGTAATACAGAGTACCCGACCTCCCATGGGTACAAGCTGAAGCATATAGACAATATGCCCCCCCCCCCGCGCAAGGTGGTCGTGGAGGTGCCACGGCAAAAAAAGCACCCAGCCCACACTGTAAAGTGGACGTGTAGGCGCCACGAAAAAGCACCCAGCACTCACTGTAAATGAGGTTGGTGTTAGGAAGGGCATCCAGCTGTAGAAATCAAGCCAGATCAGTTCCTGTATGAGCAAGGCATGGTCAGCCGACCAGACACTGCCCACAACAGGACAACCCGTCTAACCCATGCTAGCGTGGAAGAACGGACGTAAAACGGTGATGATGATGATGATGATGATGATGATATATATATATATATATATATAGGGATAACAAAATATCGTTATAGGTAATCCAGTTAGAGGTTGTGAATACTTCGTATTGTGGATAATTTTAGCGTACGGCGTTGTTTGACTCAACATGAAGGACTAGCGTCCGAAACGTTAAGACTCTCTTCCTGCTATATCAAGCGTTAACCTAATATACACCTTCCATATATTGTACCGATTGTGTTGTTATTTCTCTTTACTTTTTACATATATATATATATATATATATATATATATATATATATATATATATATATAGAGAGAGAGAGAGAGAGAGAGAGATAGAGAGAGAGAGAGAGAGTGAGAGAGAGAAAGAGAAATAGAAGAAACGGGAGAAATAAAGAGAAAGAGAGAGAGATATATATATATATACAGAGAGTGACGGAGGGGGAAGAAATTGGTGACAGTCTGCACATTCCGAGCTCAATTCCGGGATATTTTTTGAAGCCTTCAACAATGTTATTTCTCTCAAATGGTTTACTGTTTCATGAAGGTCAAAAGCAGTGTTCGTGATTTTATGAAAGTGGACAATTTTTCGAAGGAAAGAATATTTTGAATTATAAATAGCTGATATATGAGATATACAATATATGTATGATATATAATATATTGTCATTTGTGGCTTCCGTGCAGCTGACGATACATGCTTAGATAAAAGGTAATTTCAGAAAGAAATATAGGAAAAGAACTGAAATCTCGGTATACACGAAGAAAACAGAAGAAATTTGAGTGAATATAGTGAGTTATATGCGATTTTGATATTACCATATATACTAGTGTAAACGTCAATCCCATGTATAAGTCCACCTTTTATGTTTTGTCCAGCGAAAATTAATAGCTAATCTAAAAGTTAGCTTTGCACGGACACCAGGCCAACTTTTATGATTTAAGGAATTACTTTGAATATAAAAATATTTTGATATGTGCAAGCAGTAGAAATATTTATAAGAGTTATATCACTTTATTTATGTGTTTTTACTAGTAGGAAATATATTTTGATGTGTAGAAAAGTTGGCATTAATGCTGTAATATGTTTTTTTTATCCATTTAGTGTCCGTTTGGTCTTCTGCTTATTGGATTGTAGTATCCCTAAAGTATACATGTAATAGTCGAGCCGATAAATTTAACCTAAAAAAAAATAATTTTTCAATTCGCCTTTAACATGAATATAGTCGGTATATTTGTTATTTTCTTGAATATTTCTGAAAACATATTTTCTGAATAGTTACTCCTATGTGTTGGATCTCCGTCGCTGAATGTTCCAGCTGTTCGTCCAACGGAACAGTCTGCTTGTGAAAAGAACGTGAACGCGTGTACTTTCAGCAAGGATATTTAGCATGAGGCAGTGTAGGAAAAGTTGGCCCTTTCAATTATAGCCACATTTCATTTTCTTTTAAATGCGTGGATTGGAGCCAGGTGAAATGAAATATCTTGCTCAAGAACACAACGCGTTACATGAAGTTAAACTCACGACCTTCCGGTAGTTAGCCGAACACTAAAAACAGAAACATGCATGTATACTTATTGCTTCCCAAATTAAAGTTGTAACATGATCACCTCTGGGCAAAACCCAACAGAATTTGATTGAAAAACGATGCCAATTTCGCGTGAATATAATACTATATATAAAGTAATACATATACACAGTATGTATCATATTATAAATTATTATTATTATCATTATAACATACTGAAAATGGTTGGAACACTATCAGTTAATTAGGTTGGATATTTGATCAAACTGGAGCTTACATTACACACGCGCGCACACACACACACACATATATATATACGCACACACACACATACACACACATCCATATATATATACGTATAGGATGTACCAAAGAGAATCACCAAACATACTCACTCGAGTATGAGACGAGTTTGACTATCATGTGTCCGGAAGGAGGGCATATTGAGTATTTATAAAATTTGTAAATAACACTATATATTCAAATATGTATTGTACAAGTTACCGGATAATTGTATGTACATTTGTTTTAAAAAAATATAGACTTTCGAAATCGAATGATTCATTTTCATACAGCCTGAATAGATGTGTATATAAATACATTCACACAAATAATGTATAAATACATGTATCTAACCCTGGTCATCCCCCACACACACTCACTCTCTCGCTCACACACACACACACACACACACACACACACACACACACACACACACACACACACACACACACACACACACACACACACACACACACACACACACACACACACACACACACACACACACACACACACACACACACATATTCAAGTATGTATATGTGCGTTAAATTTGCGAGATTATTTACCTTCATACAGATATTATGATATTTATGGAGAGTTATGTTGCCAATAAAAACACATGCACTAGCTAATTTTCACTTCAGTTTTATTATTAGTTGGTTCTCTTTTGTTACACATTATGTGACCTCATCAATGACTACTTGTGTTCCTCTGTGCTTCCTTTTTTGTTCTAGCCGTGTCTGTTCCATCTTGTCACAAGTTTCTCTGTCTGGCCTGTGCGTGTGTATTTGTGTTTGCAATATGTATGCATGTTTGTGTGTGCTTACGTGTATGCTTGTTTGTTACGTACTAGATTTTATTTCTATTTCTCTGTTCTATACTGTACTCAGCCGTTATGTTGTGGGGTAGTATTGCTTGAGGAGGCAAAAGGAACACAAATACTCATTGGCGAGTTCACAGAATGTATTACGAATGAGCGTTGACAATTACATAAGAGAACCAACTAATAATATAATAAAACTGAAGTGAAAATTAACTAGTGCATGTGTTTTTATTGGCCTCATGACTCTCCCCAAATATAACAATATCAGCTAACTTGGATCTGATAATCACCCCACATCTCTTTGCCAGGCACTTAACAAGAAGATCCCTCTAAAATTGGAGCAATCTTTCTTGTCTCCCGTGTGGGCAATTGGAATTATCACTCATGTTTGCCATTACTTAGGGGCGTTTCCAGATACTCTGGCCATCCGAAACACACAAGTTAGCCATATAATACCTTCTCTACTTAAGGCTTTTAAAATCGCTGTCCGAATTTTATCCTCCCCAGCGGTCTTGCCACATTTGAGCACTTTAATTGCACTTGTGACCTCAGCCTCCGGGAAAATAGTCATCGTTCCTAGATGCACTTCATGTACATCAGATGTTGTGATCAGGTTTAGGAGATCAACAAAGTATTCTCTCCACCCCGTGATGATGCACCTCTCTGAAGAGAGAACTCCAAACGCATTGTATGGGGTAGTACTTCTTTTTACGAAGTCGGCGGATGGTCTGTGCCAGAACACTGTATTTGCTGATCTGAAGTCGGATTTCAGCCTAACGACAAAGACCTCCGATGTTTTAACTTTGGACGCCTTTACTCTCTCTGCTGCACATTTTCGCATCTGCTTGTACTACAAGTTCAAGAAAGAGAATTATTTCCAACCAAGGTTTGTAGGGCGCCTTCTTTGGTCCGATGGCATCTTGCTGTACGACATCACACCAAGCTGCTTTTGCTCGCAGATTTTAAGAGCTGAACCAGAAACTGCCGAACTGAAGAGCCTTCATTCCGTTTCAGCATCCTTGATCTGCGCAGGAGGTTTTCTGAATTTTGATGCAATAGTATCTGCCTACCTGGTCCTCACTATCTTATCCCACTGAATCCCAGGCTTCCCACTTTATCCAGCATAGAATCGCAGAGCTCAGAGACAATAACACAATCAGTTCATTGCAAGAAGAGAAATCTAATAAGGCCTCTCCATTTGTATTTAGATTGGGATCACCATTCCTTCCAAAAAGGCAGACAAGAGATATTACTTCAATTACGGAGGGATATCCTTGTTAAGCCTCGACGGTAAAGTCTATGTTAAGTATGCAAGAAAGAGTTTTAGGGAGATTGTCGAGTCCAAGTTAGCTGACGAACAGTGTGGTTTTCGCCTCGGAGGCAGCCTAGCCGACAAAATATGCACACTGCTACAGGTTTCTGAGAAATGATGGGAGCAGTACTAAGAGGTGTATTCTCAACTTTGTAGACCTCTAAAAAGCATACGATCCCGTTTCAATGGACAGGCTATGGAAGACTCTACAGGAGTATGGGGTCAATATACAGTTTCTAGTTGCCCTGATGTCTCTATACGAATGCCCGAATATTTGTGTTCGGATAAATCGTGCTAAATCGAAATCATGTAAAGTGGGATCAAACTTCGCCAAGGATGCGTACTGTCAGCTCTCCTGGTCATAATCTTCATGTACAGGATTAACATGCGCAGTAGAGTTGGAAGTGGTATTACGACAGGTGGGTGTAGGATCAGTTAGTTGAAATTTCCAAACGACATGGCATTCTTTAATTTGTCAGAAGTTGATCTATATGCAGTAGATAGTTTTGATGCCAAGTGCTGCACAGTTGGAATGAAAGTCAGTGCTGCGAAGACTGAGACTCTCGTTGTCTCAAGAAAGCCTGCGCAGTGCACATTACATGTGAATGGAACTCTACTGAAGCAGGTGGAAAAGTTCAATTATCTCGGGGCCGTGTTCACGAGTGATGGAAGGCAGGAGGCTGAATTAAGTGCAAGATATCAGGAGCTGGTGAGTAATGTGTCAGCTTCAGCATTCGGTAATCAGAAGAAAAATCTTTAATTTGGTATTCGTGCCAGTCCTTACCTATGTTCATGAAACATTCGATCGCGAATAAAAGCGACCGAAAAGAAGTTCCCCCGAATGGTATTTGGAGTAACGTTAGTCAATAGAGTGCGTATCTCGGATATTAGAGAATCATTCTAGGTAGAGCCGCTAGTTCCCTGAATTGAGAGATCACAGCTCCGTTGTTATAGGCATGTAGTTAGAATGTCTCAGGAAAGAATCGCTGGAAAGATTCGCAAAACCGACCAGTAGGAGACCTAGGGGTATTTCTCGAGAAGGATAGTAGGATAACATCCATAGCTCGGCTGGTATCGCTTGGGAACCCAGCCGGATCAGTTGGAGAAGGTTGCGTCTCACAGGACTCGCTGGAAGGTGTGTTTGAGGACTCTGCCGCAACGACCCTCAGAAGAATAAGTAAGCGAAGTAGAAGATATATTTATATGGAAAAACATGGCTCAATGTTTATAAAGTTCGCTTCGGATGGTAGTGTTATATGCTAACAAAGACACACACACATACAGCCACACACACACACACATATATATGTATTTGTGTGTGTATTTGTGTGTGTGTACGTATACACACAGTTTTCGAGATTCTCTCCTAATTAAAAATATTTTTCCGAAAATATTTTAATCCCATTTCTTTTAACCCGTTGTCTCTACCAATGTGACACATTTGATACACTATGGCCTTTCAGCCCAGTGAGCAGTGAGATCAGATCCTACTGAGGTCAACTTTGCTTTTCATACAAGATCGATAAAATACGAATCCAGTACTGCGGTCGATATTTTCTATCTCTTTCTCATTATCTGTCATTATCACACACACACACACACACACACACACACACACACACACACACACACACACACACACACACACACACACACACACACACACACACACACACACACACACACACACACACACACACACACACACACACACCCTCTCTCTCTCACTTTCAACCATTCACTCCTTTTCACTTTATCTTTTTTCCTTTCCTGTTGTTCTAACGTCTGCCTTTCTAACTTTCTCTCTTGCAAATTTATTTCTAAATTTCTCTGAATGAAACCGTCTGTGTTCAAATCTGGATTGGGAGGAACTCCATCTGGTTCAAATGCGGAAGATATGTCGTATGACATGGCGGTACTTCTGCCAGTTAATATGATAGATCAATCTATCATATTAACTGACAATTAACACCATTAAGTGTTAGGTAATGAATGAAATGAACCTCCGTAAGTTTCAACTCCGAGTGTTCCAGCTGTTCAATCAGCGGAACTGCCAGATTATGAATTTAACATATAAATGAGTGCGCATACCACAGACAAGTGTACGCTTAACCTAATATTCAAACAGGTTCTGTGCGATACAATTAATAGCATGTGTAACCCTTTGAATTACTGGTACGCTCCATCCGACGATTTCCAAACAGTTTCGTCTACCCAGCTTAACCCACAAAGGTCGACATGAGGCTATGGTAAACGATACTTACGCGAAATACCACACAATTGGTTCGAAACCGGCACCTAATGACTGCGAAGTGATTTTTTTAACTGTTCGACAGTGTGTCGTCCATGTTGGGCGGAATAGAATTCGAGCAATCGAACTTTCTCCTAGGTTTTATATACTCGGTCAACAGTGCTCGTCTGTCACTCTGTCTGTATAGTTTATTGATCACTAAACAATTGTTATTAGAAAACATTCCGAAAGAATTATAACCGCGATTAAACTTTTTCTCACAAAAAGTATAATATTAAAAAATAAAATAAAATATATGGCTGTATGTTTAAATATTTCTCTTATCACCCTTTGGGCGTTTTCTACTATAGACATGAATTGACCAATGGCCTCGGAATGGAATATGGTAGTCGTAATTAGGAAAAGCCCGCTGTATATATATATATATATATATATATATATATATATATATATATATATATATGTACGCGAACACACACACACAAATATATAGATAGATATATGTATATATATGTGTGTTTACGCGTGTATGCGTGCTAAGATCTGTATGTGTTTTCTATAACTTAGTGGCTCAATAAAATAAAGGTGGATAAAATAAATACCAGACTTGAAAAAAAAAATATATATATATTGGTGTTTATATGATCGATTAAATGACGGCAGTGCCCCAGTATGGCCGGTCACAACATAATGACTGAAAGCAGTAAAGAATAAAATATAAATATATGTATAAGAACGAACTAAAATATAAAACATAAACGTATAAATAAAAATTTAGGAAACTGTTTATCAAAATATAAAAAAGTGAAGAAATTAATTGCAAGAATAAGAGTCAAGAAAATAAATAATGCAATAAAGTTTAAAAATGAAATAGATCAAAATGAAAATAAAATATAAATATTTAAAAAAAGCAAGCCTATCATATTTATCATCTCGTCTTTAAGTCGAAGATAGGATTTATTGTTTGTGTTGTGCTTTGTTCTTTCTAATGATCATTCCGAGCAGAAAATTGTAATATATGTTACAGGAGGGAAAGGGGATAGGGCGAGAGGAAGAAGAAACTGGCGGTGGCAGTGGTGATGGTGGTGTATGTTATTGCTGTTCAGATTTAATGGGTTTCGGTTTTGTCTTGAAATTTATGGTTCGTCGTTGAGAGTCTAAGTGAAAGGAAGAAGAAAGAGCAGCAAAACTATTGTTCTTGTTGCATATATATATATATATATATATATATATATATATATATATATATATATATATATATATATTTAAAAGTTAAACAAGGTTCAATGAATATATCAAAGAATGAGTTTTACCATAGATTGGAAGCACTCAACAATAAAAAAGGTTTTACAGAATTATTAATATTAAGTACCTCTGAAATATGTATAATAAAATGTAATTGATCACAAGAATATCTATTTTGTTAATATTTTGAATTAATATATATATGTATAATAATATTTGCAACAATAATGATGGTGTTATATATATATATAACGAAGGAAGTGTGGTAAGGAAACAGATGGACCATATCGCACGAGAGTACTCAATGCTTAGGGTAGTAGAGTGGGTAATAGGAAAAGTTCAAGACCCCGACGGCAGAGCTCAAGCCATTTCGACGGTTATTTCTGGACTACTTTTTCCTATATATATATAAATGGTTTCTACATAACTAGAACTGTTTCACTCGAAGGAATTCATACTCTGCTATGTATTGAGTACCTTACTTACTGTGGTTACCCCCGATTGAACTCAGGATTCACACACACACACACACACACACACACACACACACACACACACACACACACACACACACATATATATATCTACATATCTACACATATATAATATAATATATATATATATATATATATATATATATATATATGTGTGTGTGTGTATTGAAGTTTCCGTTGAAAATTGAAAAAGTCATAGGAGTGAAGAGTGCTCTATGTAAGTTACAGAGCTAAATTTAATGTATAATAAAAAATACAATATAATTACCTCATTACCAGAGGTTTCCCGAATAGAAGGTGTTGGGATATTCTTAATGGAGTAATCCAAATGATGTCTATCCATGTTCAGTATTGGTTAAAAATCCTTTTGACTGAACAGTGCTCGACTTTAAAAGGGCTGGAAGGTGCCAATCTCATAAACATGTAGAATATGCTACGATCATTCTCTTGGGAGCTGTAAAAGTATTGAAGTTTCCGTTGAAAATTGAAAAAGTCATAGGAGTGAAGAGTGCTCTATGTCAGTTACAGAGCTAAATTTAATGTATAATAAACAATACAATATAATTACCTCATTACCAGAGGTTTTCCGCCCTTTTAAAATCGAGCACTCTTCAGTCAAAAGGATTTTTAACCAATACTGAACATGGATAGACATCATTTGGATTACTCCATCAAGAATATCCCAACACCTTCTATTCGGGAAACCTCTGGTAATGAGGTAATTATATTGTATTGTTTATTATACATTATATATATATAGAAAGTCAGACTCGAACATCAGGCCAGTGATTATTCCGGTTTCAGTGGAGTGAAGCGACTGAGAATACAAAACTCCCAACTGGTATTCTTTCTGTTTCAGCTCAGGATACTGCTCTAGAACAACACGCAACCCACCCAGGAATCGAACCCACGACATTATGATCGTAAGTCCAACACCCTTACCATTAGGCTACGTGCCTCCACAATATATATGTATGAAAGCAATTTTTAATCTCTAAAATGTTCAGTAAACTGTGCATCTTCAATTCCAACCCGAAGGCGGTTCTGCTGTACGGATATGAGACTTAGATGGGAAGATGAACTTTAAGAGAACCGACTGAAGTGGCTGTGAAATCTCTCTACTCGGCTACATGTACAGTCTGGACTACTTTTTCTAAGAGCGTGTTGATTGGCGCTCCCTTCGTGGAAGAAAATGGTGTCACTCCTAAAATCATAAAATTATATGTGGTAAACCTTGTAGACAGCAAAAAGGAACAATAGACCACGTGCCCATCACTAATAAGTTCTGGTTCTAGCAAAACGTAGGAAGCTCTTACACCTCCAGTGAGTCGCGAGAACGACTGAAAAATATTTGTGGAAATCGTGTGATCAGTTTGAAGAGCGATTTTGATATGTATGTATTCAGAGTTTCATTGCATTTCGTAAAAAAAATGATTATGTGAACAAAAATAAAAATGGGGCCAGATATTTTGAATCACCCCTATATATATATGGCCGCAGCCCCTTCGGCTCGAACACAAATAAATAAATAACAATGTATATATTTGTGTGTGCGTTTGTGTGTGTGTGTGTGTATATGTGTTTGTGTTTGTGTGTGTATATGCGTTTGTGTTTGTGTGTGTGTGTATATGTGTTTGTGTTTGTTTGTTTGTGCGTGTGTGTGTGTGTCTGTGTATGTGTCTATATCTGTGCCTGTATATTCTGTATTATGGCTAGGTGATGACTCGAGTTACTCTAGAGTTACACCTGACAAATAACAGGATCATCAGACAAGCCATCATAAAGAATATCATTAAACTCTACTTGGGTATTGAGTGCTCATTCTCGTGCCCGTATATATCACACGAGTATATATATATACAAGCAAGTGTTGCACCAAGAAAAATAAAACGTCGGCGCGAAGAGATTATGAATTTATTTTCTTTGACATAAGTTTCTGTGTCTATTATAAATTGTCTACATATGCTTACTACAATGTATATTGTTGAATCATATGCAATACTTAATTACTTATTACACTTCATCAGAAAACTTATAGTAGTGGAATTCAACTATTCACAACGTGGTAGAATTCAGTAATAGGATTTTTGTTTCGGAAATGTAAAGAAGTTAAAAATAGAATGAAATACAGTCATTTTGTGTAGTAGTAAAGAGGAGAGAGAGTGGGGTAAAGAGTTGCACACTATCATTCTCTGTGATGTGATGTGGAATAATTATTCTTTGTATAGGTGAAGGTTTTGATGTTTACCATATATGAGGGTAGAGAAGGTATAAAGAGAGGGACAGAGAAAGGGAGGGTAGAGATTAAGAGTGGGTAAGAAGGAAAGGAATATATATATATATATATATATATATATATATATATATTGTTATACTTTGGGAGGGTCATGTTGCCAATAAGAAACACACGCACCAGTTGCTTTCACTTCAATTTATTATATATTTATAAATTTACAAATTTATAAATTTATAAATTTCTGGTTGGTTGGTTCCACAACCAGATAGTTGTTTATATGTCACTGAAGAGGTCACAGAGTGTGTGACGAAATGACTATGACTATATATAAACAACTATCTGGTTGTGGAACCAACCAACCAACCAGAAATTTATATATTTATAAATTTGTAAATTTATAAATATATAATAAATTGAAGTGAAAGCAACTGGTGCGTGTGTTTCTTATTGGCAACATGACCCTCCCAAAGTATAACAATATCGGTTTCAACACACGATTTCAGATAAAGAATCTTGCTAAACAAATTCAGAAACGAAATATATATGTATATATATATATATATATATATATATATATTGTCTTTGTTGAGAAGGAGACTATACAATAACCTTCTGCAGGTTCCGTCTACCAAATTTAACTCACAGAACATTGCTCACAAATGACTATATAAAAAGACCTTTTCCTGAAATGCGATGCAGTGATAGTGAAACCGTAGGTAAATCCTTAACCACTCAGCATTGTTGTCTCTATTCAAACTGTCATTTTATCGTAGCTGTTAATGGATGCAGGATGGGTGAATGGTTAAGAAATTTGCCTCGCAATAATTAGGTGTCGAATTCGAACCCACCGAAGGCCAGCAGAGGCATATATCATTTGCCATAACACCGAAATTCAGGAACTGTTTGGAAACTCGTATATCAAAGGGCCGGTGTTGTCACTCACAGTGTCATGCAGAAAGTCCATGAGAAATACGTTAAAGGTGTACGTATCTGTGGTATGTGGAGCAACTTACAGGTTAAATTCAAGAGTAAGAAGTTCCATTGATTAAAACACTGGAACCTTCATCGTCGAAACCAACTGAGGTCTATTCCTGACACTTTTGAAGCTGTCTTTGTTATTCTATTTGTTGTAATTTTGTGAAGCTTGATTCCTTTACCGCGCGTATCTTTATTTAGCCCTAGGTCAATCCTAGACAATTAGACAGGTGATCAAACGCATTCTACATGTCTTTTTTCTTATGCGCACAGAACTCAGAGCCACCTCATTTATCTTGTTTTATTTCTTTCCATGACTGTACGATATGATTTAAGTAAGAATTAGTTACTCCTTTTAGCAGGCGGATCACCCAAGTAGAGGCCGCATTCATTAGCACGTAAATAGATTTGGCTGTTGTTTCTCGCAATGGGAACAACTAAATAAAAGCCTTGTACGTTAGCACGTAAAATGTTTTTTCATGACAGTAGGGTGTTATGTAAGTGAGATTTAACTGTTTTGTTTAAGAGCCCGAAACTTCCCTCATTGGATCCCGTAGCTGCTCCTTTCTGCAACAGGAATTTACCGTCCACGTGGATCGATGATACTGCTGCTGTTGTTGTTGCTCTGAATGATATAGTAGCTGAAGTTGTTGTTCTCAATGCTGCTGCTGTTGATGTAGTTGTTGAGTTGTTGGTGCTACGGTTGAAGATGTTGTTATGAAGCATCTTATATATCTATTATTCATTCCATTCTTAATGCTCTTGCCGTTCATATTGAACTATCAAACACTATTTTCACCTAGTTTAACGTCTCTCGGTTACAACTATTGTAGAATACTATTGAAAAATAATAATAATAATAATAATAAAAATAATAATAATTAACAATAAATAAATAAATAACAGGGAAAAAATAAAAGTTTACACCAGAAATATTTCCACTCGAAAGCAGAGATTTAACATTTTATTAAGAGACTTATACCATCCATTATCTCTCTCCCTCGGTACCTATCACTGATTTCTCTCTCGTCTATCTCTGTTATACACATTCTCTTCTTATATCAAGATCACTCTCACTATGTCTATTTATCACTGACAAGTGCCTTAGGCTTTCCTTTAATAATACTTACACATTAATCTCTCTACCTTTTTTCTCCAACAAACATTATATACTACTACCAGTCTCTACCTCATATATTATATATATATATATAAAGATATGCATATATACCTACACACACACACACACACACACACACACACACACACACACACACACACACACACACACACACACACACACACACACACATCCACACACACACATATATATATATATATATATATATATTATATATATACACGGGAGTTTTAAATATATGAAATATATATAAGACCCTGAAACATTAACTGAAGAAGCACTTAATTCGTGAAGAAGTAAATATTTATTCTATATACGAACTGGGACAGTAGCTTCAAAGTTTCGCCGAAGATTACTCATCCAACAGTTTTGATTTGATATCAAGACAATGGAAACGCTGCTCTTGAGCAGTATAAATGTACTGAGTCAACTGAAAAGGCAGAGTGAAGTATATAAAGCAAGTTTAGTAATAACATTTTAAAGCATCAAAACATTTTGTAAATTAACAAACACACACACACACACATACATATATATATATATATATATATATATATATATATATATATATGTATGTATATACATTTGAGATTGTGTTGGCTGCTTACCGACACTTCAGTATGCAGGTTAGAGTCAACGAAGTGCGCAGGTGGGTCTGTTTCCTCCGGAGTAATTTAACACAAGAAGTGTAAGTCAACAGATTAAAATTAACTTATTAAAATTAACATATTCGCTGCCATATATATTTCGGGGATAACCATAATTCAACAGCTATGACCTCATCAGACAGCTACAACTTGAACAGAAAAAACAAAAAACAAGGAAACATAATGGTGTAATAAAGTTTGCCTTGTTGATATGCCCAGATCCGAAATGTAGTGTTGTTAATTATTTCGAATCTGGGCATATCAATGAATTAACAAGGTAACATTTATCCCACCATTATGTTTCCCTGTTGTCTCTGTTCAAGTTGTAGCTGCCTGATGAGGTCATAGCTGTTGAATTATGGTTATCACCGAAATATATATTGCAGCGAATATGAATAAACGAAGTTAATTTTAACCTGTTGACTTACACTTCTTGTTTTATATATATATATAAACGCCCGTAACTATATATACATATATATATATATATATATATATATATATATATATATATATATATATATATATATATATATATATATATATATATATATATATATATATATTATATATATATATAGTTACGGGCGTTTACATTCTGAGTTCAAATCCCGCTGTAGTTAGCTTTGCCTTTCATCCTTATGGACGGAGTCGATAAATAAAGCTCCAGTGACGCTATGAGGTCGATTTAATCGACTTACCTCTCTCTCCAAATTTCTGGCTTCGTGCCTATAGTAGAAATCATCAGACGGTCGGACGCCATGCTTTGCAGCAAAGAGTTACGGCCCTTTATGATCTGAGTTCAAATCCCGCCGAGGTTAACTTTGCCTTTCATCCTTACGGGGTCAATAAAATAAAGTACCAGTAATACACTGGGATAATTGCTGATCTTGTGCCAAAAGTAGAAACAATTATTATTATAGATTGCAACACAGCTAATAATGTCTGAACCTGCTGCTTGCCTTGTTTGCTTCATCTTGCTACCTTGCAATTCAATATTCGTTTCTGTGAAGCAAGCTTTGTTTGGGGAAAATGCAAAGACAAATATTTACACAGAGAAACCGTTTTAAGGAGCAGACAACTATTGGAAAATTGAAAAGGTTGGATATTTTCCCCTATGTAATTATAGCCTCTGAATACGCTGTAAGGCCTTTCACGCCCTCTCCACTTTACTGTGTGTTCCTGTTGACAATTCCGTTAACAGTGTTGTTTGCCAGCCATATTAGCAAACGTTCGTCAAACAGATTTTCTCTCTACTTTCATATCCTAATAACTATGCTGGCGTCCATGTTATTATTTTTAGCCTCAGTTTAAATATGTTTTTACTGCTTTGATTCACCCTCTCTCTCTCTGTCTCCCCCCTCTCTCTCTATCTATCTATCTATCTATCTATCTATCTATCTATCTATCTATCTATCTATCTATCTATCTTAAAGTCGCTTTCTCTCTCTAATTTTTCAAATGATAACCTTCTGTTATTGTTGATTATCAAGATTAGACAGCCAATGCTAAACTGTGTAAAATTATATGGTAAACGTCTTCTTCACTATTATTATTATTTCGGTAGAGTGTCAGACACCATGATTTGCAGCATAGAGTTATGACCCTTTACGTTCTGAGTTCAAATACCACCGAGGTTAGCTTTGCCTTTCATCCTTACGGCGTTGATAAAATAAAGCACCAGTAATGCACTGGGCTCGATTTAAACGATTTTCCTCCTACCCCCAAAAGCGCTGGACTTGTGCTGATAGAAGAAATCATTATTATTGGGAAGTAGAGCGTCGGACATCATGCTTTGCAGCATAGAATTACGTCACTTTACATTCTGAGTTCAAATCCAGCCGAGGTTTACTTTGCCTTTCACCCTTATGGGGTTGATAAAATAAAGTACCAGTAATGTACTGCGGTCGATTTAATCGACTTTCCCCTCCCTCAGAAATTGTTGTGCCTAAATCAGCAATGGAAATGCAGTTGACAAATTTGGACTCATCTCTAGCCACCCCCTTATGTAGAAACGTATGACAGGTGTCCTTGCTGATGTAATGTATAAATACCTGAAGTAGACACTATCTGCAAAGCAGAAGGGATGTAAGATAAGAAGCCGGGGGACTATGGATCAAATGATGATCCCTAAATATTGTAAAAGAAGACACACAAATTTTGCCATGGTCTGGATCGATTATTGCAAGGTTTACGACATGGAGCGACATAGTTGGATAATAGTTTGTTTGAAAATGTTTGGTATTGCAGCTAACGTTAGACAGTTTCTAGTCAGCAGTATGGATGGTTGGAAAACTGAACTGACCTCATGTAGACAAACATTGGGAGTTGTGAATTTCAAGAGAGGAATATGTCAGAGAGACAGTCTTTCACCTTTACTGATTGTACTGTGTATGGTTCAACTTTCATTAGAGTTGAGGTCAAAGATTGGTTACGAGCGGGGAGGACGCGAATTTAAGATAAACCATCTGTTGTTCATGGATGAGGTAAAATTTTATGAGAAATCATATGAACATATTGTTACCCTTGTACAGACAGTTCATATATTCAGTACAGACATAGGAATGGAATTTTGCACAAAAAAGTGTGGGTTGCTACTACTGAAGCGATGTAGATTTGATAAGATGGAAGGAATTAAATTACCAGACGGACAAGTTATGAAGGAAATTGCCGCCAACGGGTATAAGTACTTCGGCATCCTGGTAACAAACCTTTGATAAGGAATATAAACGGAACTGGAGTTGGTGTTAAAGAAGAATTTAAGTGGTAGGAATAAGATACAAGCTATCAACATGAGCTGTTGAAGATCTAAGTTATTGCATTGGTGTGATAGAGTTGAGATGTGATGAACTTAAGGAGGTTGACAGAAAAATCAGGAAAATGATGACATTACAAGGGGCCCCACAACACCAAAGTTACGTGGATCGGTTGTATCATCTATCATGGTAGAGAGGGCGAAGAGGTCACATTAGACGTGAAATGTGTGTGAAGTTGGAGGAATATAATCTGGCATGGTATGTAAAGAATTTAAAACAGAGATTGATGCCAGGAGTAAAAGAGATTAAGGTACTAAACAGTGATGAAACAAAGGAAAATGGAGAATTCAAACAAGACAGACAGAATGACACATTGAATAGATGGAAGGAAAAATGTATGGACAGTTCGTATGTGAAATGCCTGAGACAGTTGACAAAGATAGGAACTGTGAATGGACGAGGAAAATTGACTTAAAAGTTGAAACTGAGGCCCGTATTTTCGAATCCCAGGAACAGGTACTGAGAACGAACTATATCAAGTTCAATATTGACAAGTCTGTGAATTATTCACATTGTGGGCTGTGTGGTGAAATGGTGAGACAATAAACCACAATATTAGTGAATGTCAAATGCTTGCAAGAGAAGGCACGACACGACAGCATTGTCAGATTGTTTCAATGGAAGCTGTCATATGTATAATATCAGCTGAAGTGAGAAATGGTATGAACAACCGGAAAGGGTCACTGAAAATGAACAGTATAAGATCTTGTGGGACATGACTATCCAGTGCGTCCATTTTATTGTGGTTAGAAAACCAGACATTGTTGTCACAGTGAAGAAGCAGAGCAAGGCAATTTTTTTGTGGATATTGCTTCATCGTGGGACCACAGGATGAATGAGAAGGAAAATGATAAAGTTAAGAAATACCAGGAGCTGACAAAAAAGATCAGGAAACTTTGGAGAATCAAACACGTAGAAGTGATATCGACTATGGTTGACACACTGAGAGCAGTACGTAAAATGTTGGATGCATGGCTTGAGAAGCTAGGAATTGACATTAGGACGGGATTGCTGCAGAAAAAAAACTTTGTTAGGAACAGGAAGGACTCTAAGAGGGGTGTTGAAAAGTTGAAGGAGAAGGAATGACCCAAAGGACCTATGGCCATCGGCTATGGCTCGCTCATTTGGTATAGTGTATGTATACCATCTGACAGCAAAAGCGTTACGAGCAATAATATTATAAAGAAGAAGAAGAAGGAGAAGAAGAAGATTAATAACGATATTAAAAAAAAATTATTCCTGTATATTAAAGCAGATTTTAATATGCGACAATATTTAATATTACAGCGTTAAGCAATATTCACATCATACAGTTTAGACAAACTTTATCACAATAACATCCCTCATATTAGGTTGATGTTCGGATTTTTGGTGGAAATAAATTTTAGCTGTCGGTCTACATGGTTTATATACACCGACATAAGCATACATATATACATATAAACGTACGCACTCACACACATTGGTCTATTCAATAATCTCAGTAATTTGTTAATCAAGCTAAAACAAAATTTAATCTGAAATTGAGTGCTGATGTTGGTACCAGCTTCAATAAAGGTGGTACCAACATCAACACTAATTTCAGATTAAATTTTGTTTTAGTTTGATTAACAAGTTTTAATAGAAGATTCATGCTGGCATTGGGTCTATAACACAAATATGGATCTTCAGCTAACCATCTGTGAAACGTACGTAACTGGTCGATAATCAATAAAAACATTACTGAGAAACTTCGTCTTGTTATACTTTATATATATATATACAGAGATAGAGAGAAAGGGAGAGAGAGATAGAGAGGGGGGGGGGGAGATATGTACACACACACACACACACACATATATAAATGTATATATATATATATATAAATATATGTGTATATATATATACATATGTGCATATCGAAGGGTCGATGTATTGAATCTCGACTCCTACCATCACGTAAATTTCTGAACTAGTAGCCAATCGGTTGACGGTATTTGGATGACCCAGGAGGATTTCAGTTACTAATATACTTCTGGGTCGTCTGACGCACTAACTGCCATAGACAGCACAGACTGGAATCGAATCCAGTCGATAGATTTGATTAGGCGAGACCCGGTGAAGAAGCTACATGCAGCGAGTGTGTATTATTGCATAATAAATGAAAGACAGTGGATGCTGTACGCTCTCTTGCTGCATTGATTGTGGCCAATCTCGAGTACGCGTATGAATTTATGGTACCCATTTATGTGTTGTATTGAGGCATATAACTTTGTGTCTACTCTGGGATTTATACATAAACTTACCTATTGAGTAAGCTGAGATGCAACCGGTACTAGCAGGGGAACCTTATGCCAGTCCCGTTAACCTCTTATATATATATATATATATATATATATATATATATATATATATATATATATATATATATATATATATATACTATTGGTCACTAAGGACCATGGTTTTAACCTAAAAAGTTTCCCCCGAGGCACGATTGCTTTGTTATTTCTGTTTGACTTTTGCATACACACACAAACGCTCACACGTACACACAAACACACGTACACACACACACGCACACACACACACACGCACGCCACCCCCACACATATATGTATGTATCACTGACTGAATACACTGAAATATAGAAATGACTGAAAGAAGATGAGGACAAGGAGAAGGCTGTTGGCGCATAGAAGTGACTGGAAGAAGGAAATAAAGAAAGGCGATGTAAAAGACAAGTTTATATACACACATCTTCACCCTCATCAGTTCTCTATTTAGGACATACACCACAGCTTGAGATCCACTTTTCAATTATTTTCTTATTCTTTGTTTTCTTTTGTCCTTGTATTTATGCTGTTTGTTTTATCAAACACATCATACCATCCGAAAGATTTATTTTTTTGTTTCACGATCCAATATTTTAAAATATTACTCTCAATAAAATCGCGCGAAACCATTTTACCATCTTGCTGGTTTGAGAGCTGATGAGGGTGATTATGCTTTGACGGGTGTTTTAGCGATGAGTTTTCTCATTTTTATATGTGTATGTATATATATATATATATATGTCAATGTACACACACACACACACACACACACACACACATATATATATATATATATATATATATATATATATATATATACATCTCTCTCTTTAAGATTGGTTTACTCAAGAACTGTATATATATATATATATATATATATATATATATATATATATATATATTAATTCAAAATATTAACAAAAATAGACAATCGTGTGATCAAGTATATTTTATCAGTACATCCTCATCAGATAAAATAAGATGATGCATGACATACCCTGACTTAGTAGATGGTTAAGATCCAGTCATAGTTAAGATTCAGTCATACCATGACTGAATCTTAACCATCTACTAAGTCATGGTATGTCATGCATCATCTTATTTTATCTGATGAGGACGTACTGTTGAAGATAGCTCAGTACCTCTGAAATATGTATAATAAAAAATATTTGAACACACAAATGTCTATTTTTGTTAATATTTTGAATTAATATTAATTACTCCGGAAAACCAATCCTGTGGAGTGCTTCCAATCTATTGTAAAACTCATTCTTTGATTTATTCATTGAACCTTGTTTAATCTTTAAATATATATATATATATATATATATAACTTTGATAGACGTCGGTCAGTATTGGCTCAGGCCATGTCTAACTTAATAGCCTCACCTGATGATGTATTTCAAATCATGATTTTGACAACATGGTCCACTCAAGCAGAAAGTTATTATTTCTTTTTCGGAGACATATTTGCGTATAGCGGGTTTATCCGCAATTTCTTTGTACAAAAACGTTTTGAATTTTATGGAATCTGTTTCTGTTTTTATGTTTTAAGTGGATTAGTTCATATTTATTCTCGTTCAGTAACCTATTGTTTTTTCCGCCCATTGGATAAGTAGATCTGATTGAAGGCATATACTGTCTCCCACTCCATTGATGCCTTTCTGGAGCTTGGAATCAATCATCAACAAAGATGTTGCTGTGGTTGATAACGTCCATAATGTCATTGATATAGATAATGGAGAGAGGTTGGCCCAAACACAAGGCCTTGCGTGACGCCACAACTGACGTTGACTGGGCTTAATTGTACTACTTCAACTACCACATGTTTGGTTCTGTTTGTCAAGAAACACTTATTCCATTGTATTAAGTTTGCAGACACACGCATGCTGCATAGTTTTTTTCAATAGGATATTGTCATGAATCAAGGTCAATGTCCTTGCTGAAGTCAAGGTATTTGACATGAGTGTTGGAGCCCCTTCACAAAGCTCTCAAAATGTCATCACATTGATGTAGTAGCTGCGTTATGCAATCCCTTCCATTAAGGAACCTATGTTGGTTGGAATTCAGCAGATAGTTGCGTTCAATAAAGGGAGTTATTCAATAAAGGGAGTTATTCGCGATCTCACTGTGAGTGAGATCAGACGGTAATACACAACAGGGGACTTGTTAAAATGAGACAAGAGACGGGATAGAAAATTCTCAGATATATAACAAGCATCCACTAAGCTTCTCCACAGATTAGCTAAAGAAGATGCAAGTTGGTGTCGATACATCTTCAGGAGACTAGCAGAGAACATATCGCGGCCTACTCGTGAGTTGTTTTTAATTCCGTTTATTGCCGCTAAGACATCAGTGGCGCCAAAAGTTATCTCAGATATTATGTGTTGGGGATTAACGCCAATGTAACAGCATAGATCAGCCATTTCAGGATTTCATAGTTTCTACAGTATATCACCTATGGTTGTATCATTGCCTCGGAGAGTGTCGTCTTCATGAATCAGAGGGCCAACAGTGGAGTCAGTGACCATGTGGTTTTTAGAAAATGAAAAGAACAATTTGGGATTGAGATTGATTTTCTCAATGACCCATTCCTCCTCAGCTCTTCTTTGGTTAATGATAATGTTCTTCATGCATTGTTGTAGATTATATATATTTTTTTATTCGAGTAGTGCAGTAGCAGTCGAAGGTGTGTGTTGCTGTTGGCAGTATTTTTGTTTGTTATTTATATTTTTCTGATAATAGCTTTTCTGTCTTTTTGGAATCTACACTTGGTTTTCTTGAGAGATCTTGATGTTTAGCACATATGTTTGTTAAAGTGTCTACAAATATCTGCCAGCGTATTTTGATGCTGGATGTGATAGATCCTTAGTGAATGCATCATATATATATATATATATATGTGTGTATGTGTGTGTGCGTGTGAGTGTGTGTGTGGATGTGAGTGTGTATGTGTGTGAGTGTGTGTGCCTGTAAATATATATATTATATATATATTTATATATATATAAATATGTATACATATATGTATATATATACATACATATGTGAGTATATATATATATGTGTATGTATATATATATATATATATATATATATATATACGAATGAGTCTTTTGACATCTCGACTTTAAAAGTAACCTCCATCGCATTTTATCATGGAATATTGCGAGGTTTGCGCCTAAATATACCATGGGTCAGTTTGTTGTGTACGTTGCAGCTTCTTTCTCTACTTATAATGGCGCCAGACATTTACGAACGACTTAGGAACGATGCATCTATTTAATATATTCAATAATTTTCTTGACTTCATTTAACCTTTACTTGTTTCAATCATTAGAATACGGTCATGCTGGGGCATCAGCTTGGTTTAGTCGATCACACTGACATCAGTCGATATTTTCATGGCTGGTTCCGATGATGTCGCTGTATTTATTGACAAACCATTAAGTTATGAGACATGAACAAAGACTCAAACGAAAACAGACATGAACACACACTCACATATCTATCTGTCTATACATATATACATATATACATATATAAATGTATATATATATATATATATATATATATATATATATATATATATATATTTACATATATATAAAAATACACGCGTATATAAATAAATACACACGTATATATATATACACACATATATATATATGTATATATATATATATATATATATATATATATATATATATATATATATATATATATATATATATATATATACATATATGTATATACACAGATATATATATATATATATATACATACACACACACATATATATATATATATATACACACACACATATGTAAATATATATATACATATATATTTAGATGCATATGTATTTACATACATAAATATTTATTTATACTTATATACATATTGTTATACTTGGAGAGGGTCATGTTGTAATAATTGTTTCTACTTTAGGCACAAGGCCAGCAAATACCCAGTACATTACTGGTACTTTATTTTATCGACCTCGTAAGGATGAAAGGCAAAGTTAATGTTGCTGTAATAATATTGCAAAACAAATTCATATACTTATATATATATACACACATATATATATATAATTATATATATATATATATGTACATATACATATGATAGCTGCCCCCTCGTTAGCGCGTATGGCCATTGCACGATATACCATTATTAATAATTATTAATTAATTCTATCGTGCAATGCCTGTGCGTGAAGATATTTTTTAAAGTGAGGAAAGACTGTGCACTGAGCCAATCCCACTCTCTGAGCGACAGGAGCTATAACCCCAAAAGAGAAGAGATCAACATCATCAGTAACTACTGAGCCGCAGGTTTATATCGGAGTTATCCCAGTTTCCTGAGTTGCCTTCTCCTAGAAGAATGCCCTGACAAAGGCTAGGGGACCTTCACTCCCAGTGGTTTAACCGCGCGGTACATGTGTATATACATATTTACACACTTTTGGATGGCCGTTGACTCTTATGAGTTCTTCCGTCCTTTGTGTGTATACATACACATACACACACACGCACACTCACACACACACACACACACATATATATATATATATATATATACATATACGTATATATATATATACCAAATTTAACAACTTACATTTATCCCTTTATTTCTCCGTCCGATTCAATACGGCTACAATGGAACATACATTTGTAGATCAACTGGAAATCCTTAGTTATCATCCCAATATATAATACTTATAACTCGTATATCCCCAGGAAAAGGAGAAGAATAATGTTTACCAATTACAAATTGATAGACGGGTAAATACAATAAGAATCTACTTTATCCACAAATAATTGTTTCTACTTTTGGGACAAGGCCAGCAATTATCCAGTTCATTACTGGTACTTTATTTTATCGACCCCGGAAGGGTGAAAGGCAAAGTTAACCTCGGCGGGATTTGAACTCAGAATGGCAAGGGCCGTAACGCTATGCATCAAAGCATGGCTAGCGTTATCCACAAATAATTGTTTCTACTATGGCACAAGGCCAGCAATTAACCAGTACATTACTGGTACTTTATATTATCGACCCCATAAGGATGAAAGGCAAAGTTAACCTCGGCGGGATTTGAACTTAGAATGGCAAGAGCCGTAACTCTATGCGTCAAAGCATGGTGTCCGACCCTCTACCGATACTGCCAATTCACTAAATAATAATAGCACGATATATATATAGATGTCACTTCGGATAGCCGTAAATCTTTTTATATGTAAAGTTGTATATGCACCACCACCTTTTAAAAAGGAAAAATACTTAATAGCTTAACTTCTTTAGCTCGGTATATATGGGATCTCACAGAAGTCAATACTGAGTTCTCTATTGGAAGATTCTAAAAGTTGCCCATTCTTACTAACGTGGAAGTAAAAGATATAACTTGTGTTTTTCTGAATGTCTCTATAATTTATATTCCAAACTGATAATCTTTAACAGAACATCTGATATTCTTTCCACCTGCCCCGGTAAATGTTCTCAATCCTTCTATTATAGTAAATATCGAAATAATTATGCTATCTAAACTTTAATCAAATAACAATTTAACAGATCTATAGTTAAATGTAATATTACTCTATTATTCTATCAAGTGTTCTAGCCAACAGACTGAGTAGATATGTTTGAATGTATATTGATGTGTAGGGGTTGGGCCTACTTAGTATCAGGCACATATAATATCTATCTATAGATATGATTAGATATTTGAATGCATATATAACTGTGATTAAAATCTTTTCTGAACTACTTGTGAATATACTTTTCTCTATATATTTTGAAAGTACATGTAATATAGATATATTCCAACAGAGGTCTGACCTTAGCTCATTAGAATCTGATTTTGAATAGAAGTTTTTATTCATCACTAGAGAAAATGGCCCTGAGGTACTTAAACTTCTCTACCTGTTTCAGTGAAACTTCATTCACAAGTAGAGTGCACTACATTCCAGCCATGAAGAATTCGGCATCAAACCTACCGAGTGCACATCGGAAATTACCTTCTGTCGAGTTAAGTAACATCATGACGATATTATAACCGCCAGTCATGATGCCACTTCCAATCTGGCTGCGCATTTCAATCCTGTTCCTGCAAATAATTGTTTCTACTTTTGGCACAAAGCCAGCATTTATCCCAGTGTATTACTGGTACTTTATTTTATAGACCCTTTGATGATGAAAGGCAAAGTTAACCTCGGCGGGATTTGAACTCAGACTATAAAGAGCCGTAACTCCTTGCTACAAAGCATGGCGTCCGACTCTCTACCGATACTGCCAATCCACCGCCCTTGTAAATAATGGACAGGAGAGATGAAAGTACGCACCTTTGATGGATTCCGACTCCCACATTTAATGATTTCCATTTAGTGCCATTTATCCGAACACAAATATTTGGGCATTCGTATAGAGACACCAGGGCAGCAAGAAGCTGATCAGCGATCCCAAGAGGCTGATGTAAGTGCAAGAATTGCAGCAACTGGTGCAGTAATGCCCCAGGTTCAGCATTCTATCGTCAGAAAAAGGGAGGTAGGTATAAAAGCCAAACACGCTACCTTCAATTCGGTATTCTGCCAACACTTGTGTAATGATTGAAAGAATACGGTCGCAAATACAAGCGGCTGATATGAGATTCCTTCGAAGGGTCTCCGGTTACTCGATAGACTGTGTAGCTCGTAGATCAGAGTCAGCTCCGATACTATGGGAATGTGGTTAGAATATCTCAGAAAAGAATCGCTGGACAGAGTTTAAGGGCAAAACCAACCGGCAAGAGAACCAGGGGCAGACCCCGAGAAAGTTGGTTGGACAACATCTATGAGCTTGGCTGGTCTCGTCTGGGAATCCAGGCATATCAGATGGAGACGGTTTCTTTTGACAGGACCCGCTGGAAGTAGTGTTTGAGGAATCTGCTCTTACGACTCTCTCAGGAATAAGTGGCGAAGACGAAGAAACCTTTATTCATAGAATTCCATATACAGACTTGACCTAAATACACACCCTATATTAGACACAGTATAATATGGAATTGAAGAATGCAACCAAAAATAATATAATTATAATGTGTACAATACGATGTTGTGTCGTATAGTATTATGTTATACAATATTTTGCTGTATGAGAAGTCTTACTAGAATACGCGCGTATGAGTCCGTAAAAAAATATATATGAGTATTCAAGTAGATGAATGGATATATATATTTTTCTTTGTATACTTGGGTGGATATCTTTTTATATACAAGTACATCATGATTCGTTAGGAGCTTTAATTGTACTTATGATAGTCCCTAGTAAAAATAAATATTAAAAAATATTATAGATATAATTTAACAATTTAACAATTTAACAATAATCTGATCTAATCTAACTTAAACTAACAATTTTTTACTTATAAAATTCCAAGTAGAGAAGTAATCTAAATTTATACCCCAGTATTAATTAAAGTATAGCTTTATATGGCCTAATGTTAATAACATAATTGTAAAAGAGAAAAATAAATCTACTTACTACTACCTATTAGATAATTTTCCACTCACATAACATATAGCATTCTAACTGTACAAGAAAAATAACTAATAACATTGTAAATTGTAATGACGTTTGTGACCTCCACAATGGCTCTCTGTTTTGCGCCCACTCTTTTGCCTGGTTTTAAATTTCTGTGCCATCTTGTCTTTGTTTGGTGGTGCATTTTTTCATTTTTCGTGTCTGCGCTTGCAACCGCTGGACTTGAAAACAGTCAAGAAGGCCAGTCAAGCCTAAAATACATAGACGCTTGTCCCCCTTGCTTCTGCTGGACACCACCAGAGGGGGTTAGCCCCGGTGTTTGCATAGCTGCGGCTTCTTAAAACCGTGTTTCTTTAGAAATACGAAATGTCTATACTTATTTGTATAACGCTATGCTTGAAGCGAAATACTATTTCTATTCTATTATAAGTTGAGCCAACTTATGCAGCTTCATATACAAATGAGATTAATCACCTAATTTACACAGACGAGAAAACTATATATTCTCGACTGTTTCCAAGTCAAGCAGTTGCAAGCCGTGGGAGGGACTGTCCTGAAGAAGGCCAGTCAAGCCTGAAATGCATAGACGATTGTTCCCCTTGATTCTGCTGGACACCACCAGAGGGCGTCAGCTCCGGTGATTGCATAGCTACGGCTTCTTTTAAAACCGTGTTTCTTTAGGAATACGAAATCTCTCTCTCTCTCTCTCTCTCTCTCTCTCTCTCTCTCTATATATATATATATATATATATATATATATATATATATATGTATGTATGTAAAAGGTAAACAGAAATAATAACACAATAGGTACAATGTATAGCGCCCACTAACATACAGTAGTTATCATTAGCATCAATCAGAGTTAACGCATTCATCTGCTGTTGCGGACTTGCAACTACACTACGTGGCCTAACCGAATCAATAGTGACCTTAACTACATAGTCTTAAACACCATTCGCCATTTTGCTTCAACATGATTACGTCTTGAAACTGGTCCCATGACACACCTGGACCTTGCACTTCGGCCCCCATTTCGGAATGCCGGACCATTCGCCTACCACCTCCAGCCTTCTTACCAATCTTTTCCAAACATTCATGTACCTACACGTTCTCTCCCTATCCCAACTCTCCATTTAATGACGAAGGACTTCCTTCAGTAGCGCCGAACCCACCCCACTTCCATCAAGCGTGATGCTAATAACACTTTGTATTTTTATATCCGTGTGTTTATTTTGTTTTATTTGCTTTGCCCATATACAGTACACACACACAGACACACATACACACACATACTCACATATACACATATGTATATATATATATATATATATATATATATATATATATATATATATATATATATATATATATATATTTATATATGGAGAGAGAAAGATAGACAGAGAAAGAGAAAACGCGAACGACGTCAAGATAGATTTCACTTGAATACACATTTTTGAGATACAATGGAAGATATTATTTAATAGTTTCTATGAGATGTGTATGCCAGAATATATAGATAATTCTCTTTGATTATATATTGAAGGTCAGTGATCCTTTCACCTTCATGGAGATGGAATATCGATAACGAAGAAAAAATAGCTTGCAGCCATTTTATTCAAGGTTTCCATAATTTAGAACCGCATTACTTTACGCTGAAAAAATGGCCGGGCACATTTCTCACGTTTTAGCAATCAAGGTCTTGCTTTATATATTATAAACAGAGACTATGATATATTATGTGCTGTTATGTCCCAATATGTCCTTCTATCTTAATAAAGCAGCACAACTATAAAATATCTTATTTTTTTAGCAATATTATCTGAGCGTACTAATACTTTTAGTTGAATGAGCGTACGTTTTAGTTGAATGAGATATGCAATCCTTACCACAATAGAGAACATGTACGTTTATGTAATGGTGGAACATCGATAGCCATTCTTCTCACCGCCTAACACATCCTCATTAAGTAATTCACATCACCTCTCTTACTCTGGAAGAACGAAAGTGTAAGGTAGAGAAAGAGGTAGACAGGAGAGAAAGAGAGAGAGAGAGAGAGAGAGAGAGAGAGAGAGAGAGAGAGAGAGAGAGAGAAGAGAGTGAGTGGAGAGAGAGGAGAGAGAGAGGAGAGAGAGAGTGGAGAAGAGAGAGGCAGATAGTAAATTATTTTATGGCAGTCATGAACGTAGTCTGGTCTAACTGTTGTTTCCTTGTTTAACTATATTTCACCCATACAAAAGGACGTCAGCCTATTCCAGTGTTAAACAAGGGGACGGTCTGCTCCTAATGAGTATTGCAGCCCAATTATTCCTCAATTCATACTATACCGTCTTAAACAAAGGGTATAATAGATAGTGTAGTTATTGAAAGAAACAAAGAAACCGGTCGTCACATCTTTCATTACAGGAAAGTTTGATGACAGCTGATACAAAGCGAACAAGTGATGGATATAACTCATTCCTTTTTCTTTAAAACAACAACTTTGTAATTTGTTTGTTTGTTTCATTCATTCTTTCCTTTCATTTATTTATACCTATCCTATCTTTCCTCGATCTATTCCCAATATACTGAAATTGCAACACCTTCACTTACCTTATGGAAACCTTAATTTATTATTTGTATTCTGTAGAAATAACGTTCACTTACCTACAAAATAAGAAAATAGAATGAAGGTTACTTTTTGAAATATTTTTGAACGATATTTTAGAATTCATAATAATAATAATTGTTTCTATTTTTGGCACAAGGCCAGCAATCACACAGTATATTACTGGTACTTTATTTTATCGACCCTGTAAGGATGAAAGGCAAAGTTAACCTCGGCGGGATTTGAACTCAGATCATAAAGGGACGTAACTCTATGCTTCAAAGCATGGTGTCCGAATCTCTACCGATACTGCCAATCCACCGCCCTATTCATAATAATAATAATAATGATTTCTTTATTATTTATGTATATAAATATAATAATAATAATAATAATAATAATAATAATAATAATAATAATAATAATAATAATAGGGAAGAAGACGCACGAGGTGACGGAGGTCATGAAATCGCTCCCGTAAGTTTTGAATTTTTAACATATTTAAATCATTTGTGAAATAACAACTCTTAGTACAAATGCTACGTAAAGCACCCGGCTTGAGCCCCAAAAAATTCGGACCCAAAATATATTGTTATAAGGCTCAAATATTCAAATATTCAACTTTGTATTGTACACTGTATATCCAAAAAAAAAAAAATGGCTATAAATGGAAGAAGAACCCCTCCCCTCCTCTCCTCTGGCTACACTATATAGGACAGCTAAACTCACCAACACCAGAAACTAGATACACCACCCACCCCATCATCTGTGTACACTAAACACAACAGCATTTTCACCTTCACCGCCACCGCTCACTACGGCCATCATTACCACCACTATCCCATCACCGCCGCCACCACCCCTTGACTCCTTCACTGCTGCTGCCACCGCTACAGCACCATCACTACAGTAATACGGTCGCATCACCGCCACCACTGCCTCGGTATCGACATCACCACCACCACTGTCTCAGTATCGCCAACGCCGCCAGTCTCCCACTTCTCCCTGCTGGCTGCCACTTCCACATTATAGAATTCCTACTACTAACAAAGAGGAAGGCATCAAAATATATAGATAGACTCAAAAGAAAAAAGAAAAAACAAACAACAAAACCAAAGCAGCACAGCAACAACAGCAAAAAACGAGAAAAACAAACAGAGAAAAACAAAAACAAAAAAAGAAACCCCCAAAACGTAAAGAAAATAAGAATGAAGAGAGAAGCAGGCGGACGGACAGAGAAGAGGGGGGAAAAAGTAAAACTTAAAAAACAAAAACTAAGTCAGACATTCGAATACTACATTACAATGAAACTTATGCTTATTCATTTTTGGGGCCCTTTCTGCCCGTGTGTTCGTATACAGCGTGGTGATAATGCCACACAAGGGCCAAGTGGGATGGCGGATCCACAGATGGCTATGTAAACATACATTCGCCAATCCTCGATAAGAGTGTTTAAATATCGAACATAAACAGTTCGAATAACGGTGAAATGGAGACTAGAACGTCATGTGACAGACTCTCACCCAACAGGTGCCCCCTGGCTCAGCAGCAGGAACCTGACTGTCAACCAAATACTGCTGATGTTGGAGGAAGAAGAAGAAGGAAAGGGGCCAGAACCAACTGGACGAAAGAATTGAATAGAACTGTTATGCAATGCTACCTGAAAAGTAACCCCAAAGGAGAGGGGCTACAGGAGACGGATGCATAACATCTGGAACGAGATTGGTTTATTTAAATTAGATGAACAAAAATTGGCCGGGCAGGCTCGGGTAATAAGAACTAATGGGTGGATAAGCGAGCTGGAACTGGAGGAACTGAGCAGAGAGAATGGCTTGGAGATGGCGGGTGTAGTATGCCAGACAAGCGAGCCGGCGGGAAATGAAGGTGAGGAGGTCCTGAGAACGGAGGAACCACCCGAAGCAGACAATGATCTGAATACTGAGATAAATAATACCTGGAACAGAGATACGGCCACTGAGGAGATGAATGCTGATGGGCTAGGACAAGATTCGGTTGACATCCTAAATTTAGTGGTAGATGAGTTGAACAATGATAGTGGGAGACCTATGAACCTAAGATTTGTAGACAGGAAAAAGTTAAAAGAAACAACAGCTAAGGTAAACAAAGTCATCCCATACCTTGAGGCGAGGAGTCTTCACCAGTGCAACAATATCCTCAAAGCAACAGCAAATACGGTGAGGAAACTACTTGGTATAAAAGCGAGAGGAAACAACAGACAAGAAAGAGCAGAGCCGTGGTGGAAGAAGCGACTGAGTGGGCAAATCGGGGAAATGAGAAATGACATAGGAAAGCTTGAGTCACTACTGAATGGGACACTAAAAAACATAGGCACTAAAAATAGACTGGAAATAAAATACAAAACTAGGAGTAAAAAGCTAAATATTATCATAGAGGAATTGAAGCAACGCATTGTAGCAAAGAGTGCCAAAATCAGGCGATACGAGAACAGAGTCAGTCAGTATAAACAGAACCGCATGTTCGACAACAACCAGAAGATGCTGTTTGGACAGCTTGAGGGGAAAGAAAGAGGCAACGACTTGATCCCTGGGGCGGAACAAGCTAAAACATTCTGGAGAGGAATATGGGAGCAGGATGTTAGACACAATGCCCAGGCAGGGTGGATTGAGACAGTACAGAGGGAGATCGGTGAGCAGGCACAACAAAAGACTGATTTGAGTATCACAGTTGAAACTCTTAAGGGGCAAGCCAAAAAACTAACCAACTGGAAATCACCAGGCCCAGATGGTGTGCAGGGGTATTGGATTAAACATTTAACATCCCTCCACCCGAAGCTGACGGCCATGTTCAATGACTGCTTGGTGTCGGGTGAGGTGCCAGAGTGGTTGACAAAAGGTACCACAGTTCTGATAATGAAAGACCGAATCAAGGGTAATCATGTTACCAACTATAGACCTATCACATGTCTGCCCGTAATGTGGAAACTGTTGACGAGCATTGTGTCTGAGGAAATCTACCATCACCTCCACACAAACAACTTGTTACCGGACGAACAGAAAGGATGCCGAAAGAAGTCACGTGGTACAAAGGACCAGTTCCTTATTGATAAGATGGTAATGGGGAATTGCAGGAGGAGACACACTGATCTTGCCATGGGATGGATAGACTACAGAAAGGCATTTGACATGGTGCCTCATTCCTGGATCACCAAAAGCCTGGAGATCTTCAGGGTGGCAGATAACATCAGACAGTTGCTGGGCAGGAGTATGGGGTCCTGGGAGACAGAGTTGACATCAACTGGAGTATCCTTGGGAAGCGTGAAGATCAAGAGAGGTATCTTCCAGGGAGATAGCCTGTCCCCTCTGTTGTTTGTCCTTGCCCTGATGCCCTTGACCATTATGCTGCGAAAAGTGAGAGCAGGATACAAGTTGGGAAGGGGAGAGCTTACCATCAATCACCTCCTCTTCATGGACGATCTTAAGCTCTTCGGGAAAAGTGAGAAGGAGTTGGATGTGCTTGTTGACACTGTCCGTATTTTCAGCAGTGATATATGTATGCAGTTTGGTATTGGTAAATGTGGAGTCATTGTGATGAAGAGGGGTAGGTTGAGCAGAAGTAGCGGGATCCAGATACCAACAGGTGAGATGATAAAGGAAATTGACTCTGAGGAAGGATACAAGTATTTGGGCGTTCTGGAGGCTGATGGCATAAAGAACAAAAAAATGAAGGAATTGTTAAGAACTGAATACATTCGGAGAGTAAGGAGCGTATTGAAGTCACATCTGAACAGCAGAAATGCCATAAGCGCAGTAAATTCCCGAGCTGTGTCTATTATTAGGTACAGTGCGGGAATTCTGAGATGGAATGTTGCTGAACAAAAAGAAATGGATAGGAAGACTAGGAAGCTATTGACTATCTACAACATGTTCCACAAGAGGAGTGATGTCGATAGACTCTACCTAAGGAGATCTGAGGGTGGAAGAGGTCTTATCAGCATAGAGGACTGTGTTCAGATGGAGAAAAACAACCTATACAAATACGTGACCTATAGTAAGGAGCCAATGCTCAGAACTGTACTGAAGGAGGGGACAGTAGGCCAGGGGATGTCCAAGGAGGAAATAACATCAAGGAGGAAGAGCAGCCTTAAGGGAAAATCCCTTCATAGTACCTTCTTTGAGAAAACTGAATTTAGAGATCCACAGACATGGAACTGGTTGAGAAGAGGAGACCTCAAAAAGGCTACAGAAGGAATGCTAATGGCTGCGCAGGAGCAGGCCCTCAAAACGAAGTGGTTGAAGCACCATATCTACAAGGAGGAGGCTAGCCCACTGTGCAGGATCTGTGGAGAGAGAGAGGAGACTGTGGCTCACATTGTGTCCGAGTGTAAACACCTAGCCCAGACCCACTATAAGGGCTGGAGACACGATGTGATGGGCAGGGTGATCCACTGGCACCTGTGCAAAGTAAACAATTTACCACATTCTGAGAAATGGTATGAGCATAGGCCAGAGGCGGTGATGGAGAACAGTCAGGTGAAGGTGCTGTGGGATTTTAGGATACAGACGGACAAAAAACTGGAACACAATAGACCTGACCTGGTGGTTGTGGACAAAGAAAAAAGATCGTGCCTGATTGTGGATGTGGCCTGCCCGTTCGACACGAGAGTGCAAGAGAAGGAGAGGGAGAAAATTAACCGATACCAGGACCTAAAGTGGGAGGTGAAAAGGATTTGGAACTGCCATGAAGTCAAAGTGATCCCGATTGTCATAGGCGCACTGGGGACTATCTCCAAAGGTTTCCAGGGATGGTTAAAGAAAATCGGCCCCTTCACGCTTTTTGGAACGCTTCAAAAGGCATGCTTGCTTGGAACAGCAAGAACCCTCCGATACGTCCTGAATATCTGAGGCTGCAGGTAGTGGCTTGATATTCAATCCAACGGACTTTCCAGTTAACCAACATCAATGACTGAGATTCAAGGAATAACAATAACAATAATAATAATAATAATAATAAGGAACTGCCCATATACTAAGGAAGATTCTGTCAATATAAGTACATCACAAGTCTAAACATTAAAGATGCATGTGTGAATATGTATGTTCTTTCTTGAACATGTCGGACCTTGTTGTCTCTTGAGGTCACTGGTTGTGACTTGGTGATAACTCGTATGAACATAAAGCAAGATAAATGCAACTGTAATAATAATAATAATAATAATAATAATAATGCCCATTCGACACGAGAGTGCAAGAGAAGGAGAGGGAGAAAATTAACCGATACCAGGACTTAAAGTGGGAGGTAAAAAGGATTTGGAACTGCCATGAAGTCAAAGTGATCCCGATTGTCATAGGCGCACTAGGGACTATCTCAAAAAGTTTCCAGGGATGGTTAAAGAAAATTGGCCCCTTCACGCTTTTTGGAACGCTTCAAAAGGCATGCTTGCTGGGAACAGCAAGAACCCTCCGATACGTCCTGAATATCTGAGATGCAGGTAGTGGCTTGATATTCATCTCAAAAAACTTTCCAGTTAACTAACATCAATGACTGAGTCTCAAAGAGTAATAACAATAATAATAATAATAATAATAATAATAATAATAATAATAATAATAACAATAATAATAATAAAATGCAACTGTAATAATAATAATAATAACAATAGTAATCTTGTGATGAAGAGGCGTAAATTGAGCAGAAGCAACGGAATCCAGGTACCAACAGGTGAGATGATAAAGGAAATTGTCACTGAAGAAGGATATAAATATTTAGGTGTTCTGGAGGCTGATGACATCAAGAACAAAAAAAATTAAGGAATTGATAAGATCTGAATACATTCGGAGAGTAAGGAGCGTATTAAAGTCTCATCTGAACAGTAGGAATGCCATAAGTGCAGTAAATTCCCGAGCTGTGTCTATTATTAGGTACAGTGCGGGAATTCTGAGATGGAATGTTGCTGAACAAAAAGAAATGGATAGGAAGACTAGGAAGCTATTGACTATCTACAACATGTTCCACAAGAGGAGTCATGTCGATAGACTTTACTTAAGGAGATCTAAAGGTGGAAGAGGTCTTATCAGCATAGAGGACTGTGTTCAGATGGAGAAAAACAACCTACACAAATACGTGACTGATAGTAGGGAGCCAATGCTCAGAATTGTACTGAAGGAGAGGACAATAGAGCAGGGGATGTCCAAAGAGGAAATAACAACAAGGAGAAAGAGCAACCTTCATGGAAAATCCCTTCTTAGTACCTTCCTTGAGAAAACTGATTTTAGAGATCCACAGATATGGAACTGGTTGAAAAGAGGAGACCTTAAAAAGGCTACAGAAGGAATGCTAATGGCTGCGCAAGAGCAGGCCATCAAAACGAAGTGGCTGAAACACCATATTTACAAGGAGGAGGCTAGCCCACTGTGTAGGATCTGTGGAGAGAGAGAGAGGAGACTGTGGCTCATATTGTATCCGAGTGTAAACAACTAGCCCAGACTCACTATAAAGGCTGGAGACATGATGTGATGGGCAGGGTGATCCACTGGCAACTATGCAAAGTAAACAATTTACCACATTCTGAGAAGTGGTATGAGCATAAGCCAGAGTCGGTGATGGAAAACGATCAGGTGAAGGTGCTGTGGGATTTTAGGATACAGACAGACAAGAAACTGGAACACAATAGACCTGACCTGGTGGTTTTGGACAAGGGAAAAAGATCGTGCCTGATTGTGGATGTAGCCTGCCCATTCGATAAGAGAGTGCAAGAGAAGGAGAGGGAGAAAATTAACCGATACCAGGACTTAAAGTGGGAGGTAAAAAGGATTTGGAACTGCCATGAAGTCAAAGTGGTCCCGATTGTCATAGGCGCACTAGGTACTATCTCAAAGAGTTTCCAAGGATGGTTAAAGAAAATTGGTCCCGCCCCGCTTTTTGGAACACTTCAAAAGGCATGCTTGCTGGGAAAAGCAAGAACCCTCCAATACGTCCTGAATATCTGAGGCTGCAGGTAGTGGCTTGATATTCATTTCAATAAACTTTCCAGTTAACTAACATCAATGACTGAGACTCAAAGAACAATAATAATAATAATAATAAAGAAGTCCTTGAGGCTTTCTACACTGCCATGTACTACCCATCAAATAGATCGAATACAGAACAGGCATATATCAACTGGAAAAAGAACCATCCGGAAAACAGAGGCTATATTGACAGTAACAAACTAGCCAATATACGAAAAAATATTGTTAAAAAAAGTTACTAACTGATATAGAAATTGATCAGATCAAGCTATTAGCACAAAGTCAGCGAAGGGAAAATGAAACATGTGTCAGTGAAAACGAAGTAAATTGTAACACTTCGAATCCCAAGGTTGGGGCGGAATCACTGACAACAGAACAAATTAAAGAAAGGATCGAAAAAGTGGAGGGAGTGCATGCTTAAGATGAAACTCAAAATGAAAACAATGAGAATGAACTTGCCAACTTGAAGGATGAAATGGATGAAAATGAAGAATCTGACATGGGGCAACGAGACCCCCCCCCCCTAAGATCCAGAACTCCAAACAGAACCAAAAGATAATACATAAGACTAATATAATTCTCAAAAACATTATCATCACAAACAAACTAAACATTACTGATTTAAATCATCTCTATGATGCATCGGCTAAAGTCACCACTCAATTATGTGGAGGGAAAATGAAAAAAAAACAAAGGAATTCCTACAAGAAATCTACTTGGCAAGAGAACATCAATCGCCAAAAAACCTTCTCCGATCTGACATAGAAATTTTAACAAACTACAAAGTAGGTGAACATGTTAACCAAACTAAACTTAGAAAATTGAAAAGAAAATACAGTATAAAATCAACAAGTGACATAGCCATGCTGATAGAAATAATCAAGCAAAAAGTGTCGGCCAAAGCTGCTCGTATAAGGCGTTTTGAAAAACGATCTAGATTCTATAAGGACAATAATATGTTCAAAAACAACCAAAGAAACTTTTACAGAAAAATTGGCAAGTCAACAATAACTGCTAAATCAATACCACCCAAGGAGGAAGTGCAAGAATTCTGGGAAAAGATCTGTGCCGAAGAAAAAGTTCATAATATACATGCCCCATGGATAGACAGACAAATGAAAGATACAGCTCACCTTGAGGAACAAATATGGGAAAATATAACAGTTTAACAGTTGCGTGTGGCTCTTAGAAAAACCAGCAAATGAAAATCCCCGGGAAAAGACAAAATACCAAATTTTTGGATAAATGCCTTCACAGAGTCCCATGAGCTGTTAGCCCAACTTTACAATGAAATAGTTAAGGAGCCAGAAAAGATACCATCATGGCTAATTAACGGCATTACATTCCTGCTTACGAAGAATGATGAGACAAACAATCCCAAAAATTACAGACCGATAACTTGCTTGACCACAATGTATAAAATTTTAACATCAGTCCTAACTGAATATACATATGACCACCTGATAACAAATGACCTATTTTCCAATGAGCAGAAAGGGTGTAAACGAGGTTCATATGGTTGTAAGGATCAGCTTTTGGTTAACAAAATGATACTGGAAGATTGTCATAATAGACACAAAAATCTATCAATTGCTTGGATAGATTATAAAAAAGCATTCGATAGTTTGCCACACAGTTGGATTGAAAAATGTTTAGAGATTTTCAAAAATCTCCCGTTGTCAGGAGGTTCTTGTCATTCAGTTTGAAGACATGGAAAACGACACTCCTTTTGAATAGTGAAAAAGAATCACTGGAAGCTGGAGAAGTTAATATTAATTGTGGAATTTTTCAGGGTGACTCGTTAATACCGTTTTTATTCTGCATCGCACTTATACCATTAAGTAAAAAGCTCAATGAAACAAAACATGGATATAAAGTCTATGGCAAAACAATTAATCACTTGTTCTACATGGATAACCTGAAACTATTTGCAAAAAATGATGAACAATTGCAAGGGCTATTATCCACTGTGGAGCAGTTCAGTGATGACATTAAAATGGAGTTTGGACTAGATAAATGCGCCAAAGCAACGTTCACCAGAGGAAAGCTGCTGAAAAGTTCAGACATTAATCTTGATCGAGGGAATGTGATAAGAGAACTTGATCAAGAGGAAACTTACAAATATCTCGGTGTTTGTGAAGGAGACAGAATCAAGCACTCGACAATGAGGGAAAGGATAAGGAAGGAATGTTACCGCAGAGTAAGAGCAATCTTAAGAACGGAATTGAAATCAAGGAATAGGATCGATGCCATAAATACGCTTGCCATACCAGTAGTAACCTACAGTTACAATGTCATCAACTGGTCAAGCACAGAGATCCGTAAGCTCGATACAAAAATTAGAAAATTCTTAACCATGCACAGAATGCATCACCCTAAGGCAGATACAGATAGAATATATCTCCCTAGGAAAGAAGGAGGACGTGGGTTAATCTAGTTAGACATTGCGTTGAAAACTGCAACAATTGGATTATCTACATATCTAAGGGAATCACATGATTGGATGATCAAACTCGTTTTGAAACACGAAAGCATCAAAAGATCATACTCCATTACAAAAGATGCACAAAGATACAGTAATGGACTACAAATTTCAGAAGTCCCATTTACTGCTGAAATGGAAAACACAGAAAAAGCAAAGCAGGTAAAAGTAACTGCAAAGAAATAACTGCTACAGAAACTGGCTAAGAAATGGCAAGAAAAGCCTCTGTATGGAAAATACCCAGAAAGAGCTAACAATCCTGATGTTGACAAAACTTTAACTCATCAGTCGTTGGCATCCTCTGGACTGAAATCGGAGACTGAAGGACTGATTATATCAGCACAAGATCAGTGTCTGCCAACAAAAAATTACCAAGCCAACATAATGAAAAATGGATGCAACCCATTATGCCGTGTATGTAAAAAACAACCAGAGACCATTGACCATATAATTTCAATGTGTAGTCCTATAGCTCCAACCGAATACCTAAACATGCATGACAGAGCTGCACAATACATACATTGGATAATGTGTAAGCATTTTGATCTGCTCCATCAAAAGAATTGGCGGGAGCATCAACCACCTCCCATACTTGAAAAAGATCACATCTCAAACTTGTGGAACTTTAGCAGCCAAACAGACCGAAAAATAGATGCAAATAGACCTGATATAATACTGAAGGGCTTTAAAAAGAGGGTATGTTTGCTAATTGATATGTCCGTTCCAATAGACAAGAATGTATCTTTAAAAACATTTGAAAAATTGAGCAAGTATAAGGACCTGGAGATATAAATTGGAAAAATGTGGAAATTGAGAACTAAAACAATACCAGTGGTTGTAGGCGTTCTAGGAACGATACCTAAGGGGTCTAATGATTACATATCGCTAATCCCAGGAAACCCGCATATAGGAGAAATACAAAAGATAGTACTAACGGGAACTGCCCATATACTAAGGAAGATTCTGTCAATATAAGTACATCACAAGTCTAAACACTAAAGATGCATGTATGTATGTTCTTTCTTGAACATGGCGGACCTTGTTGTCTCTTGTTGTGACTTGGTGATAACTCGTATGAACATAAAGCAAGATAAATGCAACTATAATAATAATAATAATAATGACAAGCTACGAAAATATAAAGATCTGCTTATTGAAATTGAGAAAACGTGGCG
>OZ024742.1:259572643-259577643 GCA_964016885.1 Eledone cirrhosa | reverse complement strand
ATGTGTTTGTAAGTGTTTATTGGTATCCACACCATCAGCAGTGTTTGGGGCACTTTGAAGGTGCAGGTGCCAAATATCTGTCCCTCTTTCTCAATGTCTTGACTTCGTGTTACAAGGGCCATAAATCTTTTGTTGGCCCTTCTTAGTGGTTTTACTGGTCGTTGCTGGTATTGTTCCTGCAGTTGGTGCTGGTGTTTTCTTTTGTCTCGGTACCGGTCTTGGCAACAACGGAGGTTTGTGGCCCCTTGCAATTTTCGCTTGCAGGCGTGTAGTTTCACCACAAACGAAACAGTGCGCCTGTTTACCTAGACTTCGTACCGGTCCGGAAGTGTCATGTGGTCCGGGATATTTTTTATGTCTATGGGTCTGATTGAAAGAAGAATCTCCAAACCAGTCCCAGACGACCTCTTCCTCTTTGTATATTTGACGCCGAGTAGGGTGTCAGGTCCCTCTGCCGCCACGTTTATATTATTTACTGTATTATAACATCATCTTTCCAGCCTAATATATAATGTAAGCCCTATGTTTATAATATTTAGTTTCTTATATATAACATTGTTTGTTCAACCTACATGTTTATTATGTTTACTATAATATATATAACATTGTCTGTCTAGCCCCACATGCAATCTAACCCCTTTGATTATAATATTTACTGTATTTTATGTGCAAACCCTTTTGGCTGATAAAGAAATCATTTTTAGTTATTGAAATATTTTAATTTGAATTGTTATAATTTCTAGTTATTGAAAATCTATTATTTTAATTGATATTAATTTTCAGTTATTTAAATCATGATTCAAATTGTTATTATTTTTAATTATTTAAAAATTACTATTTAATTTATTATGTTTTTAGTATTTTTAACATTATTTAAATTCATATTGACATTTCTAGTTATTATTAAATATACCATTTAAATTTATATATTGTTATTTTTATTTTTTTTTAGTAATATTTGGCATGACATTTAAGAACTCTGAGAAAAATATTAAATTTCTTTACAATTGGAATTAATTCTCAAACAACCGTTGCTATGACTTCAGCTGATTTTAACGGCTAGCTTAGGCGGAGGAAATACTACTGACACATCAGTAGCTTCTTCGTCATCTTCTGTGGCGGAGATGGAGGGTGAACAAGAAGGGGAGATGGATGGTGAAGAAAAGGAGTAGGAGGTTGGTTTCACTAAACATTGATTTGAAGTGTGGCTGTAAAAATGCATAAACACAGTGACACCCCCCACACACACTCTCTTACACACACAAGCAAGTGTAATGAAAACATGAAAATAGTGTTTGTATGTAGAATGTATACAGTGTATATATAATCTGTTAATAGATGAGATTGCTTCAGGCGTGACTTGAAGATAGAGAATTTCGTGTGAAGGCACTTGTCAAACTTGTAAAACAGTTTGATAAGTTACTTGTCACGAATATCTTGGCCTCCGAGTTACTCCTATAGCAATCTCAATTGAGAAAAACATGTGTTACCCCTTATATATATGTATGTATATATATATATATGTATGTATATATATATATATATATATATATATATATATATATATATATATATATATATATGTGTATGTGTGTGTATATATATATATATATATATACAGTATATAGTTAATAAATGAAACAAACAAAACACAGCAGGCAAGTTTTTCACAGTTATATTAGGTTCACGCTTGGTGGAAGTGTGTGTGTGGGGGGTTCGACGTTTCGGACAAAGTCCTTCTTTAGGAAAGTGCGCATAAGTTCGTAAGAGTAGTTAGAGGAGGTTAGAAAGGAAATAAAAAAGCCCCACATATATATAATATATCTAAATATAGGGGGTGGGGGAGTCCAGGGTGGAGGGGGCAGGGTGGAAGGTAGGGGTGGGTGGCGTGGGGTTGTATGCGTGTGTGTTGAAGGGGGAATCGGTAGTTGTGCGTGATACAGAGAGAACGAGAGGGAAAGGGATACATAGACACACCAATTTTACTAAGTTGAAACTTCGAAGTCACTGCCAGTTTTCTACTCAGAAAATAAAATTCACGCTATACATGCTGCAAGCTTATTCAGATAAATTTTGAGTGTTTCGAATATGATATTTTAAACACACACTCATACTGACCCTCCCTCTGTATGACCCCCCCCCCTCTCTGTCCCTCTCTGTCACTTTATCTCTCTATACATTTATATAATATATATACATATATATAGAGAGAGAGAGGGTGAAAGAGATGGAGAGAGAAAAAGTGAGAGAGAAAGCTGGAGATGGTGAGAGAGAGAGAAAGAGAAGGAAAGAGATCGATAGAGAGAGTGAAAGAGAGAGAGCGAGAGAAAGATAGAGATAGATAGACAGAAAGAGATAGATAGATAGAGAGAGAGAGAGAGAGAGAGAGAGAGAGAGAGAAGGATGAGTACGCACATTTTCTCATTATCATGTAAATTGAGGAATATAGTATAGTAGCGGTATTTCAGTATTTCAGTGAGAAACAGACTTGCTGACTCCATTTGATTAAATCAGTCTAAAGCAAGATTCAAGTTAACAAGTGAGAATCAATTATAATTTTCGAATTTTGCCACTTTCTATGTTTCACGAAATCAATGTCTTCATAGTGTTACCATTCTTTTAGATATTCACAATTTCATGGAATACTTTGACTTCTAAGTTAAAGTAACTTTAAACTATAAACAAACAATGGGTGGCTTGAAAGATGAATCGTAATTTAAACTTTTCTAAAAAAATGTCTTCAGTTCTTTATAAACGTTTTTGTTTGAAATAACTTAAGCCTGAGCTTAATATACCCAAGGCAAGGAAACATATTTCCTTTATCTCCTAGATAAACTAGTTGACTGAAAATGGATAGAAAAATGATTAATTTTATTCTGTGCATATATAAATTTACTTTTGAAAAAGCTAGTAGCTTCGATAATCGTTGCAGTAAATAGTCAATGTAAAGAAGGAATATTATAGAAACCACGTAATAGAACGTTATCTCGATATCCGTGATTGTTGTAGGACGCTTGTTTTTACAGTGGGAGTGTTTTGGGGACGGTTGTAAAAGTCGGAATTTGTTTTTCTTTATGTCTTGTCTGGTTTGTATCTTGTAGGTAAAGATAGTGTATGTTTGTGGACAAACTTTGCTTGAGTTCGTGGATGGCCTTGGCTTGAGATATATCAATATCAAAACTATAGTGTTCCAGTTGATTTAATAAAGGGAATATACAGATTGTAAAATTAACGTGCATGTGTTTGAGCATTCTATAGACACGTGTACTCTTAACGGAGACATTCAGCGCAACACATTGTGTGTCAAGACAGGTCATTTAAATTACAGGCACATATCATTTTATCCAACAATGTGGACTGCAGTAAGGTGAAATATAACGTTTTGAGCACGGGTACAACACACCGCCGAGAATTGAACGCCCGACATTAGAATCGTGAGCCAAACATTCTAACCACTAAGCAAGGCGCTTACACGTCAAATATACCCCCACCCCCATACACATGATGATATTTAACCCCTGCCAAACTTAAAAAATACTACGACGTATTGATTTTGCTGAATTTCATTCCATCACCCTACACCACCACACTTCACTTCTCATTACACCACTCCATTCCACCACACTTCACTCCTTTTTCTGCCATTCCTCCATCCACTCCATTACACATCCAAATGCACACACACATACACACACTGACACACACACACACACACAAACATACACACACACATATATATATGTGTTAAATTCTCATTGCATTCCCTTTCTAGTTCTTCCCTTCATTTACACTATTACACAAACACATGCCCTTATATACACGTTTTCACACATTCACACATTCACATATTGCATTATACACACATTCATACTTTCACACATATACATATAAATGCGCTTGCACCTTTTCTCCCACATTTAACCATTCACACATTTACACGCATCCACATATATTTACATTAGCCTGTATTCATATGTTCACACGACGCATAAAACATATCCACACGTATGTCTACACACTCACAAGTATATATATATATACACAATCACAGTTTCCACTTCATCCCCTTCTACCCCCAACTATCTCATTTCGCTAAAGTTAACATGCAACTTCCGATGAGAAAATAGTTGAAGCATACAAAGGCATACATGCGTGTTTGTACAAACTAAAAGAAAGGTGCATATATACATACATAACATACATACATATATACATACATATATACGTATATACATAATATATTAACTAAGCTTCTCATATGAATGCATATGATTGCGAATACACGCGCACACTCGCGCATATATAAACATATTTATATACACGTACACATACGCGTGCGCGCGCACACACACACACGCGCGCGCACACACACACACACACACACACACAAACACACACACACACACAAGAATATATATATATAGAGAGCGAAAGGGGTAATTGAGAAAGTAGCATACAGAGATAGATAAAAAGATAGAGAATTTGAGAAAGAAATATATAGAGATAGCTAGATAGAGAGAACGAGTAAGAGAGAGACTGAGAGTGAGAGATAGTGAAAGAGAGAACGAAAAAACCACAAGAAACGAAACAGTGCTAAATTGAAGGTAATTTGAACTTGAAAATGTCACAGTTTGAAATGAAAAACCGTTGAAACCGAAGTTTTGAAGTGAACAAAATGGCTGCTGTACCGGAAACGCTGATTAAAATAAACGAAATCGAAGTAACAGATGAAAAACAAGAGACAAAATTGAAAAGTAAAGATCATGAAAGTAGTAGTAAGAAACAGAAAGTGAGATGGAAGTAAAAAAAAAAATATATACCCAAAACCCCAAAGAACATAAGCAACAAAAATTTTAAATTTATGAAAATCATGAAAACAAAGAAATATCAAAATCTGTAACAGATTACAAAAAGTGTTGAATGGAGTAGAAAATGAAGAAAAACATATAAAGAGGCACAATTTATTGAATTTAATTTCATGAGATAAAAATATGCGTGTT
>OZ024742.1:259560143-259570143 GCA_964016885.1 Eledone cirrhosa | reverse complement strand
GCCACCAGATTGGGAGCTGAGAGTAGACTTTACTAGTCCGTTGTGCTACTCTTCTACTACATAACGCAGTTACACACGTAGATCGATTAATTAATCAGATTTAGATTTACATATAGCCAGTATAAGTCGAGTGGCATAGTGGTTAGAGTGTTCGGCTTACGGTCATAATCTCGAGAGTTCAACGTTGTTCCAGTTCAATCTGCTAGGCAAAAATGAGCTTTACTTCGTAATTGAAAGGGCCAGATTTGTCACATTGCATCAGGGCGAATCTAGCTGAGGACGACTTTAAGGATACACTAGCCTATGGAATGTTCAGACACTTGCACGTTAATTTTACGTGCAGTCTGTTCAATTTACAAAACAAACAGAACACTCGTCTTCTCAACCGGTGAAAGCCCAACGCACGCATAAGAGCAGACTTTATTATGCCGTCGGGCTGACTGCGTAACATGGAACAGACTACTCAGTGAAATCAATTATATAAATATTGTTACTCTATATCCAAAAACATTATCAATAATGGTTGTACGATGTTTTTTCTCTGATTAGCTCATTTAGCTTTCAAGTCCAACGAAGGAATTGCACCAGAAACGTTAAGACATAATTATCGTTTAATTCAATCTTTATACCAGTATATTGTTGAATTGTGTTTTTCTTTGTCTCTGTGTATATGCGTGTATATAATGCATATATATCTGTAAGTGTGCGTATATCGACACTTTATTTCAGGTTGCTCAGCTGTAAAATTGAGGTAAAATTTCCTCTGGTGCCAGGAGGTATGGGCCTTTGCCTTTCCCTCAGCCAACATTAGTTACGTGGAGAGGGGGAGACTGGTATGTATGAACGACTGCTAATCTTCCACAAAAAAATAAGCCTCGACATGTGCCTCGGAGGAAAAGTATCAAGATAGAGAACCCATGATCATTCGTGACCCAAACCCAATAATATATTTTCCCCATCATATATATATATGGGATAACAAATTATCGTTATAGGTAATCCAGTTAGAGGTTGTGAGTACTCTGTATTGTGGATAGTTTTAACATACGGCGTTGTTTGACTCAACAAGAGGTTTCCTTAGTTAGGTGGCGAGTTATTCAGATAATTTGATAAGGCATACACTGTATTTAAGATTAAGTGACACAACTTCAAGTGATTAGCAATCTTTAGGCACCCTTATCAATGAAACAATTGTTAATACTGTAAATAAAACCCTTTTTGTACCGTTGACCATGTTATTCTTCACTCCTTCACTATATATATATATATATATATATATATATATATATATATATATATATATATATATATATATATATATATATATATATATAGATAGATAGATAAATATACACGGGTGTGTATGATTGTGTATAGAAGATTATATTAATAAGAGGAATTCCAACTTTGTCTGATTTACTCGTTTTATTTACAATCCTTTAAGATTTATAATGGTATTATAATGAAATAGTATGATAGAATATTAAATGTTAAGTGTTAATTGAACAAGTACTTTCATGCTTTCGCAATCTTCAGGTTCATAATGTGTGGTGACAGTCAAGTTTGCAATTTTCAACTGTGTTGAATTTGCAACAGTTGAAAAATGCAAACTTGACTGTCACCACACATTATGAACCTGAAGATTGCGAAAGCATGAAAGTACTTGTTCAATTAACACTTAACATTTAATATTCTATCATACTATTTCATTATAATACCATTATAAATCTTAAAGGATTGTAAATAAAACGAGTAAATCAGACAAAGTTGGAATTCCTCTTATTAATATATATATATATATTTACACACATATATATATATATATATATATACATATATATATGTATATATATATATATATATATATATATATATATATATATATATATATATATATATATATATATATATAAATATATATATATATATACATACACACATATATATACATATATATATTTACATATATATACATATATATATGTATATATATGTACATATATATATATATATATATATATATATATATATATATATATATATATATATATATATATATATATATATATATATATATATATATATATATGTATTGAAATTTCCGTTGAAAACAGAAAAGGTCATAGAAGTGAAGAGCGCTCTATGTAAGTACCAGAGCAAAATTTTATGTATAAAAATCAATACAATATAATTACCTCATTACCAGAAGTTTCCCGAATGAGGCGAATACGAAAGAAACGTCTTCATTCGTTCGTCAGACGAGGCAATATAAAACATGGGTAAATACTTGGAAAGTCTCATCAAGAAAAGCAAAAAAATATAGACAAATGAATTAGAATATGAAATATATAAAAATCTTTCAAGAAATATAGTTAGGTGTGTGTATATGTATGTATATACGCTCACAGATGTGCATATATGTGTATGCACATATGTATACGTATAGTGAAAAAGTGTGCGTAAATATATAATTTAGGGCAAATGTATCTGTGTATCTGTAATCTACAGACAGAATAGATACATCATAAGAATATGAAGACACGCGCATAAACACACCTACACACACGTACACTTATATGCGGAAGTAAAAGAGGTAAGGGAGTGTAATAATTAAAGGAAAGTATCAATCTCGATATATTTATAAAAATGGAACAATAATTTAGAAAGAAAAAATTAAAGAAAAGAAGACAAACAAGGTACACGCATACACACACACGTATATCTCACAAAAGAAACGCAAAAGTATACATGCTTATATACACACGCACACTTACACATCCATACGTTCGATACGTACACACACACACACACATACTTACACTCACGCATATTGACCTGTTTTAATGCACACGCATAAAAATGAGGATGTAAAAAAAGGGGACAAGAAAAAAGAAACAAAACATAAAACCTGGATGTAAAAATACGGATATAAAGACACATACACATACACATACATATATATATATACACGCACGCGCGCGCACATACATAGGCGCTCATGTACATATATAGAAAGTATACACACATTAAGGCGTTCAGACACATAGATACAGGGTGTAAAAAACTTGTGGATAAGTAAGTACAAATATAAAATTGTAAGATTGGCTGCGCAAAAATAAAAAATAAAAAATAAAAAATAAAAAATAAAAAATAAAAAATAAAAAATAAAAAATAAAAAATAAAAAATAAAAAATAAAAAATAAAAAATAAAAAATAAAAAATAAAAAATAAAAAATAAAAAATAAAAAATAAAAAATAAAAAATAAAAAATAAAAAATAAAAAATAAAAAATAAAAAATAAAAAATAAAAAATAAAAAATAAAAAATAAAAAATAAAAAATAAAAAATAAAAAATAAAAAATAAAAAATAGGAAATAAAAAATAAAAATAAAAATAAAAAATATCTGGAGTGGAAAACGCAAGTGACCTGTATAAGCAGTTAGTGAAGGAAATAGGGAAGTAAAAATGGAAATTGAAGATATTAAGTAAGTGAATCGGAGAATAAAGGGGGGGGGGGGTTATTGGTGGATGTGAAGTAAAAAAAAATAAATAAAAATAAAAATAAAAATAAAAATAAAAATAAAAATAAAAATAAAAATAAATGAAATTAATAATAAGGATAAACATGAAAGTAAATATATATATATATATATATATATATATATATATATATAATATTAAATAAATGGAAAACTATATTTATAAAACCATATTTATTTCATTATATATATTTCGGGGATATCATATTAACAATATGCTATGCCTTCATCAGACAAAATACAATATAAACAGTTTTATAGATAAATATATTCGACATACCGTAATAAACATCAACTTCATTTGTCGAGTGCTTTTATATCAGTTATAAATATTTACTAGTTGTAACCCAACAATTTTAAATATAACTTTACTTATATATATATATATATATATATATATATATGTGTGTGTGTTTATATATATATATATATTTACACACACACACATATATATATATATATATATATAGTAGAATAATCGAGTATCGAAAAATCGGCGCACGAGTTCACGATAAACAAAATTCGAGATGAGCATATATATACATATCATTATACACTGGTGAAACATCTGATTAGGAATTCCACACGAAATCTAGTAAAATAATTTAATTCAACATAATTAAGGATGACAGCTACTTATATATATTTCACCTATCTACTACCACCACTAACCCTCACCCTCACCCCCACACCTCTCACCCCCACACCTCCATCCCACCACCCCGCAACTAACCTCACTAACAACCCCTAACCCCAAGCACACGAACACACGCACCCACTTACACCACCCACCCACACGCAACTAACATCCCTAACACCCCCAACCCCACGCACACGTACCCACACACCCTCGTACACCACCAACTCTACACACCCTACCACCACTAACGCCCACTCACACCTGCATTCAACCCCTCCCACCTCCCGTATACTAACACCCACTAACACCTCTTCATCAAACTACACACACACCAGTACACCACACTCCCTCCATAGAACCACACACACCCTCGTACACCACCAACTCTACACACCCTACCACCACTAACGCCCACTCACACCTGCATTCAACCCCTCCCCACCTCCCGTATACTAACACCCACTAACACCTCTTCATCAAACTACACACACACCAGTACACCACACTCCCTCCATAGAACCACACACACCCTTCTCTCTCCCCGCTCCACCCTCACCCTCGCTCCACACTCACTCATCCCACTAACACCCCTACTAATACACACACACACACACACACCCTCCTCACTCCAACTTTCACACCTACCCATCCTCGCCCCCTTACCATTCCACCGACTGCTGCTATGCCATCTGACCACCTCCCAGCACTAACAGACCACAGCACTCCCACTGCTGACCACTTCCTGTTGCGCGCGCACCCCACATCTCTCCTCTTCCGACCACCGCTTCATGGATTACCCACACGCAGAATTTGACTTACAACCAATCCACTAAACATCCTTGGAACTTACCAACTTTTCAACCATCCTCTTACGTAATCACCTATATAACTCACCCACACACACACCCCTAAAATTTTTTTTTCTCCACACGCCACCCACACCCACAACACGCTTAAACCCCACACACACGTGCTTCCCACCACATATTTACACCCTCAGCCTCCTGATTCCTCTCCCCCCCCTATCCACACACGCACAGACACTCCGACCCCCCCCACACACACACCTCTTCCTGAACATGCAACCCCGTTCTTCCCCCAACCCTTACTTTCACATACCCACACACACACACACACGCACACCTACACACACACACCACCTTCAGCCCTCCCCGCTCGGACACCCCGTCTCCCTCTCCCCACTCCACCCGCCACCACCCCTGCTCACCCCACACCCTTCCACCACCTGTTTACCCCCCTTTTAATTTCAGTTTATTTTGATCATGCCTTTATTTTTAAATTTTCTCATTCCTTGTATTTTGATCATGCTTTATTTTTATTTTTTATCTTTATTTGTTTTTTTTCATTCGCACCCTTTCCTTTCGCTATATGTCTCTCCACCACTCCCCTACACACCTTTTGAACTCTGTTCCCACACACTTCTCACCTGAGGAAGGGCTTATGCCCGAAACGTCGTCCCCCACCTACCCCCACTCTCCTGAGCGTGAAATTAATAAACATTTATTGTACTGCCTCTCTGTTTTGTCCCTGTTCAAATTTTTCCATTATATATATATATGCACTGACTCAAACTCACCCAACATAACAAGCCATATATACATGTATACATTCACTGATAGGTACACACATAGAAACGTACGTATTTTTATCCAAACATTAAATATCCAAAATATACTTATAAATACCAACACGAAGTTAAATGTATGTTGTGTTTTCATGACCCCACAGTCGTTCAAACTTCTCTCTTAGTGCTGGTGGCATGCCTTATTGTTATCACTGTCGTTTTGCTCAGCCCATATTTACTCTCTCCCTCTAAATCTTGAAGGAAAGAGTCATTATTAATAATATTGGTCAAATCAGCCCAGCTATCCTTCTCTTTCTCTCCAAATGATGGAGACACAGGGTTATAATTTATATATGAATTGATCATTTCTTGGGCACTTTTTGGTATTATGTTGGATATTAACTGTTGCATATACATGTATACATACATATAGACATACATATATATATATGTATGTATAAAACATGCTTACACCCATTATATATATATATATATATATATATATATATGTGTGTGTGTGTGTGTGCGTGTGTGCACATGTGGGTGTGTGTGCGTGTGCATGTATGCATATATACGTGTGTGTTTACGCACAGATACATATACATCTAACGCTGCATATAAACAAACAAAATGGAGCGAATCCTAGCTCTGATATCGATGTAAACGTTGTTAGTTTAAATTTATTGCTCACGTCTTGATATCCCCAAATATATGAACAGAAATAATATAAAAAAATATAGTACACACCACAGACACACACGTGGGTGTATGTGTGTGTGTATGTGTGTATGTGAATGTAAATGCGTGTATATATATGTGTGTGTGTGTGTCTGTGAATGTGTGTATATATATGTGTTGTGTGTGTTTGAATGTGTGTATATGTGCACATGAGTGTGTGTGTGTGTCTGTGTATGTGTGTATATGTGCACGTGTCTGTGCGCATAATCAAGTAAAACTGATAGCTAAATGGGCGAGAGTGAAACATTCTCATATCTCTAATGATCCGTTATTTATTGCCATTGTTGGCCATCTTGGTGCCGTGGAAAAATTAATGCGGAATGAGTTCGTGACCCGATTCCGATTCTAATACGACGACCGATGTACCCTTATATGTACCTTTGAGATAGGAAGTCAGAGAATACCAGTAATTACTAAATATCATGCGTTAATTGATCAGGGTGGAATGGAATAGAGCACAGTCAGTTTCGACATTATAATATCCATTTATCTGATCAATGGAAGAGTCTGCTCGTGAAGTTGGCTCTTAAATATCATAGTACTCGTCTGACATGTTTATCTGTACCCTAATTCACATAGAGAAACAGCGCAACACTCTATGTGGCAATTGCAGATACAGTCCATCTTGCATTGTAGTGTAAGTGGCTGTTATTTTCACAAACACGTACATCATCAACATTCAACATAATTCTTACAGGGATTCAGCGTAGCAGTGTGTAACAAAACTTGTCAAAACCATTTGGTTAATAAACAGATCCAATCCAATGGATGTCCAAACAATTTCTTTCTACATAATTTCATCTACAAGGCTACATGAGCCTATGTTAAATAACCGTAAGCCTCAACCTATTGATTGCGAAACAAACCTTGTACCATTCAGCCATACTATGTCCACATCAAATAAGGCTACTCATCATAAGGCCAGAGCGGGTTTACTCTTTGCAAATTCTATGCCTGGACATTAAGTAAAGTTATGTGTCATATAGTCGGAAAGGGATTACTGCAAGTGTTGTTTCTGGAACTTCTGTTATAAACTTTGTAAATCTTCTCTCATAGGGAACCGACAAAAGAAGTGGTGTAGTAGTTATGTTACATTGAGGTAGACTAGAGGCATACCTGTTTAGTTAAGAAGGAGGTTTCACAGATATATTGGTCCAGTCCAGAGCCAATTGAGCAGTAGCATGGCTAGGATCCATTTCCTCACTCATACACACACGCACACACACATACACACACACACACACACACACACACACACACACACACACACACACACACACACGCACACACACACACACACACACACACACACACACACATATATATATATATATAGATATGCATTTCTACATATATACGCGCTTACACAGTCGCACACATAAATTGTTTCCAGGTCAATATGAGCGACTAAATCTAGGTGACTCACCAGCATGGCCGCAGTTTCCTGATCGAAACAAACAAACTAATGAAAGGATAAATGAGTATATAAAAAACAACCAGCCAACCAACTAAACAGACAACTAATCAACTAGCCAACCAACTAAATAGACAGAAAACGAAACGAACGAACCAACCAACCAACTAACCAACCAAGTAACCAGCAACCCAACCAGTCAACAAGGCAACGAAACAAACAAATGGTGAAATAGGAAGAAGAAATCTACAGATTCAATAGAGAAAGTATGTACACACACTTCTCGATATCCAAACACAATAAAAGAGAAAAGAAAGATTTATAAAGGGAAACATACATTGAACTCTGCGGATAGTTTTTTTGTGGTTTGTTTGATTGAAAAAGTCAGGAACAAATGTAAACTATCGATTTCCAACTGGAAATCTTGAATAAAAAAAGTAATGCTTTAGCGTACATGCAGAGAGAGAGAGAGAAAGAGAGAGAGATAGAGAGAGAGAGAGAGAGAGAGAGAGAGAGAGAGAGAGAGAGAGAGAGAGAGAGAGAGAGAGAGAGAGAGAGAGAGAGAGAGAGAGAGAGAGAGGGGAGAGAGAATAAAGTGAAGAGACAACGGGAAACACGTGAGAAGTAGATTGTAGGAGATAAAGGATGTGAAAGAACAAGTATTGATATTATCTCAGAAAGAACGAAAGCTATTGGTGGACGCAGACGAACAAGTAGCTCTCTCTTTCTCTCTCTCTACACACATATACACACACACATCACACAAACACACACGCAGACACAACCCCTCCCCACCACACATATATATAAGGAAAAGAAATTGAAAATACAACTGTTGTCTCGCGAGACAAACCACAACAGAAACACAAACCCTCCATCTAATTTTTGCTTTTGAAAATCATAAGAACTGTGAAACCAGTAAAGTAAATAAATAAATATTCTTAAAAGACCCCAGTTGCATTTTCAATTTCTTTTCCTTATACTTTCATCCGTGTAGGACATCTCAACTTTTTTTGTTCTTTTTTTCTAAAAAAAAACCTCTTTTCTCACACACACACACACACACACACACACACACACACACACACACACACACACACACACACACACATATATATATATTTATATATACTTTATTACGGTCAAGTTTGTCTGATATCTCTTTGAGTAACTAAACTGAAGTTTAGTCTCAATAAAGAATATATTAATCTCTACTAAGGTTTTGAGAACTCTCAAACACACATTATATATATGCACTGGGTAATTGCTGGCCTTGTGCCTAAAGTAGAAACAATTATATATATATGATGGCTTCAAACTCTGCTAAAAGTAATGAAATCGCTTGTTAGATTGTTGTAGAGTTTGGTGCACTTTTAGGCTACCGCCAGGCACATGTACCTGTGAGGTATCCTGCTTTGATGTTTTTTTTAAGTGGGGAAAGGCCTTGCACTCAATCAATCCCACTAAAACACTACCCGAAAAGGAGAACTGGTCAACATCATCGGAAGCTTCCGAAGTCACAGGTGTTTTTCAGCTTTTCCCTCTCCTAGAAATGTGGTGTGACAACAACTGAGGGCCTTTCACTCCCGCAGGGTGTACAAATATCACCCTACTCACCAAGCTAGCTTGGTGGAGATGCCAGTTTAGTCGCCGACGATCCGACCATGAGACAGGTTGTACTAAGTCACATGCAAGAAGTAACACTCTAGAGCGACACACACACACACACACACACACACACACACACACATACACACACACACACACACACACACACACACACACACACACACACACACACACACACACACACACACACACACACACACACACACACAAACATATATATACATATCGTGAACGTCCATGGTTTATTTCAGGTTGCTACTGATCTGTTACCTAGAAAAAAATATGTTGTGTCTGTTATACAAATCGTAAACCTTGTTACAGTGAACGGCCTGTCACCTGTAATCTACACTCATGGAGCACGTCCTTGTGGAATGCTCGGTTACATGTGTGTCAATTTTACGGGCTGGCTGAATTATTGTTCGAACAACTGGAATACTCATCGCCTAAACCGACGA
>OZ024742.1:259537643-259555143 GCA_964016885.1 Eledone cirrhosa | reverse complement strand
AAGAATATTTTCATCGATGACAAAAAACAAAACAAAAAACAAATGGAAAACTTCATTTCTATTTGAGGTAAACAGTGTGAAACTGAAGTATGGGATATAGATGTCTCGTCTCCTAACATATATATATATATCAAATATATATATATATAAATATGTATATATATACACAAATACACACGCAAAGATACATACCCATACTCACAAATAGACACAAACGCACACGAGTGGCTATTCAGTTTTTAATGTTATTACATTTATATTAACAATGCTGTCAATCATTGTGAAATATTTAAAACTTAGGTTGCTATTTAATTTCACCTTAAAAAGTTTATTCTATATTTGAATGCAATTCTGGCCTGTTTCCCCATCATTTCTAAACACTTGCTGTTCCAAAAATACCTTATTACCAATGTCTTCTTTTGACACGAATTATTTTCATATATTTCATACAAACGTATATATATTTTCACATAGCAATATCAATCTTTTCCATTCTGTAAGCAGGCTATATTTAAATAATCGTTTTGTTGTTGCTGTTATTCTTAAAACCTGGAAAACAAATAATCTCATAGGGCTATATTAGATATTATAGCCTGCAGCCTTCTTCCACCACATATGTAGGCACAGATATGGCTGTATTGTTAAGAAGTTCGCTTCACTACTACGTCGTTCTAGGTTCAGTCCTGCTGCGCGGCAACTTGCACAAGTTTCTTTTACTGTAGTGATGGTTTAACTAATGACATTTGAGTGGAGATCAGTGAATGGAAACTGAAAAAGCATCTCATACACCCACCGCATATATATGTATATATATATAGAGAGATGTATCTGTCTGTGTCTCTATGTATGTGTGTGTATGTCTGTCCAGTAACTTAGTAAGTCGACAAAAAAGAGATCGATACATTAAGTAACACTAGCAGAAAAACCACCCTTGGCAGAAAAACTACATGCATGTATATATGATATATCAAATATAATCGTAATTGACAATATGCACAGAAATTGAAGAGAGGTTGTGTTACACTCTCTTCTATAATCAATTAGGTAATCCATGATACATTTAAAATAGACGATATTATAGATAAACTGCATGACCGTGAAATGTAATGAAAACGAAAAAGGAGAACATTAGCGACGGAATTATAAACCTTATATAATGATGCAAATATATGAATGTTTATATAAGTGGTGTAATATAGCATACGGACGCTAACCAGAAGTACTGACATTTGAAAATTTTAAAAGAAGTTAATCTTTATATATTCCTTGCGGTCTAAAGATATTAACTGCAGCTTTTATTTTTCAATTTTCTGTTGTTAAAGGCGTGTTTTCACTAACACTTTCAGCCTTCTTTGTCAGTTCGGCAATTTTGTCTACAATGTTCAAGAGAGACCACCCATTAGTATTTTGAAAGAGTTACCTCTCTTTATAGACTATATTATCCCTACTTAAACGTACATCCCTTGAAATTGTTGATGGTGACCCCAATAGTAATTCCGAAGCTTTCGGCATCCGATATAACAGTTCGGTCTATATCAGATTGGGTAGATTTTTGTAACCTTAAAAGTATCCAACTAAATTCCTTCATGCTCTCCACCACTGCAGTCCCACATGCTTACTGCTCTGTAACTATTGCTTTCATTGTACCATAGCACAATAAATACATGTTCGGTTTGTCGAATGCCTTTTTACTTAACCCTCTCGTCTTGGCTTTCATGGGTGGAACATTTTACTCTCAGGAACCCAATTAAGTTAAACCCCTGGTAATCTACGACGAATTTCTTTTATAAACACAACATGTAGACACCATCCCCAGGCCGAGGTACTCCGTATTTATCTGTACTGTTTCAGAAAAGAGGGATAAACATGCCAATCTATGTTTAGAAGCCCGAACAACGCCGGGCCATTCTGCTAGTATATATATAAGAATATTTATGTTTAATCAACAGCTACGAAATTTAGTATATAAATTATGTAATGTTCATTCATTATTTATCCAAAGTAATGTAACTTATTTTACTAACGGGATAAAAAAAATATATTCAGGACACAGTCCCGCAATCCTCCCTTTATTATATTATGATTTGGTCAACTATATTAAAACGGTGCCTCAGCATAACCACAGTCTAAACAATGAATAAAAGTAGGGGCGCACGATCTTAGAAGTTTGTAACAAAATGACATATCAGAATATATGAAAAAATACATTAAAACCCTTGTGCTGATTTATTTAAACTGAATGTAACCCTTAACTTCAGATACAAGATGGAAATTGCAATAGCATCCTTTAAAATTATAAAACAGTATGATGACAGCATTCCATTTACTCTAATACTGCAAATTTTCTCAACGACCTGTCCAGTAAAGAGTTTATAAACATTTGAATTAACAAACCTTATGACACCACATAAGGAAGATATCCTAGACTACAGGCTATTAAAGAGGAAAGTCCTTACCGTAATACTGCAACTTTTCACCGAGGTCTCATCAAAATTAAAGATACTACAAACATTTGAATTAACAAACCCGTTTGTAGCTATTTTCTATATCATTCAAGGATAATAAGAGTAAATGCATACATACATACATACATACATACATACATACATACATACATGATGGCTGTCCCCTCGCTATCGAGTATGGCCATTGCACGATATACCATTATTAATATTTATTAATTAATTCTATCGTGCAATGCCTGTGCGTGAAGATATTTTTTAAAGTGAGGAAAGACTGTGCACTGAGCCAATCCCACTCTCTGAGCGACAGTCGCTATAACCCGATAAGAAGAAAAGATCAACATCATCGGTAACTACTGAGCGGCAGGTTTTATATCGAAGTTATCCCAGTCTCCTGAGTTGTCTTCTCCCAGAAGAATGCCCTGACAACGGCTATGGGTCCTTCACTTCCAGTGGTTTAACTGCGCGGTACATGTGTATATACATATTTACACACTTTTTTTATGAGTTCTTCCGCCCTGTGTCAGGTTTTGTTTTTTGTCCTGCAGGGTGTCAAAAATCACCCTTCTCACCAAGTAAACCTGGTGGGGTTGCCGGTTTAGTCGCCAACGACCCGACCATGCGACGGGTTGTATTGGGTTACATGTGACCAGTAGCACTCAAGAGTGACCCGACATACATACATATAAATAATTGTTTCTACTTTAGGCACAAGGCCAGCAATTACCCAATGCATTACTGGTACTTTATTTTATCGACCCCGTAAGGATGAAAGGCAAAGTCAACCTCGGCGGGATTTGAACTCAGATCGTAAAGGGACGTAACTATGCTGGAAAGCATGGCGTCCGACCCTCCACCGATACTGCCAATCCACCGGCCACATATAAATAATGTATTGTAAAATATGTCGAGGTGAGATTAGAAAACAAAGTTAAACATCCCCAGATTTTGAAACACAAATATAGAAGGATCCGAGTTTAAATAATCGAGTGCTGACGAAATGTGATGACAGTGAAATCTATAAATGACTAATACTACAATAGGAAATAAAATAATATACATGTGTTTTTAAACGCGGAAAGCGACATTGTCCCTATGCACTAATATATATATATATAGAGAGAGAGTAAGTGAGAGAGAAAGGGAGAGAGAGAGTGTTCTCTCTTAATGGAATTCAGTAGGAAAACATATTGCATTTATACCAAAGTTTGGTTATTTCATAAAGAACATTGCCTTACAAGGAAACACAAACAAACAAACAAGCAATAAAAAACCTCTCAGCAAATATATTTTATAAAAAGGTAGAAAATATAATCTATTCTGTTGCTACTTCTTCTAATGCTGAAGTAGCTTTTCACTGAGAAATACAAATATTCTATCTACCGATCTCTCACATCTCTCTCTCTCTCTCTCTCTCTCTCTCTCTCTCTCTCTCTCACATCTCTCTCTCTCTCTCTCTCTCTCTCTCTCTCTCTCTCACATCTCTCTCTCTCTCTCTCTCTCTCTCTCTCTCGCTCTCTCACTCTCTCTCTCTCTCTCTCTCTGTCTCCCCCCCTCACTATCTCTGTCTCCCCCCCTCTCTCTCTCTCTCTCTCTCTCTCTCTCTCTCTCTCTCTCTCTCTCTCTCTCTCTCTCTCTCTCTCTCTCTCTATATATATATATATATATATGTATAGATATATATGTGTGTGTGTGTGTATGTGTGTATATATACATCTGGCGATATTTCTCTATATATATCAATGTCATATAATTGTGTGCTCTAAAAATATAACCATATTCTTTGGCAAGTAGTTCCTTTTCCACTCCAGCATACACCAATTTTCCTTCTGTATCAATTTGTTTTGACAACTGAGCTAAGAATATTCGATTAAAATTTAATATAATTTTATAATTTGCACGAAACCGCAACTTATAAGTTTCTCTCTTAAATAATAAAAAAAGTTGATACGTTATTGTCTCATAATACCAGAAATTGTTATTGTTTTTGCTGCAGTTACTTTAAAATCTACTCAAATATTCATTTCGCTTTTGTCTGCGACTCTATCAAAATAAGGCTCCACAAATATGCTAGCGTGCCTTAAAATATATAAACACAGTATCTTTCGTGCTCTTCAATTAGAGAGTATTGTTGATCAAGGCCGTCAATTCCACTGACATTTAAATGACAGCAAAACACTAACTGCATTAAAACCTTATTATTATTATTATTATTATTATTATTATTATTGTTATTGTTATTCCTTGAATCTCAGTCATTGATGTTGGTTAACTGGAAAGTCCGTTGGATTGAATATCAAGCCACTACCTGCAGCCTCAGATATTCAGGACGTATCGGAGGGTTCTTGCCGTTCCAAGCAAGCATGCCTTTTGAAGCGTTCCAAAAAGCGTGAAGGGGCCGATTTTCTTTAACCATCCCTGGAAACCTTTGGAGATAGTCCCCAGTGCGCCTATGACAATCGGGATCACTTTGACTTCATGGCAGTTCCAAATCCTTTTCACCTCCCACTTTAGGTCCTGGTATCGGTTAATTTTCTCCCTCTCCTTCTCTTGCACTCTCGTGTCGAACGGGCAGGCCACATCCACAATCAGGCACGATCTTTTTTCTTTGTCCACAACCACCAGGTCAGGTCTATTGTGTTCCAGTTTTTTGTCCGTCTGTATCCTAAAATCCCACAGCACCTTCACCTGACTGTTCTCCATCACCGCCTCTGGCCTATGCTCATACCATTTCTCAGAATGTGGTAGATTGTTTACTTTGCACAGGTGCCAGTGGATCACCCTGCCCATCACATCGTGTCTCCAGCCCTTATAGTGGGTCTGGGCTAGGTGTTTACACTCGGACACAATGTGAGCCACAGTCTCCTCTCTCTCTCCACAGATCCTGCACAGTGGGCTAGCCTCCTCCTTGTAGATATGGTGCTTCAACCACTTCGTTTTGAGGGCCTGCTCCTGCGCAGCCATTAGCATTCCTTCTGTAGCCTTTTTGAGGTCTCCTCTTCTCAACCAGTTCCATGTCTGTGGATCTCTAAATTCAGTTTTCTCAAAGAAGGTACTATGAAGGGATTTTCCCTTAAGGCTGCTCTTCCTCCTTGATGTTATTTCCTCCTTGGATATCCCCTGGCCTACTGTCCCCTCCTTCAGTACAGCTCTGAGCATTGGCTCCTTACTATAGGTCACGTATTTGTATAGGTTGTTTTTCTCCATCTGAACACAGTCCTCTATGCTGATAAGACCTCTTCCACCCTCAGATCTCCTTAGGTAGAGTCTATCGACATCACTCCTCTTGTGGAACATGTTGTAGATAGTCAATAGCTTCCTAGTCTTCCTATCCATTTCTTTTTGTTCAGCAACATTCCATCTCAGAATTCCCGCACTGTACCTAATAATAGACACAGCTCGGGAATTTACTGCGCTTATGGCATTTCTGCTGTTCAGATGTGACTTCAATACGCTCCTTACTCTCCGAATGTATTCAGCTCTTAACAATTCCTTCATTTTTTTGTTCTTTATGCCATCAGCCTCCAGAACGCCCAAATACTTGTATCCTTCCTCAGAGTCAATTTCCTTTATTATTATTATTATTATTATTATTATTATTATTATTATTATTATGTGGCCAATAAAGAAATAATAATAATAATAATTCTTTCTTTATTAACCACAAGGGTTTACATAAAGTAGACATTAAGGACAGTACAGGACAATACAGGACGGTATAAATGGGCGTGTGAAAAAAAAACAAAAAAAAACAGGATGTAACAAAAAAATAACAATGAAAAATTCCCCAATAGGGGGGAGACTTCCGTGGGACATTTGTGGAGAAAGCCCATTAAACGGACACAGTGACCCTGACCACCAGGGCAAGTGCCCTCTCCCAGTTTTCCATCTTTAATTTAGAGACACATACTCAGAGAAGGCCCATTCACTCGGGCCATACTTGCTTCTCTCACCCATATTTCAACAAAATGCTGGGAAGAGAGCACTTCCCGCTCTACCCTGATTTTCCTTTTCCGAAGAGGTAAGTGCTCGTCGTCAGCCATTTCAAACGTGTCCACCATACTATCTCTTTCGCCATGGCCACCAGACAGATAAAAACTGCCTGCCCTTCCCGGCTAAAGGAAGAGAGCGGGGCAATCCTCACAATGGACTCAGCTGAAATCTGGATCCGTCCTACACGTGACAGCAGGTGTTCGACATAAACCCTCAAGTCAGCAATGCTCGGACACTGCCCGATTGGTCGAGGGCTGTGAGCGCCTGAAGACATTCCAGTCTCCAAGCGCTCCCTCTCGGTCATCGCTTGACCCAGGACTGCAGCTCCGTCAAGGAGACGAGCTGGGGAAAGACGTGTCTAGCAAACGGCGACCACACATGATCACCGTCGAGGAAGAGGTGGAGATGTCGTAGCCTGAGCGCGTGTCTGCGCATCATCAGCCACGGCTTGCCCAGCCCTCCACGTAGCGGATGTTGACAGCAGATGGACCGCCTGACCATTGGAGCGCGTCCCTTCCACAAAAAGCGAAAGAGCAAACGCTCCAGCGCAGTCAGGCGGGGCTTAGGACATGGTACGACGGTCAGGTGGTAGTAGATGACGGACGTTATGTACGCGTTGGCCACCTCCGCTCGACCTTTCAGGGATAGCTTCCTCTCCGCCTATTTCTAGGTGAGAGAAGCCACCCTGCTCGTCACCTCGTCCCAGTTTTTGTCCGTCAGGAGGTCCGGACCGAACCAGACCCCTAGTAATTTAACCGGTCCGTCCGTCCAGCGCCTGACGACGCTGTTGGACGGCATGGACCTGCCTCTACAGGTGCCGAGCTTCAGGCCCACTGACTTTTCCTGGTTGATCATTGCTCCTGTCACCGCTTCGTATTCTTTTAGTGTAGTGCCGATCGCCTCGATGTGTTTGGCGTTCGACACCACTACGGTGACATCGTCCGCATATGCTGACACGGATCTTCCGCATCCTAGTTCGCGTGGGACCCCCCTCAACGTCTCCAGTTTGTGCAGTAATGGCTCGAGAGTCAATACGTTCAAGAGGGACGAGAGGGGACATCCTTGGCGGACCGAGCGCATGATGTTGAACGGTTCCGAAAGGTGACCGTTCACTCTCACCACAGAGCAGATGTCGCTGTGCATGGCAGCGATCCAGCCTCTGAAGACGGGCCCAAAGTCAGCCGCCCTCAGGACTGCCGCTAGGTAACGATGGTCGACCCTATCGAAAGCTTTCGACTGATCTAAATTGATCAAGGACCCACCCGTGCCAGGTTCCCTAGCTACCCTCTCTACATGTATCGCATGAGGTGGAGGTTGTCGTGGATGGATCTGTCGGGAATGGCGCATGTCTGCGCCTCTCCCACCAGACCACCAACGACAAGCGCCAACATCTTTCTTGGCCAAAATCTCGAACTCTGTGTTTAGCAGAGTTATGGGCCTGAAATTATCTATGTTATCCTCCTTGTTCGGATCCTTTCTCAGCAGCGCCATAGCTCCTCGGCTCACAGAGCGGGGAATTCTTCCGTTCTTTTGCCAGGTGCAGTAGAAAGTGGAGGTTGTCGTGGATGGATCTGTTTGGAATGGCGCTTGTCTGCGCCTCTCCCACTAGACCACCAACAACAAGCGCCAACCTCTTTGCTAGCACCTTGGCCAAAATCTTCAACTCTGTGTTTAGCAGAGTTATCTATGTTATCTATGTTATCTCCCTTGTTCGGATCCTTTCTCAGCAGCGCCACCGCTCCTCGGCTCACAGAGCTGCGAATTTTCCCGTTCTGTTGCCAGTTGCAGTAGACGTCCGCCAAGAGGCCTCCGAACAAGTCTGGCATCTGTACGTAAATATCATAGGGCAGACCATCCAAACCAGGCGTATTACCCCTTGCGCAGCCAGTTATTGCCTCCCGTACTTCAGCGGCTGTTATCGGCTTTTCGCAACACTCCGCCTCAGTGGCCGAGAGCCACGGCAGTCCGTCGAGGTAGACACTAAAGTCCATCCCTAGCTCCGGCCCGCCGCTGACCCCCGAACAGCTGTGCAAAGTGTCGCTGAAAAGCTTCACACATTTGCCCGGGATGGAGTAGCATGCGCCCGTCGTGGTCCACCAAAGACCGGATCGTGGCTTTGTTGCCACGACGCGCCTCCGCCACTCGGGCCCATTGAACGGCTTTCGTCCCTTCGTGTCTGAGAGCACGCACCCTAGCTCTGACAACGCAGCCTTCGTGCTTTGCATTGAAGAATTGGTCAAGAGCCAATTTCGCCGCAAGTACGTCGGTCGCGATGCCTTTGCTAAGCGCCTCGTCTAATTTACGAACTAGTTCTCCCTCTGCTCTATGTTTCTCTATTTCTAAAGCCTTACTAAATCTAATGGACACTATTCCAATCGCTCTTTTCAGAGCAAACCACCACTTGTTGTTGACGATGGCTCCCGTCAACGCCCGCTTAACTAGTTCGCTAATCCGGTCTCTGTAGGCCTTGCGCGCTGGTAAGGACGCGTTTAGCTTCCAGTAGCCGGGTCCTCGTCTATGAAGCCTATATAAGTCAAGCACACAGATCACGAACTTGTGGTCCGCATAGCTGACTATCTTGAATTGTGGACAGCCTATGCTAGACCTATCTATTTCCCTACAAAATACTCTATCTAGATATGATCTGGATGACCCTATGCGATTTGTCCAAGTCCACATTGGCACATTCGGGAAATACAATCGGTACCTGTCAGACAGTTCAAAACGCCTGAGCAGGTTGGTGAGGCTCTTGCACCCTCCTCCCCTATCCGCTAATCCCACACAGTCCCAGCGTGCATCTAAGAACACGTTCCAGTCGCCCACTAACACTAAAGAGCGGGACGTTCCAAGAAAGGTCTCCAGACGCCGGAAGAAATCAGGCCGCCCTGCTCCTGTCGGGGCATAGACGGCCACTAACCTGAAAGCTTGCCCGTCTCCGCTGGTCACGTCCAGCACCACCAACTTACCATCTGGGCCCAGGAAGATGGCCCTTATGGCGAGATCCAAACCTCTCCGAAAAATCACAGCAACTCCTCCCCCCGATCCAGGACGGCTGGGAGATGCGTACACATCGTAGCCGCCGAAGATCGGTGCGAAGGCCCATGCTTCAGAGATTCTGGTCTCGCTGATTGCCACTACATCTATGTTTAGTGACCTGAGGTCGTTGAGCAGGTGGCCCTGCTTCCATGTCGACCCCAAGTCACGCGCATTTATGCTGCTTATTCTGAGGAAGGTCATGTTGAAATGGAGTGGAAAAGATGGGAAAGACCACTTACTTTACTTCTCGTAGAGGAAGGATGGTTTCTCCACCCTTTTCACTGCTTGTGGCCTCCTCCGGAAGGATGTCCTTATAAATCCTCCTGGAGAGTGCTTGTCGGAAGTCTCCGATGTTTTGGGGCAATTTTTGTTTTAGTTTCGTGTACATTTTCTGTGTGATGCGAGTGATTTGTATGTGTGGAGGTGGTGGGAACTTTTGGATTGTTGTGTAGTTTTTTTCTGTGATGCTGGTGTTGTGTTGGATGTAGTTTAATAATTGGCTGTTGTTCAAATTTAATGCTGTGTAGTGTGTATCGTTTTGGTTGTTTTGTTTTGTTTGCGTTTGTTGTGGGTTTGTTTCTGTTTCGCTTTTTGGTGACTTTCGTGGTGTTGGTGATGGTGGTGTTGGTGTTAATGATGGTGATGATGTTGGTGTTTGTGGTGATGGGGTTGGTGATGCTGGTGTGGATGGTGGCATATCTGTCCTAACTTTTTTGTTTGTTAGTTTATTTGTTTCCCTCTGTATTTTGTTTTTGGAGGGGGAAGAAAGAGAATTTTTTCTTTTTTGGTTTCTTTTTCTTTTTTTCTTTTTTCCTGATACCGTTTCCCACTCCTCGTCGTCACAATCTGTCTCCAGTTGCGATATGTCGGGGAGTGGAAAATCCTCCACAGGCATTGGATTTGGTTGTGGCGTGATGGATGGTGTAGGCGGTGGTGCTAGTTCTGGCGCGTTGGGTGGTGGTGGTGTTGGTTTTGCTACTGTTGCTGGGGTTGTTGCTGTTACAGTTGCTTCTGTTGTTGCTGCTACAGTTGTTGCTGCTACAGTTGTTGCTGCTACAATTGTTGCTGCCATCTCTGCTGCTGGTGGTGTTGATGGTTGAGTCACTGGGGTGGGTAAGATAAGTGGCCTCAACATTTTAGCCTGAGGGCAGAAAGCCCTTAGGTGGGTTCCTTCATCACAAACGACACACCTAGGCCTTCTGCCCTCGACGATTACGGTGAGGTGGCTGTCGTCAGTGAGGTCTATTACCTCTGGGATCTCCTCAATGCTTTTTTGGTCAGCTTGGATCAGGAGCTCCATCCCAGATCCGGACCAGTTCTCCTGCTTTTCTTTCGCTATTTCGATTATCTTGGTGTTGGCTTCGATGAGGGCGAGGACGGCAGCCATTAGCCAGGGAATTTCGATGGCCGGTGGAACGTGGGTCACCCTGATCTTCACGAGTCTCTGGCCACAATAGCTTCGGGCGAGTGTGAAGTCGTCACTTCTTAATGGGGCCATGGAGTGTTCTCTGGCCTCCTGTGGTGTTTCAAAGAACACGTCCACGGTTCCATATTTCTGCCCACGTCTGATGTGGGTTTTTATTTGCCCACACATGTGCCAGAGCTTTTTGGATTTGGGACTCGATGCCCGTTCCACTCGGCGCGATTTTATGTTAATCGTCCGATAAGACACGGTGCATAGGCGCCTATGCACCATTTTATTAGGTGGTGGTGGTGGTGGGGGGGGGGGGGGGTGAGTCTGACCCTGTACCCATCTTTCTTTACCATTCTTTTGGCTTCTTCTAATTCCTCCTGAGTTACCTGGAATGCTTCGCACATTTTTTGCTACTCTGGCAAACGACATGGTGTTTTTCTTAATTTCACTGTTGCTGTTGTTGTTATCGTTATTTTTGTTATTGTTAATTTTAGATTCAGTTGTGGTGGTGGTGGCGTCAGTGGTGTTCGGCGTGGAAGAGTTCATTTTGGGTGAATTCATTTCGATATCACGAGATCATTTATTTTTTTCTTTTGTTTTTGTTGTCGCTGTGGTGGTGGTGGTGGTGGTGGTGGCGGCTTCAACATCTGCAGTCATTGGTAATGGCGGGAAATGAATGTCTGCCTAGACAAATTTAAAATATTGCTACATCGTTCCTTTGTCAGTGTTGAACAAAAGGGCAACGATGGTTGCTAAACACTGTACGGCTTAATTCGGTCTGTTTGTTTACAAACAAACCGAGCATTATAATAAATGTTCGCTAAACCCATACGTACATATATATATGTGTGCATGTATGTATATATATATATACATACTACTGTAACGTCTGTATACATATATGTATGTACATATACATACTTATATTTAAGTAACAGCCGTACTAAGAGTGAGAAATGAAATTTCGTTTCATTTTTTTCCATATATATATGTATATATACATTTAATAATAATTGTTTTTACTTATGACACAAGGCCAGCAATTATCCCAGTGCATTACTGGTACTTTATTTTATCGACCCCGTAAGGATGAAAGGCAAAGTTAACCTCGGCGGGATTTTAACTCAGAATGGAAAGAGCCGTAACTCTATGCGTCAAAGCATAGCGTTCGACCCTCTACCGATACTGCCAATTAGTAGGTATGAGGTATCAAAATAACATCATTATGTTTATTCACGTGCGACGCGCATTTCGTGATCGATTCGATGTAAATACGAACAGTATCGATCGTGCACAACTCTGGAATCAATATAATGATGCTATTTTGATACCTCATTCGTACTGATTATTATTATTATTACCGAAAACATAAAAAATCGAAAGATCGAACTGGAGCAATATAAACAGTCGAAAAAAAATTCCACAACGTAGTTGGTGACTGCATTGGGTCGCATACCAAGAGGATATACACAGATATTATCTTGGAGACACCCATGACCAGCCGAAGGGACGGTTCTACTGTCCCTTCCCCACACGATCAAGGTAAGTGATCCTTTCTCACTTACCCCCGTTTCTCATCCAGCATGGCCTTACTTAGAATAGGCAGTGTAAATGCAGGTGGACTGGGTCATCTTGGAAGCAGGGCTGCCTGCTTAGCGATTTCAGGTAAGTAAACATAGATGTGGTGGCCATCAGTGAGACCAGAATTTCCAAAGGACGAGCCTTCGCACAGATCTTCGGCGGCTACGATGCATACGCATCTCCCAACCGTCCGTGAGCGGGGGGCTGAGTTGCCGTGATTTTTCGGAGAGGCTTGGATATCACCATACTTGAACCCAGAAGGTAAGTCTGTGTTGCTGGACATGACCGGCAGCGAAGCAAGTGCTTTCAGGCTAGTAGCCGTGTACGCTCCAGCTGAGGCTGGGTGGCCAGATATCTTCAGACGTCTAGAGACCTTTCTGGGAACGTCCCGCTCTTTAGTGTTACTGGGCGACTGGAACAGTATCTTAGATGCACGCTGCGATTACGTGAGTCTCAACAACCTGCTCAGACGTTTTGAACTGTCTGACAGGTATCGACTGGATTATCCGAATGTGCCAATGGGGACATGCAAACCACATCGGGTCATACAGATCGTATCCCTAGAAAGGGAATTCTGTAGGGAAACAGATAAGGCTAGTGTAGATTGTACACAATCTTAAGTATTCGACTACACGGATCACAAATTTGTGACCTGTGAGGTTGACTTAGACAGACTCCATAGGCAAGGGCCCGGTTACTGGAAGCTGAATGCGTCGTTCTCGGCGCGCAAAGCTTACAGAGACCGGATAAGCGAATTAGTTAAGCGTGCGTTGACGGGTGCGATCGTCATCAATAGGTGGTGGTTTACCCTGAAAAGGGGAATTAGAATAGATTCGATAAGTTTAGGAAAGGAGTGGTGATTGAGGAAAATAGGCTAGAAGGATAGCTAGTTAGAAAACTAGAAGATGTGTTTAGGACAGACCCCGCAACCGACGTGATTGCGGTGAGATTGGCAAACGACCAATTCTTCAACGCATTTCTTCATATTTAATGCTATTTTAACCGTGTCTCTCTAGGTATTATTATTTATAGAGGGTGACTTAGCAGTAGAGGGTCGGACATGCTTTCCAGCATAGTTACGTCCCTTTACGATCTGAGTTCAAATCCCGCCGAGGTTAACTTTGCCTTTCATCCTTACGGGGTTGATAAAATAAAGTAACAGTAATGTTCTGGGATAATTGCTGGCCTTGTGCCAAAAGTAGAAACAATTATTTATAGTGATCAATAGTTATTACAGATATTTTCTACCTTTTGGTTTCCACATTTCAAGTTTAAAAATCATTCAAGCAACCCGATAAATCATATCCTTTGTTTGCTTCCACTCTCAATTATATATGTATATATATATATATATATATATATATATATATATATATATATATAGAGAGAGAGAGAGAGAGAGACCCAAATGTCCGTCAGATACCCCTGAGTAACCATCTAGCAACATGTGGTCAGAAAATATTTATATTTCCATTCTACAAACTACACAGCCCAAGTGAAATCAAGAGAAATATTAGAGAAAAGAATTTTATTGATAAATTCCAACCCCCAAGCTAAATGAACAATAATAATGCTTAGGGGTATTACTCCTACTATGACTACGCCTACGACCATGTCGACTACCACCACTGACAACAACAACAACAATAATAATAATAAAAGTGATGTTGATGTTGATGATTACTGAAGATTTTTTATAAAAACCCTAGAAAATGCTATTTTCATCATTTCTAAAAATAGCAAAACAATTGATGCTTTGGATAGGGTCAAATAGAAGTCGTTAGACATGCTCAACCAACCCTGACGCCTAAACCAATCAGCTTTAGTAATCTAGTGAAACCACACACCGATTGGTTGAAATACAGTTTGCAAAACTTAGCATTCTGTAGCCCCTTTTTACTGTATATAAGGCACTGATTTTAGCCATCTCATTACAGTTGAAAACTGCAAACTTGACTGACACCACTGAATATGAACCTGAAGATTGCGAAAGCATGAAAGTACTTGTTCAATTAACATTTAACATTTAATATTCTACCATATAATATCATTATAATTTTAAAGGATTGTAAATAAAACGAGTAAATCATGCAAAGTTGGAATACCTTTTATTAATATATATATATATATATATATATATACATATATAACTGTATCTCACGCTGAATCATCGAGAGACTTATGTTAAATGTACACGTGGAATGAGCAACCAATTCTACGTTAATTTCACGAGCAGGCGTTACCGTTTTTCAAACACATAAAACACTCGTCGTTGGAGCCGGTGGAGTTCCGACTCACAAAGATATATATGTGGAATAGAATAGACCTCCGACGCTTTCGGCGATGATTGTACCAGTTGTTCTGTGAAACGAACAGCTTGCTACTGAAATTAACGTGTAACTGATCAAATATTCGCCAGACCCGTGTACTGTTAACGTAATTCATGAGGAGACTCTGCGCGATATGGTTTCTGACAAAATTTACAGCTAGGTTCTCTCTGATAGGCTTCCAAACAGTATACCGTATTTCCGTGCTCTGGAGTGTATCTTGAACCGGCAGTACCCACCCCCGGTAGCACTGCCAAGCGAGGGATTTATGGAGATACGTGGCCTAGTGGTAAGGGTGTTGGACTTACGGTCATAATGTCGTGGGTTCAAATCCTGGGCTGGGTTTGCTAGTTGTATTCTTGAGCAAAACACTTCATTTCCTGTTGCTCCAGTATACTCAGCTGAAAATGAGTACCAGCAATAGCTGGAGGTTTAAACCCTGTAATGGACTGGCGTCCTGTCCAGAGGAAGTCTTGTACTCTCAGTCGCTTCACACCATGATAAGTACCGGCCTAACGAGCCTTCCGGCTTATGACAGACTTCAGTCAGTCGGTCGGTCAATTTTTATTCACAAGCGTGAGTTACACGAAGTTATAATACATAAAACTTGATCAAAACGCCAGGTAGTTGGATCGAACCCGAAAGATAATGATTATGAAGTGAACATTTCAAACATTCACCATGCTCCGTCTATGTACATATATAGAGTAAATGACACAGATATACTTTTTGAAACCTATCTTGCACCCCATGCACAAGCGACCATTTATAAAGTTCATCATGTTCATATAGTTTAGAGACTATTTGATATTAGTTCAAAAGCTGTTGAAATGCTCCCAGTAGAACTACTAATAATTTAACATAACAAAAACACAATAGAGCATAAACACACATAAACACACACAAACACACACACATGCACATACACATACACACATACACATACACACACACACATACACACACATATATATATAGACACACACACACACACATACACACAGAGACACGCGCATAGAATCTCTCTCTCTCTCTTTCTCTCTCTTTCTCTCTTTGTCTCTCTCTCTCTCATACACACACACTTATTTATATGTGTGCGTATATGTATATATATATGTATATATATATACACATATATATATATATATATATATATATATATATATATATATATATATATATATATATATATATATATACATACACACACACACATATATATATATATATGTACACCCACATGGAAAGATTCGAATGAAGCTGAAGTAGCTTTGTAAAGCAGTTCGATGTGGTGTCATTATAGTTCTCTTGGGTACCACATTACGGCAGCGGTACCAACATTAGTTATATCTCTGATGGCAGCGACACCCTCTCCCAATCGCTAACACCACATCAACAACAACAACAACAACAACACCTTGTAAATATCCCTGTCCCTGGAGAGGATATATTTAATGGGCTCTGATCACATTTGTTTTCATTCTATATTATTTTTCTTCATTTTCGATATTTGGTTAGGGTTATTTTTGTTTTTACTTTTAGTATATGTTCATTTTTATTCATTTGTTTTATTGATATGTTTGTTTGTTTAATTGTTTTGTTTGGCTTTTATCAAACAATAGCTAAGAGTGATTATAGAATACAGAAAACACATGCTTACAGCCGGCGCCACAAGAATCGACCTTTGAGTTACCACTGTGTCTTTGGGGAATGCTGGAGATCTGGCAAAAATGATCATTTCCTTTTCCTCGGTGATTATTTTTATTTTTGGTAATTATATTGTTTTCTTTTGTTGTTATTATTTTTGCTTTAGTAATGATGCCGATTCTCATTTCTTCTATTACTGCATCAAACGTAACGAACATTTGCAGACGATCGTACATTCGCAGACGACCACATTTTTATATATATATATATATATATATATATATACACACATGAAAATGCACACAGGCACACACGCACACACACACAAACACACACATACACACACGCGCGCGCGCGCAATAGGCTGATACATAGATATAAGGATACAAACAAACATAATAAATACAGATACACTCACGGCAACAAACGCCCATACGCATCACAAAAACAACAAGCAAATGATACAAGGGAATATGAGAGAATAGAAATATTTCCATAACTCTAGACAATTTTCTCTCATTTACATGTATGTGTATACATGTATATAAAATTCATACGAGTTATTATGCAATGAATTTGCAGACACAGACTCACACACAGCCACTCATGTATATGCACGTATTACGATATATCACTTGATCAGTGTAATATATATGTACATATCTACACGATATGTGTATATACACACACATACACATATACATATATATATAGAGATAGAGATATATAGATATGAGTGTGTATTCGGGTATGTTTGTATATATATATATATATATATATATATATATATATATATATATATATATATATATATACACATAAAAATGTAGCTATGCGTATTTATTAATATAGAACTATGGCGCATTATGTGGATCAATAGATTTAAACGTGAATATATTTTGATTGTACTGTATACTTTATACACACACACAAATAAATATATATATATATATATATATATATATATATATATATATATATATATATATATATATATATATATATATATTTATATATATATATATATATCAGTGTATCAT
>OZ024742.1:259502643-259527643 GCA_964016885.1 Eledone cirrhosa | reverse complement strand
CGGTCATGTGGTGTCCACCATACTGCTAACTACCAGTAAATAGCTTTGCGTGGTCAAGCATATAAGTTGACTATATGGCGCCAAAATAGTGCAATGAGTGTTCATTTAGATAAAATGGCGCCAATAACAGCATTTCCACGGAAAATAGTGTTCTGCTTTATTGCAACCTCCTGGGAAATCATGGAACTTTCTGGAAGAACGTGGATTATACGATTAAGACATATTACTAGAGGAAACTACTCTAGAGAGATAGCTGATCATGTCAAGTGGTGGTTCCATTCATTCTATAATCTAAAATACGGAAATAAGAAACCAAACAAGTAAAAAAAAATTAATATATACACACATATATATATGTATAAATTTGTGTGCGTATATGTTTTATACATACGTGTATAAATTATCGATGCACATATACCGCATATATATACACATTTAAATGTACGTCTCTCTCTCTTTCTATCCATCTATCTCTATCTCTCTCTCTTTCTCTCTTTATATATATATATGTGTGTGTGTATATATGTATATGTGTGCATGTGTCTATATGTGTCTATATGTGTGTGTGTGTATTTGTGCGTACGTGTATGTTTAATGATAACGAAAAAATGCAAAATGGTGTATGATATTTGATTGCGCATTATTGAAGATATGTATTAAGGAATAGAAGCCGATAGCACGGCGACACTTTAATATCAAGATGATAGTTAATAGTGCAAACAATGCTTCAAGCCGCCCAGCTTTTAACGCTTATGGTCTTTGATAGTGATCTATGAATCTCGGAGTAATTCCAAATAGATTTCCGTTTCTAGCAATACACAGCAGCGCAGTAAATCTAATAATGTTTTTGGTTGTGAAAAGTAGTCAAGATTGATAAGCTGTTCTGTGAATTGGTCTGAAACTGAGAGAAGCAGCATCTATTTCGTTTTATGAGATGCGAGTTGCTTTGAAAGGAAAATGAGAGATTTCTGCATAAAATAATAAAGATAACGAAAAAAAATATACAAGCACACACACATACACACACACACACACACAAACACGCACACACACACACAAACACGCACACACACACATACATACATAAATATATATATATATATATAAACGCGGTGAATTGGCAGTATCGGTAGAGGGTCGGACGCCATACTTTGCATCATAGAGTTACGGCCCTTTATGATCTGAGTTCAAATTCTTCCAATGTTAACTTTGCATTTCATCCTTACGGGGTCGATAAAATAAAGTATTAGTAATTTACTGGGGAATTGTTGGCCCTGTGCCAAAAGTAGAAACAATTATATCTATCTATCTATATGTATATATATATACATACACACATATATATATATTAGAAAGTGAGGTTTTTTTTTACAAAATGAAAAATAACCGAGGTGTCCTATACGAGTGAAAGTATAAGGAAAAAAGATGAAATCGAAATTGCAACTGGAGTCTTTTAAAAAAAATATATATATATATTTATTTGGTTCCTTTACCACAGACCCTCCATCTCAACTCTACTTTTGAAAAGCAGAAGAACTGCGAAACCGCTAAAGGAACCAAATAAATATATATATATTTTTTTTAAAAAGGACTCCAGTTGCATTTTCAATTCCATCTTTTTTCCTTATATATATATATATATATATATATATTGTTATATTTGGGGAGGGTCATATTTGCGTAATATTGCCAGAATTAATAACAGAACACACTCACTGTTTGGTTGGTTTTCGCTTCTCGCTGTCTTTTATATATATATATCTGCGATCTAACTTACTCGGTCCTCAATGTTGCCATTGACTGACCGGCGGTCAAAAATAAAATAATACAGATACAATATAGACAAACACATATATATATAGTTTACATAAATCTTTCGTTGCACATCTGCAACATCGTCAGTGGTGTTATATTCATTGTTCCTCCTGTTGTGTTGTATGTCTACGCCATTTTTTTGTTCAGTCCGTCTATATATTTATTTATTTGTTTGCTTGTTTGTTTATCTTATTTTATTTTGTCTTCTTTGCGCATGCGTTTGCGTGTGTGATGTGTGACTAGTGTGTATAGTGTTGTGTCTGCTGGGTGACTAGTGTGTGTTTATGTGCTTGTGTATGTATTTATTTATCTTATTTTATTTAATTTAATTTACTTATTTATTTATACTTCTCTTAGGTCAGTGGATTTGCCCACTATACAGGAGCAAATCATGGAATAGCTTAGATAGGGCTAGACATAAGATAGGGAAGGCCACATCATGGTACGACAACCAGAGATATCAGAGTGTCATGTTTGTGGACGCCACCCCTGGAGGGAAATTAGCTAACCAGTGTAGAAAGGCCCTGAGAAAGACCCACTTAAAAATAAAGGTGGTAGAAAAGCCAGGAACCACCATAAAATCCCTGATCAGCAAAACCTACCCTTTTAAGAAAACCCACTGTACCAATAGGAAATGTATCATATGTAAGGTGAACCCCCGGATAAACTGTAAAACTAGAAACGTAGTCTATAGCATAAGATGTACAGAGGGTACTTGTAGAAACACGACAACAACATACATAGGTGAGACAGCTCGTAGCATAGGTGAAAGGATAGACCAACACTGGGGGGAACTAAAAGGACGAAAAAACGGGTCAGTACTATACGAACATGCTAGACAACATCATGACGGTAACATAGACAACATAGAAATTAGAATAATATCTAAACATAGGAATGACCCAGCAGATAGGCAAATCAGAGAGGCCAGTGAAATAGAAATTAGAAGACCAAAGCTAAACAGAAAGAATGAGTGGAACAACAACAACACCCAAACAAACAACACTGACCTAAGAGAAGTATAAATAAATAAGTAAATTAAATTAAATAAAATAAGATAAATAAATACATACACAAGCACATAAACACACACTAGTCACCCAGCAGACACAACACTATACACACTAGTCACACATCACACACGCAAACGCATGCGCAAAGAAGACAAAATAAAATAAGATAAACAAACAAGCAAACAAATAAATAAATATATAGACGGACTGAACAAAAAAATGGCGTAGACATACAACACAACAGGAGGAACAATGAATATAACACCACTGACGATGTTGCAGATGTGCAACGAAAGATTTATGTAAACTATATATATATGTGTTTGTCTATATTGTATCTGTATTATTTTATTTTTGACCGCCGGTCAGTCAATGGCAACATTGAGGACCGAGTAAGTTAGATCGCAGATATATATATATAAAAGACAGCGAGAAGCGAAAACCAACCAAACAGTGAGTGTGTTCTGTTATTAATTCTGGCAATATTACGCAAATATGACCCTCCCCAAATATAACAATATCTGTTTCGACACACGATTTCATATAAAAAACCTCGCAAAACTATATATATATATATATATATATATATATATGTATGTATGTGTGTGTCTGTACGTGTTTATATATATATAAAAAAAGCCGTAGGGGAACAGAGACGTGCTGAGTGAGTAGTTTACATGCTGAATGAAGTACGACGTAAAGAATGAATTACAAACAGAGAGAACGGAACGCTATATCGATGTCCGTGACCCACAAATATTTATCCCTAGCGTTGACAACAGAGAATGGTTATATCTTTGTACGGAATTACGTTATCATTATACTTGTGATACAGGAGAAGGACAGGTATGTGTCTTTTCCTTTTTCTCCACGCTAAACTCTTCACCACCAACATGGCTGTTATAAGAGTTGGATGTTTAAATGTGCGCGGCCTAGGGATGTCCTGGAAACAGGGCAAATATTTAAATGACTTCAGGTCGCACAGAATGGATGTGATAGCTATTTGCGAGTCCATGATCAGCAGCGAACACCAACTGGCCCCCATCTTCGACGACTTTGAGATCTATGAATCTCTCTATCAGCCGGGGGTGGGGTGGGCGGGGTGGTCGTTCTGCTGCGAAAACGCCTGGGCCTCGCAACATGGAAGGTACACCTGGACCCGGAGGGTCGACTGGTGGTTCTAGACATAGGCAATAGTGAAGGTGGAGCCTTCAGGCTGGTGGCAGCGGGCCGGGTGAGGCCATGGATTTCGGTCCATACACGACAACCTCCACCTCATGCGATACATCGTAGAGAGGGTAGGGAACGAACCCTGCTTTGGTGGGGCCCTGATCAACTTGGTTCAATCTAAGGCGTTCGATAGTGTCGACCATCGGTACCTGGATGTGGTGCTTGCGGCACCAGGCTTCGGACCCGTTTTCAGGGGCTGGATTGCTGCAATGCACAGCAGCAACACCTACTCGAGAGTCAAGGTGAACGGCTACCTCTCGGAACCGTTCCAAATCGCGCGATCCATCCGACAGGGTTGCCCTCTCTCCTCCCTTCTGTATGTGCTGTAGTGGGTCGAGAGCCACTACTGTGGAAGTTGGAGCTGTTGCAGGGAATCTCCTTGGAACCGGGATTGCGGAAAGCGGTGTCGGCCTACGCCGATGACGTGACAGTAATGGTGTCGTTCGCCTCGGAAATCGGGCAGATCTGCACCTTACTGGAGGAATACGAAAGGTTTACAGGAGCCAAGCTGAACCGGGACAAGTACGTCGGTTTGCAACTCGGAACGTGTAGAAGCAAACCAATTCCCTCCGACGGCGTCATCGGACGCTGGACAGAGGGACCGGTGAAGCTGCTCAAGATCTGGTTCGGACCGGACCTCCAGGTGGAGAAAAACTGGGAGGTGACGAGCAGAGGTGGCGAACACTTATATAGCGTCCGTCATCTACTACCGCTTGACCGTCGTGCCTTGCCCAGCGAAAACGCTCGCCAAAATGGAACGCGCGCTCTTCCGATTCCTTTGGAAGAAGCGATTCCCATTGGTGAGAAGATGCATCTGCTGTCAACACCCTTCGAACGGAGGGCTGGAGATGTCGTGGCTGACGATGCGTAGACACGCATCAAGGCTACGGCACCTCCAGGTATTCCTCACCGGTCAGCCGATGCGGGCCCCTTTTGTGAGGCAAGCCTTTCCGAGACACGTCTCACTCACCGAGTTGCAATCCTGGGTCAAGCAAAGACCGAGAAAAGTGGGCGACTGGCACATTGAATGTGCCCAGGCGCTCACGGCCCTCTGGCAAGCGGATCCGGCAATCAGTGGAGACTCAACCTCAACATTCTATAGAGGGTTGGTGCGCAGCATGTGCGACGACGCTCTCGTAGAGGCTCTGGGCTAGCCGGTCTGTTCGGAGGACGTTTTGGCCCGGGACCGATGCACAACTTCCAAAAGTCCCAGGCTTGGCAGTGCTACCGAGGAGCTCTACCCGTTCGGGACAAGCTCTACAGACACGGGCGCCCGGGTAGGGACCCGTCGAAGAAGATCTGTCGGAGATGCGTGTGACGAGGAAACCGTCGCGCACGCATTCGTACAGTGCCCGGGTGTTGCTGACCTGCGGGGCTATGTGGAACGACTACTGTCGCAGGTGGGACCAGTCCGGTTGACCACCGAGTACATTGTTACGATCAAACCGCCTCCCCCCTTCAAAAACGAAGGAAGTGGCGGTTTTCCTCTGTGTGATAGCTATGGCGAAAGAGGTTGTATGGTGGACGAGGTTGAAAGGGCTGAGGTTAGACACTTTTCTCTCCGACCAACAACTGGTCCTTTTTTTCAAGTACCATTTTAGAAGAAGGATCAGAATGGAGAGAGAGGTGCTCTACCCCAGCAAGTTTTATGAAAGGTAGGTGAAAGTGGCGAGAATGGCCCGAGTGAATGGGCCTTCTCTCTATATCAGCCTGTAGGTGAGAGAGGAGAGGAAGGAGGAGAAGAAGGGAGCACCCGTTCTTTGTGCTCCCGAGGAGGAGGGTTGCACATTTTTTTCGGGGGTGTGTGCGACCTACGTCAACGCCCCCTCCCTATTGAGGACTTCGATTGTTGAATTTGATTTGTTATATGTTTTTACACGTCCCTTGAAATGTATGTAAATTCCCCCGCTTGTATTTGTCCCAATCTTTGATGCCCTGGTGGCAAATAAATAGAAAGTTATCTATCTATCTATCTATCTATCTATCTATCTATCTATCTATCTATCTATCTATCTATCTATCTATTTAACTATCTACCTCTCTCTCTCTCACTCTCTCTGTATATATATATATATATATATATATATATATATGTGTGTGTGTGTGTGTGTGTGTGTGTGAGTGTGTGTGTGTGTGTGTGTTTGTATGTATGTGTGTGTGTACGCTGATATGCACACACACACACACACGTATATCAGTGGATACATGAGTGTGATGATATGTTTACATTCGGGCGCGGTTTGCATTGAGCAGTAAATATGACATTTAAGTGAATACATTACTACATATAGATGAGGAAGGTATTCTGGTTTTATGCACAACATGAGATGAAAGAGAAAAGAGCGTGGCACGTTTGGTCTCTGAATGGAAGATTCTCGTTCAAAGACATTAAAATAAATGAAGATATGTCAAGTTGCCACTATCTTACATGAAAGTGTAAGAAAAATAGAACTTAAATTATGCGATGAAGTACTATGACTACATATCAGGACATGTCCTTGAAAAAAAACATTTAAACATATTATGTGATATGAAGTTTCAAACGTATTCGCACCCAGATATTGTTATAAACATTGAAGAAAGCGTGTGTTTGGTTAATTAAGGTTGCTAGAGAAGTAGACAGGGAACACGAGGAAATATTTAAGTACCGAGGCTTGAAATACGATATATAAATAATCTGGCATTACGGCAAAGATATCCACTTAATTGTAATACGTGCTGAATGGTTGATTGAATGTGTTGATAGAGGAGTAATTTGGCTTGATATCTAGCTATTCAATACCGTTTGATGAACACCACCACCACCACTACTACTACTACTACTACTACTACTACTACTACTACTACTACTACTACTACTACTACTACTACTAATAATAATAATAATAATAACTGTTTCTACTTTTGGCACAAGGCCAGCAATTACCCAGTGCATTACTGGTACTTTATTTTATCGACCCCCGTAAGGATGAAAGGCAAAGTTAACCTCAACGGGATTTGAACTCAGACCGTAAAGGGACGTAACTAATAATAGCGATGCAGCCTTAAATAATCTTACCTGCAAATGCAAAGTTAGTAAATATAGAGAGAAAGCTAACAGTGGTGATGTTGAGAAAGCAGCCATCAGTGGTTAGCATTCTTTAACCTAAAACCAGGATCAATGCTTACCATCAAAACACACGAAGCCAACGTTTTAAAGAACGACCACAGCACAAAATATCGTGTATGTTGACAATGGTCTGAGACTATCAATCACATTGTTTCCATATGTAGCATTGTTGTGCCCTCGGCGTGTGTCAACAAGCGTGATAAAGCTGCACAGTATATCCACTGGATTATTTGTAAGGAACTGACAGCCGCAAAATAAAATCTGGTATAAACACACATCACCACTAGTGCTTGAAAAATACCATATCTCATTCCAACTAATACAAATTTAGATGCAAAAAAAGCCAGACAATATATTGGAGGATTTAAGACAAACATCATGCCACCTCATCGACGTCACAATTCCAATTGGTATAAAGGAATCGGTCAAGACTTACCAATAATTCAGCAAGTCCAAAGGTCTTGAAATATTTATTGGGCAACATGTGGAAACTCAAGAATAGATTAATAACCGTGGTTGTAACTGCATCGGGAATAATACCAAAAGAGACTGAATATTACTTATCTCAAACCCAAGGAACCCGAATGGACGAAATTCAGAAAGTAATACTCATGGGGACTGCTCATATCCTATGAAAAATACTGTATATGTCACCCCCAAACAATATTTCTTCACATATAATCAATAGAAATCTTAAACGTACATAATACCAAATACCTTTTATCGTTATTGTATTGTTACACTATGATTGTAGCACCAAACGCCTACGTATATGCATGCATGTTTTTATACTTGGTATAGCAATCAACAGAGGATAGAGCACTCGACGAGGGATACATGAAAGTCTGAAAGGTATACATGAGAGCTCTGCCGTCGGGGTCATACTTTATCCTATTATCCACTCTACTACCCTAAGTATTGAGTACTCTGGTGCATTATGGTCCATCTGGTTCCTTACCACAACTCCTTCGTTATATATATATATATATATATATATATATATATATATATATATATATATATATATATATATATATAGGAACGAGTAGGACCCCGACGGCTGAGCTCAAGCCGTTTCGACGGCTAATTCTGGACTAAATGAACATTTTTATCCTGGTATTTGAATAGCCGAGCTTCTCAAGGGGTAATTCCATATATGGTCAAAGTGAAATCACAGGGATTGGTCAAAAGTTTGTAGTTGAGACATAATAATTCTATGATGGCAATTTGTGGAGGGAAGGGGTAGCTAAACCTGCCAGTAGGAGAAAGAGGGAGAGGGGGTGGAGGAGACCCATTCATGCGTTGATAGTGCCGGCTACAGCTGGGCGTGAGGTCAAAGAAGATACTGGGAGGGGGAGGGGGAGGAAGTCGAAACAGTTACTAGAACAATAAGGGGTAAATATATAGAAAAATACTGAGTGTTAAAAAGCAATTAAATGTTAAAAAAAAAACAAAACAATTTCTGGTTACTACGACCTAAGTCTCTCACTATTGTTAGGCTAGCAATAGTGAGAGACTTAGGTCGTAGTAACCAGAAATTGTTTATTTTTTTTTTTACATTTAATTGTTTTTTAACACTCTCAGTATTTTTCTATATATTTACCCCTTATTGTTCTACTTACTGTTTCGACTTCCTCCCCCTCCCCCTCCCTAGTATCTTCTTTGACCTCACGCCCAGCTGTAGCCGGCACTATCAACGCATGAATGGGTCTCCTCCACCCCCTCTCCCTCTTTCTCCTACTGGCAGGTTTAGCTACCCCTTCCCTCCACAAATTGCCATCATAGAATTATTATGTCTCAACTACAAACTTTTGACCAATCTCTGTGACAATCACTTTGACCATATATGGAATTACCCCTTGAGAAACACGGCTATTCAAATACCAGGATAAAAATGTTCATTTAGTCCAGAATTAGCCGTCGAAACGGCTTGAGCTCAGCCGTCGGTTCCTACTCGTTCCTATTACCCACTCTACTACCCTAAGTATTGAGTACTTTGGTGCGTTATGGTCCACCTGGTTCCTTACCACATTTCTTCCGTTATATATATATATATATATATAAATATTCATATATATATATAACTATTTATATATATATGTATATATATACATATACATATATATATAAACATATATATATATATATAAATACATATGTGTATATATATATATATATGTATATATATATATAAATAAATATGTATATATTTATGTATACACACACACACACAACATATATATATATGTATATAATGTACATATATACACTATAAAGACAAATCAATGAGTGAATTAATAAAATAAAATGTACATGATTAGAGGCACCGACAAGAAAACAATGGCGGCAAAGCACAGTTTCCAGCACATCTATTATTCCGAGTCACGAAACATCTTACATCTATATGTATAAAGCTAGACATTATGTATCCATACTATACAGTCTTTCTATACTTTTTAATTATATATATATATATATATATATATATATATATATATATATAACTATGGCTCCGTTAATTTATCGTGATATGTCCATATATATATATATCTTTTGGTCGTTTTGGAAGCCTCAACAATGCAGATGGCTAATTCTCCGGGTAACAGGATCCGGTGGTGAAGAGAGAGATGTAAGGGAGTGTAGAATGTGATGTATAGTGTGTAGAGGAACGTAGGAAAGAGCGTAAAAAATAAAAATAATAACACGAGATAGAGTTACCTTGGGAGAGATTTAATTGTCCCTATATTTCGGATACTCATCCATCAACTGGGGGGGTTTACCGGGGGTGGGGGGCGCAGAAGGTTATCTGTCGGAACGTGTCCTCTGCTGTTCGCTGTTCGTGACAATTATAGGGACAATTAAATCTCTCCCAAGGTAACTCTATCTCGTGTTATTATTTTTATCTTTTACGCTCTTTCCTACGTTCCTCTACACACTTTACATCTCATTCTAAACTCCCTTACATCTCTCTCTTCACCACCGGATCCTGTTACCCGGAGAATTAGCCATGTGCATTGTTGAGGCTTCCAAAACGACCAAAAGATATATATATATATATATGTATGGACATATATATATATATATATATATATATATATATATATACATATTTATATATTTATATATATGTGTACATATATATATATATATATATATATATATATATATATATATATATTTCTGGACTAAATTCTAATTTAGTCCAGAAATAGCCGTCGAAACGGCTTGAGCTCTGCCGTCGAGGTCATACTTTTCCCTATTTCCCACTCTACTACCCTAAGTATTGAGTACTCTAGTGCGTTATGGTCCATCTGGTTCCTTACCATAATTCCTTTGTTATATATATATATATATGTATATATATATATGTATGTGTGTGTTTGTTTGTGTGTATGTGTTTGTTTGTGTGTATGTGTGTGTTTGTGTGGGCGCTGGTGTGTGCGTATGTATGTGTGTGTGTATATGTGTGCGTATGTGTGCGTCTGTGAGAGAGACCAATGGTTCAGAAGCAATGAAAACCAAATAATGATTCCAAAGACGCAATGTCTGAGACGAAAGATAAACCTTATATATTTTTCCATAGCATTGCGCTGTTTATTTAGATGAAATTTCATGAATGTCCTCTGATTGTTTTTTCTTTTCATCAACTGACACATAGATTCATCTCTGAATTATATATATATGTGTGCGCTTCTATTGTATAGTTTGGGATAATGTGCCCAGTTAAAATATTTTAATGGTATTTTTGTTGTGGAAATATAGTAGTTATTTTATTAGAGATAGAAATTCCTATGTATATTCCTGGCTAAATTAACGCTGAAAGAAAAATTATATCACCAGACAGTACTGTTTCTTCCTTCTTATGTGTGTGCTCCATATATTCTAGCTAACGTCTTCTTTTCATTGAAGGTAATCTTATTACACTTATTTAATTAAGCATGCCGATGCACGGTGTGGTAATTATGATTTGTGTTGCAATGCAATATTTGCCTATGATGAAATCTAGAGTTATACATGAGATGTTAGACGCAACAAAACAAAAGGATTAAGTTCACTTCGCAACTACAAAGGTCCTAATTCGATCGCAATGCGTCTCATCTTTGATACGTGTCATTACGTAGAAGGAAACTATGTCAGTTTGAATTTCCTTGCGAACTACATTAAGTGTACATATGACAACCACACACGCGTTAATTCCATGACCTGACTCGTCATAGAAACTCACGAAGGTCCAACACACACTCACTCCTCTTTATTGCAATTCTTTATGAATGAAGTAAATTATTTAATCAATTTAAACGTCCGTATACAGCTAGTTAGCCATTCCCGACTAGAGGAGTATCCTATCACTCATATAGATTGGAGAGACAAAAACCATGTAGTCAGAGTGATAAAAAGGGAAATTTAAATAGAAACAGAAGAAGCATAATTTAAATCAAACAAAAGTGAAAAACAAGGGTAGCTATAGAGCAGCTATCATTGGGATTTTCATGTTGGTTACTATGTTGTGAACTGTGAGATACTCACACACACACACACACACACACACACACACACACACACACACACACACACACACACACACACACACACACATATATATAGAAGTGATATAAATATAGATATATGATGGTTGCAACTCTATTTTGAGAAATGCCATCGCTTGATACTTAAGCATGAGTATTACGGACGTGGCTATTTAGTCCTACTAGGGACTTGCCTATGGCCAGCAATACCATGCATTGCAAAAAAATCATGTATCAAGCGATGCCCGTGCCCGAAGGTTTTTTGAGTGAGAAACGCTTTGCACGAGGCCAATCCCACTCTCAGAACATCGAATGCATTTACCCAAAAAGTAGAACTAGCCTACATGATTAGATATAAAAGAAGTCGCAAGTATTATATCAGATTGACCATCTCCTAGAGATATGTTTTTTAATCAAGACTAGGAGACTCTCGCCAAAAAAAAAAAAAAAAAAAAAAAATATATATATATATATATATAGACTGCTCTGTGCTCAATACTTGGGCCCATTTAAGTTGTATTTACAAATCTACATGTTATATCCGAAGACGTTTGACCTATAGGGGAACATTTTAGAGGGTGATTTCTTCTTCGTTTTGTATAGTTGTGTTTGTTATGTACACGTATGCCACTACAACTGTGTATACATAGATTTAAATATGTTATCTACTAATGAGAACCCACATTTTAATGATGTCTCTTAGCTCATTATTGTAATCTGGTATTAAACAGGCTTTAAGAATTGTGATTTGCCATCTTGATATCCCAATTTTTCTATGGCTGGCGTGAGACACGTTGTCTTGGTAATGTCTTCTATGTGTTTGCGCTTTAACTATCATTCAGCGATTACCGGACAATGATCGATGTATTGAACAGAGTTATATATATATATATATATATATATATATATATATATATATATATATATATATATATATATATATATATATATATATATATATATGTATATATATATATATATATATATATATATATATATATATATATATATATATATATATATATATATATATATATATATATATATATGTATATATATAGATATATATGTATGTATATATATATGAATATATATATAAATATATATACATAAATATATATATATATAAATATATATATATAAATATATATATATATATATATATATATATGTATATATATATATATATATATATATATATATATCCATATCCAGGGAGTGTAACTTGGAGTTACTGTAGGTTCACCTGGGTGAGCATTCGATGTTATAAATAAACGTAATGAAGGAGTAACCAATCGTCCTTGTTATTTTATTTCACTATATATACGTATATATATATATATATATATATATATATATATATATATATATATATATATATGTATATATATATATATATATATGTGTGTGTGTGTGTGTGTGTTTGTCCGTAAATCAAATTCCAATAAATGGTGCAGCTGATTTACACGGCTTCGGATGGGCAAAACTTTGCCAGAGTCAAAGCTGAATGTACTTGTTTAAGGTTTCGAGCTGGGCAACTGCGAAACCCGTCTTACGCCTGAGTAGGAATAAAATATGTTAAACTGAAACTTCCATCTCTTTCTTAATATATATGTGATTGCACGTGTCTATAAATAATGTGCGTTTCTGTATATAAACGTAGGTAAGTACCAGTGTCGGAATATTTCTGAGTTTTGCGGAAAACTGAATCTATATCGTTATATATAAGAAAGTTAAAAAGAAATAAACAAAGAAGGAAAGGAAGCTAGAAAGAAAGAAAAACCGAATAAACGCTATTTAATATCGGAGAGATCTTTTCTCCTTTTCTTTCTCTGAATTCATTTGGGTGTTTATTGGAAAGATCAAAGTGGTCACATCAATCAGAGTGTACATTTAGCAATTATTGATCTCTTATTTTCCTCGTACACAAAGAAATACCTCCAGATAAAACGCATATGTATGCACGTTCACATATACATTATACATGCAAACACATACTCATATATATATCCATAGATATATGCATACATATATGTATGTAGTATATGTATGTATGTATGTATGTATGTATGTATGTATGTATGTATGTATGTATGTATGTATGTATGTATGTATGTATATGCTATGTATGTATGTATGTATGTTGGTGCTACTGGTAACATGTATCCCAGTACAACCTGTCTCATGGTCGGATCGTTGGCAACTAATCTGGCAACCCCACCAAGGTTTCTTGGTGAGGAGGGTGACTTTGGACACCCTGCAGGACTAAACAAAACCTGTCAAAGGGCAAAGGAGCTCTTAAGAGTCAATGGCCATCCAAAATCACCGGGAGAGATAACTCCTTAGCCTTTGTCACGGCAGAATTCTAGGCGAAGGACAACTCTGATATAACACCTGCAACCCTGATGGTATCCAATGATGTTGACTTGTTCTTCTTTTTAGTAAATATCATCTTGGTTAAGAGAGTGGGACTGGCTTTGTGCAGTGCCTTTGCTCACTATAAAAGCTTCACGGCACAGGCATTGCTTTATATCTGGAGATCTCTCTGCACTTGTCGTCACATGGTACCATGGGCCCAGCACTATGTGTCAATAATTGTCACAGGTGTAGTGTTTGTACCAGAGTTTTCAAGTCGCTGGCTGGACTAAAAAGTCACACTCGTTCAGCTCATCGGTAGGGGTTCTCCTAAATGGATATAAAGTAGTGGCCGTACTCGAAAACTACTTGGCAGCCACCATGTATGTATATATATATATGTGTATATATATATTATATATGAAGGCGCGTGGGTGAGTAGATAGAGAATTAGATTAGCAATTGTGAGGTTGTGAGTTCGATTCCCAAACCAGGCGATGCGTTATGTCCTTGAGCAAGACACTTTATTTCACGTTGCACCTTCTACCTGGAGTTGCGACCGATAGATAGTATTAGCAATTGGAAAGATCGATGGAAACATTGTTTCCTACTGTTTCCTCGGTTCGAAAGTCGATCGACCGTCGATGTGCATATACATAATATGTGTATATATACACATATACATGTGTATATTTATATATATGTATATATATATATAAATATATATATGCATATATATACAGAGAGAGTTATCCAGACAGATACGTTTACATACAGCCACTTAAACACACAGGCACACTCACAAGCATATACACTCACGGGCATAAAAACACAGGAATATATGTAACACACACACATAATATTCATACTTTACTTGTTTTCCTTCCACCTACCAACCTACTAATCCAATATCGTGAAACATACCATTTCCAAAAAGCGTGTAACTTATAAGAATGTGTGTAGTTGTATCTTGTATGTTTGACATGTAGAAAAGAAGTAAAGTATGAATATTATGTGTGTGTGTTACATATATTCCTCTGTTTTTATGCCCGTGAGTGTATATGCTTGTGAGTGTGCCTGTGTGTTTAAGTGGCTGTATGTAAACGTATCTGTCTGGATAACTCTCTCTGTATGTGTACCGTAAGAGATGATATGATATCCATGGAGAGGGAAGATACCGATAGGAATATTAGTAAACCTTTGTGGTAGCCAAAATTGATATATATATAGATATATATATATATGAGGAGGAGGTTATAGTTTAAATATATCTAAGGTAAAAGACTAATTGTCAACATATCTTTTGCATTTGCATTCTTTATTCTATGTCCATACCTGCATTGTTTTGGCTTTATTATACATATACAAACATATATATATATATATATGTGTGTGTGTGTGTGTGTGTGCGAGCGCGCGTGTGTATGTAGGTCACACAATGAGTGTGTATCTTATTACATTACTGTCCCAGCTCCCGCTTTGGCAGAGTTAATTAGGCGGGTAATGGCAGCTTTTCCTAGCAGATGTGGCACTCGCTAAATGCCCAGCATTTGCGTTCCTTCAGTGACCTATACCACGTGATGATTCCTCCCGCCAGAGAAATATTCACTTTCTTACGGTTGCGTCACCTGAAGATTTGGCAACCTCACAATGATGGTGCACTTCTCTGGTGCACCGATGTTGCGAAACAGTTGATGAAACTGCAGTAGGGACTTCGAAGAAAAAATAGGCAATTCTTTGTCTTATTCATTCCTCGCAATTATAATTTAATAAATGAGTCTGTTTGAATGATTATTTTACTTCTGAGTATTACACGTTCGGTCATTCAGCAAAACTGGTCAAGGCAGGATATCACACATATATTTATGTATCTATCTGTGTGCGTATCTCCTTATAACATATAAATATCTATCTTTCTCCCCCTCCTCTCTCTCTCTCCCTCTCTCTCTCTCTCTCTCTCTCTCTCTCTCTCTCTATATATATATATATATATATATATATATATATGTCTCTCTCTCTCTCTCTCTCTCTCTCTCTCTCTCTCTCTCTCTCTCTATATATATATATATATATATATATATATATATATATATATATAAGCAAATTATAAGCGTAAACATGTAAGTATGTTTTTGAAACGGTGCGCGAGTTTGAAATTAGAAATAAAAATAAAATAAAATAATAATATATATATATATATATATATATATATATATATATATATATATATATATATTATTTTATTTTATTTTTATTTCTACTTTATACATACTAATATTTTCATTATCTAATTTCAAGTTCCGAGGAGCTGCTCCATAATATTATTCTATGTTAATTATCTTTCTCTGCACCAAATCAATAACGATATTACCATCGATTGATCCAGAAACATTATATGGTGTAGTGAAACAATTATAAACTGACATTATTACCCCCTTTTTTATGTTAAACTGCACTTAATGTTGATACTCTTCGACTAATGTCTTCTATGAGAGCATGTGGTCTTGATTTGCTTAACTACTGTATATATATATATATATATATATATATATATATATATATATATATATATATATATATATATATATAAATATAAATATATATATATATATATATTATATATATATATATATATATATATATATATATATATATATATATATATATATAAAGTTTTCCGAAGGCCACAGAGGTATGAACTGGCCATCGTCAGGACAATCCCTCCCACCGCACTGCGACTGCTGGACTTGAAAACAGCCGACAATATATAGTTTTCTCGTCTGTGTAAATGAGGTGATTAATCTCATTTGCATATGAAGCTGCATAAGTTGGCTCAACTTATAATAGAATAGAAATAGGTTTTCGCTTCAAGTATAGCTTCATACAATATGTTTTCAAGTCCAGCAGTCGCAGAGCAGTGGGAGGGATCGTCCTGACGATGGCCAGTCAAGCCTGAAATGCATGGACGGTTGTCCCCCTTGCTTCTGCTGGACAACACCGGGGGGCAAACGCCGAGGTTGGCATAGCTACGGCTTCCTAAAATAGTATTTCTTTAGAAATACGAAATGTCTATACATATTGTATAAAGCTATGCTTGATGCGAAATCCTATTTCTTTTCTATTATAAGTTGAGCCAACTTATGCAGCTTCATATGCAAATGAGACTAATCACCTCATTTACACAGACGAGAAAACTATATATTGTCGGCTGTTTTCAAGTCCAGAAGTCGCAGTGCAGTGAGAGGGACTGTCCCGACGATGGCCAGTTAAGCCTGGAATGCATAGACGGTTATCCTCCTTTCTCCTGCTGGACAACACCAGTGTTCGCATAGCTACGGCTTCCTAAAATTGTATTTCTTTCGAAATACGAAATTTCTATAGACACACACACACACACACACACACACATATATATATATATATATATATATATATATATATATATATATATATATATATATATATATATATATATACACATATTGGAAAATGTGTGAAATCTTGGTACAGTTAGGTATGTTTAAAAAAGGAAAATAAGGACTTCACTTGTAGTACTAAACAATTTAATTTGATTTTATAATGTGATTTTACAATTTGGTTCTGTAAACCAAATTGTAGAATCATAATATCAAATTAAATTAAATTGTTTAGAACTACAAGTGAAGTCATTCTTTTCCTTTATTTATATATATATATATATATATATATATATATATATATATATACACACACACTAATTACTGCGCTTTGCAGTAATATTCCATTATGGACTACTAAATCGAATTTGAAAATATACGCATGGTGTCGAGTGTTTGAACCCTATTGCATCATTATTTACTGGTTGAAGTGTTACACACCCAGCCCTGGTTATGCAACATCTTACAACAAAAGTATATATATGTTAATCTCTATATATGCATATATAAGTACATATATATGTGAGTGTCAGTATATATATATATATATATATATATATAGAGAGAGAGAGAGAGAAATAGTGATAATTTCTCATTGCGATTATCTGTGTTCACTAGCGGCCATATTGACCACACATCACATCGCAAGAAAACTATGTTACGCAGTAGGGACAATATAAGAAGTTTCCAGGGAAATAGCAAATTTTGTCAAGTGTTTTGAAAGCAAAAGTGCAAATAGGATATACAATTGATAATAATTACTTGAAGTCCTTCAAAAGGAAATCTTTTCATAAACCTATTTTTACCACCATATAAATATCTCTTTGATGTTCCCGTCTTGAGAAACCTCATACCAATTTCAATTTTTCCCCTAAATAGACTAGTGCCATTATCCCCTTCGGTTAAAACGAGTAGTAATATTGTTCACTCTGAACACTTTCAAACTTATAATTAAACAGTGGTTTAACATTGCCGCATTTTTAGTCGATATTATGTGATCAATATTCTTTACATTCCTAGCAAGAAGAGATTTTTTTTCTTTTTATCCACACATGTATGACTTATTTATCAAGAAATATTATTAATAATCGGCATTTTCATACTTAAGTAATACAAACAAGTGGACACAACATGACTGAACAGTTAAGAGGTTCCTTTTAAAATCATTAAATCCCGGATTCCATCCAACTTGAAAAGGATCGAAAGCCAGTCAGCTGGACGGTAGCTGTTATTTCAAAGGGATACATTGTCACGCTGAACCTTTTCCAAGAATTACAATAAGGTTACATGTGTCTGTAGAATGCTCGGCCACTTGGGCTTTACTTTTCCAAACAGGATATTCCGTTAATTTGTCTTCGTATTTTCTGCGTGTTCTTCCAATCAAGACTTTTTTTGTTTACAGAAAATCTTCCTAAGTTCCGGTTAGTTACAAATATTATTCAAAGAATGCTTTTTCCTGCTTTTCCTTTGATCTTATTCATCAAATATTGGTGGAAGCTCTGCCATAGCTTAATCCACTTCCTTTAGAGTAAAATATTTTTATGTTTGAATCTGAAACAGTTTTAGCGACTTTAGATGCAATTTCTTCCCTTCCTTCTTGGCTAACATTTAAATGCAAATAAAATGAATATGTTTGGAACGCTAGAAGTTATTGAATGTTAATTATTACCAACTAATATATAGATGCGTTGAACCTCAATCTGTTCAGTCATTTGAATAGCGGAATAGCCTGCTCGCGAAATTAACGGGAAAATGACCGAGAATTCCATGGCTATTCAGCGCCAAATCCACCATTTTGAATTACAGGTAAAACACATTTATTCCCGCTGAATGGACTAAAGCAGCCTGAAATAAAATGTTTTAGAGAACATAATGTACCACAGGAAATTGAACTTTCACAACCTTAAGATCATAAGCCGAACACCATAACCACTAAACATTGCGCCTGCTCTGTCTCCCTCTCGCACACACATACATGTACACCCGCACACACACTCACACACACACGCACCCGCACACACACATATGTATATAGCTTACAAGGCATTGTTCAACCTGTCGTGCTCTGAGATTGAACTGAAAACCACATGATGACAAAGCGAACGTTTTAGCCATATAACTGCGGAAATTTTTAAGACAATAACGATTTAGGAATCAATTAAACAAATGTTTTAAATTCCTTAATTTTCAGTAATACTCCAATTCGTTTTCTCAAAATATGTATTTTTATCGTTTAATATCCCGTAATTGGAAGAAAGAAGGCATGAGCCTGCATCGATTTAAACAACGAAGAACATTCTCATTCAATTAACGTCGAAGTGACTGAGCATTCCATAGACACGTGTACCCCTAACAAAATTCTCAGTGAGATCCATCGTGCCAATGTTTGTCAAGGCTGATCCATTGAATTAAAGGCACATCCTCTCCGGCGGGCTTCCAAACAGTTTCCGTCTACACTATTTTATTGAAACAGTTTGGCTCGAAGCGAGAATATGGTAAATGGTACTTTAAGATGCCAGATAATGGGAATATTCGCTAATGATTTAGAAGAAAATATCTATTTACAAGTCAATTGAAATATTTATAGTGTCTTTATTACTCGTCAGATCGTTGTGGGAATTTACTGTTTTAGCGTAAAGACAATAATAGATAATGTGAAGGTGTCATACTATTATTTTGTACGTCTTAAGAAAGTTTTACTAATGGGGCTTCATGCGGTACAGGACATTAAGTATTAAAGTCGAATGTTATTGTTTTCTTAGCGAGTTCTCTTTAAATACTATTACTAATGATATACGATATGTAATATATTGACTCTGTGATATTTATGTCTAACAATTTCCCGTGACAGACTCTATGTTTGTAATGATATCATATGATATGTAATATATTGTCTCGTTGATGTTTATGTCCAACATTTTCACGTGATAGACACAATTGAAAACGGTGTCAATTAACACCGTTGATACGGAAATTATGTTAAGAAGCCACCTCTAGACATAGGGTAACAGTAGGTGAGGTAGAGCAAGCGAAATTTATTTAAATACACGTGTTTCATTCCCCAATCGTAAATATTTCCATTTATACATAATTAATAAACAGGCGAACAAAGTCCTCATCCAATTTCCTTTTCCTTTAACCCGTAACTTCTGGCGGAGTCATATGGCTGCAGTAGTGAAATACTGCGTTTCGTGAACATTTTTAAAACTGGCGAAGCTCATCTCATCTGATTTCTTACAAAGGATGAGAAAGAGAGTGATAGAGAAAGAAATATAGAGAAAGAAATATAGAGGAAGATCGGTCAGTATTTGGCTTTCATTTTATCGACGTCAAAAGGATGAAAAGCAAATTCGACCTCATTCAGCCTCACTCGAACTCAGAATGCAGCGAGCCGAAACAAATACCTCAAAAGTATTGTATCCGATATTCTAACAGCTCTTCCGATTTGCCGTTTATCGTAATCAAATTACCTTAAAAGGCACAGGAGATTTATATAGCCTTTATAAGATTTTCCACTAAAATCCCTGCTCTAAGAAACATGCGTGTTGTGATCTTGTCTCCCTGGGTGTACGAGATTTAAGTCTCCCAGTGATAATTCGACACATAAATGACACCAATCACAAGAAACCAGCCCTAAAGTTATGTTCTACTTGAAGAATTAATTCTACCAAACTTTTGTTGAAGGATAAAAAAACGCATCAAAATGTTTAAATATATTTTTTTCAGCATTTGAAAAATTCTTAATTACATGTTTTTGTAAATGTATATACGTGATTTTTTTCAATTTGTCTCGAACTCAACTTAGAACCAAAAGATGAACAAGAAATAAAAGCACACATAAAAATAACATAAACTAATATACATCTGCTGTATATGATAATCGGGTAGACATAGATCTTACACATCATTCCAAATGATTTAAATTTATATGGGATCTTTTTTAAATAATCTGTTTTTTGTTTACCTAGTTAAGTTAACTATCAATACTGATAGATCAGTAGAGTCGGTTTCACTAACGAAAATAGCCTACAATATTAAAATTGCTAATAATGGTAATAATTATAATACTAACAATGACATATATATATATATATATATATATATATATATATATATATATATATATATATATATATATATATATATATATATGCATATATATATATATATACATATATATATATAATAAAAAATAAAAAACTAAATACGAAAACGAAACTGTAATTTGCTAACAAATGCTATCTGATGATGATGATGATGGTGATGATGATAATGATGAGGAGGAGGAGGATTATAATAATGATAATAATAACAGAAAAAATCCAACTGAAAGTTATGCAGTAATTAGAATTAGATTGAATAACATGCACAATTTTCTTTTTGTATTTTCAAAAGAAAAAAAAGTAAAGGAAAAAAACGTGATATCGATTTTGAAAGTTCTATTGTTTTCCAGTTTAATGAAAGAATAAAGTAAAAATAATCATGAAAAACAAACAAAAAGGTAATGAAAAAACAATAAAACATAAATAATCGAATATGGTAGAGAATTAGTAACTGCCACAGACGAACTAACACCATCATCATCACTACTATAAACTACCAACGATCGCTTGATCGATCTCCATTGGCTTCAACGATGAGTATTCCAATTGTTCGATCAAAAGAACATCCTGGCCATGAAATTAAAGTGTAAGTGGCTGAGCATTCCACAAATACACCTTCACTTAACGTAATTTTCAGGGAGATTCAGCGTGATGCAGTGTTTGATAATGATTGTTCTTTAAATAACAAATAATCCTAAACGTACTTCTAAACATTTTCCGTCAACAAAATTCCAAGGTCTTGCTAAAATCCATATGGTCAAGATGCCACGCAGTGGGATTTAACCTACAACATAAATATTGCGAAGCGAACTCCTTAACCATACAACCATGCTGTGTCGACAAACTACCACCACCGCCACATGCACCACTACCACCACTACCACCACTGCCACCACTACCACCACTGCCACCAATACCACCACCTTCAATCATCACCAGCATAACCACCAACGCCGTCATCATCCTCACCACCACCACAACACCTACAACCTTCAACCACCACCACCACTACCATCAATAACAACAACAACAACAACAACAACAAAAACTACTACTACTACTACTACTACTACTACTACTACTACTACTACTACTACTACTACTACTAAGTAACTGACCTGATATTTCAATAAGAAACACTAAAGAAGAAGTATAATGTTGAAGAATAACAAAACCATTGACTTCGATACTTGAGAAAGAAAGACATAATCGAAAGCATCAGTTACAGTTCTGACAATGATTTAAATTTAAAAAAAGAAACTATGACAATAATATTGAAATCAAGTAGTAAAACTGATCTAGTTTATCGAATGACTTGCAATCTCAAGCCAGTAGATTTTAAAGTTATTTATAATTGAATTTGTTGATTAAAAACGGTTTTAATTTATTACTAAAAAAATAATATCTCTCAATATGAAATACAAATAACAAAAAGAAAAGAAAAGAAAACAAGCAATTCTTTCAACAATTAGTCATGTATTCGTTAAACAAACAGAAAAGATAAATTAACTTGCAACTGGTAGCTTTATCATTGACATACACGGCATATATATATATACATATATATATATATATATATACATATATATATATATATATATATATATATATATATATATATATATATATATATATATATATTGTTATACTTGGGGAGGGTAATATTGTTGTAATAATATTGCCAGAAATAATAACAGAACACACTCACTGTTTGGTTGGTTTTCGCTTCTGTATCTTTTATATCTCCCCAGTTAATTCATTCGGTTCTCAATGTTTACCATTGACTGACCAACGGTCAAAAATACAGATATAATATAGATATAAACACATATATATAGTCTAACAAAGTTCTTTCGTTTCACATCTGCAACATCATCATAATAGTACCACAGATGATGTTGCAGATGTGCAACGAAAGAACTTTGTTAGACTATATATATGTGTTTATATCTATATTTTATCTGTATTTTTTACCGTTGGTCAGTCAATGGTAAACATTGAGGACCGAATGAATTAACTGGGGAGATATAAAAGATACAGAAGCGAAAACAAACCAAACAGTGACTGTGTTCTGTTATTATTTCTGGCAATATTATTACAACAATATTACCCTCCCCAAGTATAACAATATTTGTTTCGACACACGATTTCATATCGAAAACCTCGCAAAACAAATATATATATATATATAGTATATATATATATATATATATATATATATATATATATTTGTTTTGCGAGGTTTTCGATATGAAATCGTGTGTCGAAACAAATATATATATATATATATATATATATATATATATATATATATATATATATATATATATTTGTTTTGACTGCATGCACAGATATGGACTGTAACACTTGATAAGTTCAGCCAGATTCCAGCCGTTCTAATACCGGTGGCTTAGTTCGGATCTAGCTGTCGAAACATCGGAGCCGTCGGAGTCCTGAATCTTTTCATATATATATATGTATATATATAGGAAAAGAGTCAGGACCCCGACGGCCGAGCTCGGGCCGTATCGATAGCTATAAATATATAACGTAAAGATTAAGGACAAAATGGGACACAATAGAAACAGAAAAAAAAACATATGAAGATATAATTAGAGAAATATACAAACCTACGCACAGACATGCATGTCAAACGCATAGGCACACACACAGGGGCAAATGAAATCACATGCGCAGAGAGGGAAACGTAACTCAGAAAAACAAGATAGAGTAAACAAAATAAAATCAGAAAGATGGGGAAGCACAGAGCAAAACAAATAGTTACTGACCAGGCCACAGTGTGTGTGACGAAATATCATTGAATACATATATTGCTTCGGAAAAACTCCGAGTACCCTGAAAAGCATACGCCATTTTGCCATATAGATACAGAGAGAGAGAGAGTGAGTGAGAGAGAGAGAGAGAGGGAGAGAGGGAGAGAGAGAGAGGGAGAGAGGGGGAGAGAGTGTGAGAGATATGTCTATGTATGTATATATATATCTCTCTCTCTCTCTCTCTCTCTCTCTCTCTCTCTCTCTCTATATATATATATATATATATATATATATATATATATATATATATAGAGAGAGAGAGAGAGAGAGAGAGACATATATACATAGACATATCTCTATATATATCTATATATATATATATATATTCATATATATATGTGTGTTTGTATGTATAGTGGTTTTCTAACACAGAGAGAGAGAGAGGGGGGCATAGGGGGGGGGGAGAGAGAACGGGAGAAAGAGAGACATGAATATATATGTCTACGTGTGTGCATCTCTGATATATAGATATTTATGCCCTCCTTTGATCCTCTTAATTTGTATGATATTCGTCATACCAATCTTTCTAAAAAGTAGAACTCAGTACGTTACGGGTGGTATGCTTCGAAATGTCATGTTAACCTACTCCCAGAACAGCT
>OZ024742.1:259495143-259497643 GCA_964016885.1 Eledone cirrhosa | reverse complement strand
ATTTTTACACAAACACACGTACAAACACGCGCGCGCACACACACACATACTCGCGCGCGTACACACACACACAAATACACAAATCACATAATATATATCACACGCCGAACAGTCTATTCTCCTACATCTATTATCTTGTTTACACGAGACCGATGATATATATATATATGTATATATATATATATATGTATATATATATATGTATATATATATATATATATATATATATATATAAAGAAAAAAGATGAAATCGAAAATACAACTGGAGTTTTATTTTAAAAAAAATATATATATTTATTTGGTTCGTTTACCGGTTTCGCAGTTCTTCTGCTTATCAAAAGTAGAGTTGAGATGGAGGGTCTGTGGTTTTTCTCACATCTGATGTGAGAAAAACCACAGACCCTCTATCTCAACTCTACTTTTGAAAAGCAGAAGAACTGCGAGACCGGTAAAGGAACCAAATAAATATATATATTTAAAAAAAAATAAGACTCCAGTTGCATTTTCGATTTCATCTTTTTTCTTTATACTTTCCCTCGTGTAGGACACCACGGTTATTTTTCATTTTGTAACCCCCCCCCCTCACTTTCTAATATATATATATATTATATATATATAAATATATACATATATATATACACACATACATATATATATGTATATATAAATATATGTATATTTATATATATATATATATATATATATATATATATATGTATATATATTTACATATATGTTTATATGTTTTTATATGTATGTATATATATACATATATTATATATGTATGTGTGAATGTATGTACACTTGCCTATACAAAAATATATATGCATACAGGTAGCTATAAATATACATACGTCTATACATATACACACACATATGTACACTTATATGTACATATATATATATATATATACACACAATTATATACGTATTTATATATACATATAAATATAAATATACATATATTACACACACATACACACATACATATATATATATATATATATGCAAATATACATATATATATATATTACCATATTATATGCTCCTGAATGCATGCTTTATCAATAATTGTTTCTACTTTAGGCACAAGGCCAGCAACTACCCAGTGCATTACTGGTACTTTATTTTATCGACCCCGTAAGGATGATAGGCAAAGTCAACCTCGGCGGGATTTGAACTCAGATCGTAAAGGGACGTAACTATGCTAGAAAGCATGGCGTCCGACCCTCTACCGATACTACCAATCCACCGCATGCTTTATCAATAATGTCTCTGAATAATAGATACCCATTTACCATTAAACCTTCCGTTGAAACCGAACTGATATACGTTGTATATTACCTAGCACTCATTATGTTTTCAGTATGCTATTTCTTACCTCCCGGAATCCTAACTATACAAATAGTAATCTACGAGGTAATAAATTGTCCTAAGTATATATATTAAAGAAAGAAACAATAACCAACAAAATCATGTCCGTGTTTTAGTAGAGTTTGCTTTGTAAATGCGTGGATCTGTGTCTGTGTGTGTATATATATATATATATATATATAAATATATATATATACGTTATTCCGGGTTGAATCGGAGGTAACCACACATATATATATATCTGCTATTAAATTAGACATGGCCTGGGCCAATACTTGTCGGAAACTATCAAAGTTGTGTATGTATGTATATATATATATATATATATATATATATATATATATATATATATATATATATATATATATATATATATATATATATATATATATATATATATATATATATATTGTTATATTTGGGGTGTGTGGTGTGTGTGTCATATTGTTATAATATTGCTAGAAATAATAATAAAACACATTCACTGTTTGGTTTGGGTTGGTTTTCGCTTCTGTTTCTTTTATATATCCATACTTAATTTATCTTGCAATCAATGTATCTATATTTTTAACCGTTGGTCAATCAATAATAATCATTGATTACCTGATAAATTAACGATGGAGATATATAAGAAAACCAACCCAAACGAAACATTGTGTGTGTTCTGTTATTATTCATAGCAATATTAGGGTGGTGGATTGGCAGTATCGGTAGAGGGTCGGACGCCATGCTTTGCAGCATAGAGTTACGGCTCTTTATGATCTGCGTTCAAATCCCGCCGAGGTTAACTTTGCCTCTCATCCTTACGTGGTCGATAAAATAAAGCAACAGTCACGCACTGGGGTCGATTTAATCGACTTTCCCCTCCCCCAAAATTGCTGGCCTTGTGGCTATATAAGAAACCATTATTTCTAGCAATATTATAACAATATGACCTTCCCCAAATATAACAATATTTGTTTCAACACACGATTTCATATAAAAAAACATTGCAAAACATATTCATATATATATATATATATATAGATTAGAAAACACAAAAAGGGTATTTTTAGAAGTGTTAACCGTATCTTCTTTACACCTACCGACGAGCCCTGAGAAGTTATGGCACCAACACTATTTATGG
>OZ024742.1:259485143-259490143 GCA_964016885.1 Eledone cirrhosa | reverse complement strand
AGGACGGTACAGAACGGTACGATGTGGGTTTAGTGCGTGTAAAGATTTTTATTATTTATAAAGAAAGCATTATTTATATAAGAAAAGAAAAAAAGGCATAGAAACATATATATATATATAAACAATAAAAATGAAAATTGAAACAATGAAAAATTCCCCAATAGGGGGGGGGGGGATCCGAGGGCTACTCGTGGCGAAAACCACACAAAAGACCACGGCCACCCTGACCACCAGGACAAGCGCCCTTTCTCAATTTGTCCATCTCTCAAACTACAGGCGTATATTCAGAGTGGTCCCGTTCACTCGGACCATTCTCGCTACATTCACCCACTTTTCAACAAACTTGCTAGAATCAGCACTTGCCTCTCCACCCTGATTTTCCTCTTCAAGTGAAACTTAAAAAAGTTAATTAGGGATTCGCCGAAGAGGAAAGTGTCTGTCTTTAACCCTTTCAACCTTGTCCACCACACAATCTCTTTCGCCATGGCCACCAGGCAGATGAAAACCGCCTGCTCTTCCTCCTCGAAGGAAGACGGCGAGACCATCTGCACAATGGACTCAGTCGATAACCGGATCGGTCCTACATGCGACAGCAACTGTTCGACATAGCTGCACAAGTTAGCAGTGTTCGGGCACTGAACAAGTGCGTGTACGACGGTTTCGTAGCTCTGCGCGCATCTCAGACAGGCTCGGCTGACGGCATTTTCGTGCCTGTAGAGCTTATCTTGAACCGGCAACGCTCCCCGGTAACACTGCCAGGCCAGGGATTTTTGGAAGTTATTCATAGGCCCTGGGCTGAAACAGCTTTTCTTCTTCGACGCCCAGGATCTCTCCGAGAACGTCGTCGCTCTTCCCCTCCACTAGTCCCCTCTAGAACGCCGAGGTGGATGTTCCACCGATACTAGTGCCAAGCTGGCAGAGGGCGGTGAGTGCCTGGAGACATTCCAGTTTCTAAGCGCTATCCCACGGTCTTTTCATGACCCAAGACTGCAGCTCCGTCAAGGAGACGAGCTGTGGGAAAACGTGCCTGGCGAACGGCGACCACACCTGTTCACCGTCAAGGAAGCACCAGAGATGTCGCAGCCTCAGCGCATGTTTGCGCATCATCAGCCATGGCATGCCCAGTCCTCCACGCAACGGGTGTTGACAGCAGATGGATCGTCTGACCATGGAAGCGGGTCCCTTCCACAAAAAGCGGAAGAGGAGGCGCTCCATTTTGGTGAGAGTTGGGCCGGGGTAAGGGACGACGGTGAGGCGGTAGCAGATGACGGATGCGATGTACGCATTCGTCACCTTCGCCCGGCCTTTCAGGGACATCTTTCTCTCGGCCCATTTCTGGATGAGGGAGACCACCCTGCTCGTCACCTCGCTCCAGTTTTTCTCTATCTGGAGGTCCGGTCCGAACCAGACTCCGAGCAATTTAACCGGACAGCATGGACTTGCCTCTGCAGTTGCCGAGCTGCAAGCCCACCGACTTTTCCTGATTTATCTTTGCTCCTGTCACCGCTTCGTATTCCTTGAGAGCGGTGCCGAGCATCTGGACGTGTTTGGTGCTCGACACCACAACGGTGACGTCGTCGGCGTAAGCCGACTCAGATTTCCCGCATCCTAGTACGCGTGGGACGCCCCTCATCGCCCCCAATTTGTGCAGTAACGGCTCAAGAGTCAATACGTACAAGAGGGACAAGAGGGGACAACCGTGGCGGACCGAGCGCATGATGCTGAACGGCTGCGACAGGTGACTGTTCACCCTCACAACTGAGCAGATGTCGCCTGTACATCGTAGCGATCCAACCCCTGAAAACGGGCCCGAAACCGGCTGCCTCGAGGACCGCCACCAGGTACAGATGGTAGATCCTATCTAATGCTTTGGATTGATTCAAGTTGATCAGGGCTCCACCCTTGCCAGGTTCCTTAACCACCCTCTCTACGATGTATCGAATGAGGTGGAGGTTGTCATGTATGGACCTGTCCGGAATGGCGCCTGTCTGCGCCTCTCCCACCAGACCCCTGACGACAAGCGCCAACCTCGTTGCTAACACCTTGGCCAAAATCTTGAACTCTGCGTTTAGCAGGGTTATGGGCCTGAAGTTATCTATGTCACCCCCCTTGTTCGGGTCTTTTCTCAACAGCGCCACCGTTCCCCCGGCTCACAAAACTGGGAATGCTCCCGTTCTGCTGCCAGTTGCAGTAGACGTCTGCCAAGATGTCACCGAATAAGTCTGGCATAAATGCATAAAGCTCGTAGGGCAAACCATCCAAACCTGGCGATTTACCCCTCGTGCAGTTAGCCATCGCTTCCCGTATTTCACCGGCTGTTATTGGCTTTTCGCAACACTGTGCTGCGGTCGTCGAGAGCCGAGGCAGTCCGTCGAGGAATGCACTGAAGTCCATACCCCGATACGGCCTGCCGCTCTCTCGAACAGTTCAGCAAGGTGCTGCTGAAAAGCCTCACACATCTGCTAGGGTTCGAGCAACACGCGCCCGTTTTGGTCAGATAAAGACCGAATTGTGGCTTTGTTGCCACGTCGCGCCTCTGCCACCCGGGCCCATTGAACGGCTTTTGTCCCCTCGTGTTTCAGAGCACGCGCACTAGCTCTGACAACGCCGCCTGCGTGTTTTCCGTTGAAGAATTGGTCGAGTGCCAATCTCGCCGCAAGCACGTCGGTTGCGATGCCTGTCCTAAACGCCTCTTCTAGCTTTCTGACTAGCTCTCCCTCTACTTTATTTTCCTCTATCACTAGTTCTTTGCTAAAGCTAATCGACTCTACTTTAATTGCCCTTTTCACGGCGAACCCCCACCTGTTGTTGACGACCGCTCCCGTCAACGCCCGCTTAACTAATACGCTAATCCGGTCTCTATAGGGTTTGCGCGCCGGGAAAGACGCGTTCAGCTTCCAGTAACCGGGTCCTTGTCTATGAAGTCTGTCTATGTCGATCTCACAGATCACAAATTTGTGGTCTGTGTAGTCGACTATTTTAAAATGTGGACAACTTATGTTGTTCTCTGCAGAATACCCTATCGAGATACGATCTGGATGACCCGATGCGGTTTGTCCATGTCCACATTGGCACATTTGGGTGATCCAGTCGTTACCTGTCAGACAGTTCAAAACGTCTGAGCAGGTTGGTGAGGCTCTTGCACCCTCCTCCCCTATCCACTAGCCCCACACAATCCCAGCGTGCATCGAAGATACCGTTCCAGTCAGCCACTAACACTAAGGAGCGGAACGTTCCAAGAAAGGTCTCTAGATGCCTGAGGAAATCAGTTCGTCCTGCCCCAGTTGGGGCGTAGACGGCTACTAGCCTGAAAGCAGCCCCCCCACCCCCCCAAAAAAACCCCAGCAGCATGGACTTCACGAATAAAGATGAAAAGTTGGTCCAGGTCTGGAAGCTCATCAAACAAGATCAAACCTGGCACAACTTGATTGTCTCCCGGCAGAAGCCATTGAAGCAGTGGAGCGTAAAACGGTACATTTCAGATGCATTTCATCAGAGACAAAGAGGATGGCTTTATTTGAGGGTGTTATACTATATATTGCTGGATCATGGACCTATTAACTACGGCAAGAGAAGGTAACTGAATGCGTAGATGCTTTCAGTCACTTTTACAGGTCATGCATATATGCGCTTTATTTAAATGAAGAAATATATGCTTCTTTAATTGTGTAAGTTTTTTTTTTCGATTAAGTAGTAGAATGAATTTCTTTGTACACCTCGGGTGCCCATTTAATTCATGTGTACATAGCATGTCGGATTGCTGAAGAAGGTAGCTCCCCGATAATTAGATTTCGGGTTCGTTCCTACTGTGTGACATGCTGGAGAAGTATCATTTACTATAGCCCCGGAGCAACATGTCTCTTGTGAGTGAAATTGGGTAGACGGCATCTGTTTGGAAGCTTGTCGTATCGATTGTATCTGTAAATGAAAGGACCGACTTTGTCAAACACTGATAGACGTATCTGTGGAATGCTCAGTCATATACACGTTAATTTCAGGCAGTTCTGATGATGAAACAACTGGAGCATTTATAATAGAAACCGACGCAGGTCCATTCCGTATAATTCGATTGTACTTTGTGTCAGTTTGTGGTGATTCATTTGCTTCTTTCACAGAAACACATGAACGAAAGTTTCCAAAATCGAAATGTAGATAGAAACATTTCTGTGATCATGGTGAGATTTGATCTCAGAATTAAAGGGCCGTTACCGAATATCTTGCTGGAAATAATGGTTTCCAATTTAGACACAAGAACAACAAACTTTTTATAGAGAGAGAAGTAGTCAATTATATTGATTCCAAACCTTAACTGGTACTTTATTTTACATCAGGAACAATTGAACATACAACGTAAAGTGTATCTTTTTGTTTAAAGCTCTTACGATTTTGCCAACATCCATTTGTTTATTTTTATTTCGTTATGTTTTCGGATAACTGATCATTCGCTTTTTTTCTTAGTCAAACGTGTGGCCTGACTAAATGTATAATCATGTAGCTCAGTGACATTACTGACGGAATCATGACGGTCAAAGTGCTTAAACTGCTTGTTGGTTGGTTGGTCAGTTATTTGAATAGACCACTGATTACTCACACTAGCACATTCACTGAAAGAACGATAAGTACACATGATTTTCATCGATTTAGTGTACTTACTAATCTACAAGGGACAATATAATTGATCTGACATTTACTACGACTAAAACTGGCAAAATATGAAGGTAATTCAAAATTCAGGTCGGGAAATGCATAGGCAATGTATTGGCAATCCAAGTTTAACACACAGAGGAAAAAGAAATATATATAATGAAGGTGTGTGCCTTAATGGTTAGAGTGTTAGATTCACAATCGGACCAAATGCTACGTTGTGAGCAAGACACTTAATTTCACATTGCCGCAATTCACACAGATGGAAATTTGTTTTGACGTCACTGGCACGAAGCTGTATCGGTCTTTGGAAAATATCAGTGGCGTGGAGAGCGGGCATTGGTATGCATAGGCGA
>OZ024742.1:259467643-259480143 GCA_964016885.1 Eledone cirrhosa | reverse complement strand
CCGGCCGATTAACCCACTCGATATGCAAATTGGGCTACTCAGCCGTTAATATGCATAAGGTAAATATATACGTTCAACAATCTGGCAGGAAGGCATACGTTGCTGACGATAGCTAATAAGCTTGAAACTAGTACAGCGTTCCTTTGTCAGTGTTGAACAAACGAGCAACGATGGTTGGTAGACACTACGGCTTAATACGGGATGTTTGTTTACAAACACACCGAGCATTATAATAAATATTCGGTGAATCCATACGTACATATATATATGTGTGCATGTATGTATATATATATACATACTACTGTACGTCTGTATGCATATATGTATGTACGTGTAGATACTTATATATATATATATATATATATATATATATATATATATATATAAATAGGCTATCCATATATATATATATATATATATATATATATATATATATATATATATATATATATATATATATGTATGTATTTATATATATGCATGTATTTATATATACGTATGTAAAAACGGAAATATATATATATATATACACACACCCCCAAAGATACATACATAGTTAGAGAGAATGCCAATTATTTTACTATAATGAAACATACATAATACGCACACACAGAGACTAATACACACACATACACACAAACACACGCAGACACACACACACACATATATATATATATAGATATATATATAGGAAAATGTTTAAACCTGACGGCAGAGTTGAAACCGTTTCGACGTTATTTCTGGACTCCAGAAATAGTCGTCGAAACGGCTTGAGCTCTGCCGTCGGGGTTAAACATTTTCCTATTACCCTCTCTACTACCCTAAGTATTGAGTACTCTGGTGCATTAAGGTCCATCTGGTTCCTTACCACACCTCCTTCGTTATGTATATATATATATATATATATATATATATATATATATATATATATATAAAGAAATTGGTTTTCAAATATAAAAAAACTGGAAAGACGTAAGTGAAATATATATATATATTTACATATATATATGTATGCATACAAAACTGTGGACGTTAGACAACTGTTTATGATGTCTATATATAAACACCATATGCATGTATATATATATATATATATATATATATATATATATATATATATATATATATATATATATATATATATATATATCTTTATATGTATATATATCCTTGCGAGGATTCTGGCTGGCTTATTAGTTTAAGCTGAATGTCATTGTTGCCAACAGAACTGTAGGGTATAATTAAGGGGTTCAATTCTGTATTGATATAACAATGCTATTTTTGTTGAACTTCAACACATGTATATATACAGTTATGGTGATACTATAATAGCAACTATATTAGAATCCCTACTACTAAATCAAGGAAGTAGTTTATCGATAAAATATTCCACTGTTGCACTGGAATATGTTTATAGTAAGGAACATTAAAGCTGCAAGGGAATGCTATAAAATTATCAATTTGCAGCATTTTATATCTATTTTCAGCACTAGAAATAATTACACCATTATAGATGCTAAATTATAGACTATTTGTAGTAAATATATTGCACGTTACATATACATACATACATCATTATATACATATATATATATATATATATATATATATATATATATATATATATATATATATATATATATATATATAGTTTTAATATAGATGAGATTCTACAGGACTAGAACTGTTTCATTCATTTGAAATCATCAGGAATCTGGGTATCAAAAAATAAATATGGTATTTATAGGTCTCTACAAGTGGTAGGAGAGGGTGGGGAGTGGGATGGGTGCAGGTCATTGGTTGATAGAAAAGGGAATTCATTAAAAGCTAATTCTACAAAGCTATAGTTTATTTTTATTTTTATTTTTATTTATTTATGTTTTTAGAGTAACAAGGGCAGACAGAATTCTATAAACAGGTTCCGGATGGCCTACCATTCCTTGTCAATAAGTTTCTCTTAAGCTAACAGATGTCTATAAAATCAGTGGGGGGTCAGTCATAGTCGATAGAATTAAAGAAAAGGGAGATTCTTTAAAAGCTAAAGTCATTAAGGTTCTACTAAGTGACAAAGGTCTAGAGAATTCTGCAGACAGATTCAAAATACTGAGTGCATATCTTTATGCACTCAGTATTTTGAATCTGTCTGCAGAATTCTCTAGACCTTTGTCACTTAGTAGAACCTTAATGACTTTAGCTTTTAAAGAATCTCCCTTTTCTTTAATTCTATCGACTATGACTGACCCCCCACTGATTTTATAGACATCTGTTAGCTTAAGAGAAACTTATTGACAAGGAATGGTAGGCCATCCGGAACCTGTTTATAGAATTCTGTCTGCCCTTGTTACTCTAAAAACATAAATAAATAAATAAAAAAAAATAAAAATAAAAATAAACTATAGCTTTGTAGAATTAGCTTTTAATGAATTCCCTTTTCTATCAACCAATGACCTGCACCCATCCCACTCCCCACCCTCTCCTACCACTTGTAGAGACCTATAAATACCTTATTTATTTTTTGATACCCAGATTCCTGATGATTTCAAATGAATGAAACAGTTCTAGTCCTGTAGAATCTCATCTATATTAAAACTGTTATACTCTGCTATGTATTGAGTACCTTACTTACTGTGGTTACCTCCGATTCAACCCGGAATAACGTATATATATATATATATTTATACAGATATAGTAGTAGGCATGTATATGGACGCATATGAAATATGTTGATGTATAATAAACATATATAAAAGTTATAATGTTTTATGTGATGATGTCACAGGTATCCCATTGACCGTGTGAGAAGGCCAGGCACTAGAGTTTAAGGACATTTTAAATCCATCTCCAGTGACGTTTACTCATTTTGTACTGAGAAAAAACTAAGCTATTTTGCCCGTAAGTAATCTTGAGTAGTTCATTTGCATATAGTGCGTGCATGTTTTGGCTGATATTAATTAGTAGTACTACTAACATAGTATGAATCATGATAGAGTTGTATATAAAGTCATATACGATGCCTACATATACCTGCCTGTTTGTGACTATGTTTATTATTTTTATAGTCTCATAAATTAGCGATTTTTTAAAAGTAGAGCGATAAAATAAATACCATAGTCGAAAATATAAGTACTGGGTTGATTAATATATATATATATATCTTGATTAAGACCACCTTGATTGAATCTTAACCATCTACTATGTCAGGGTATGTCATGTATCATTTTATTTTATCTGATGAGGACGTACTGTTGAACTTAACTCAGTACCTCTGAAATATGTATAATAAAATATAATTGATCACAAGAATATCTATTTTGTTAATATTTTGAATTAATATATATATATATAGTTATGTAATAAACAACATAAGATAATTATTTCATTTACCAGTGGTTTTTAAAATCCACTGTCAATAAATACACCAAGATTGTTTCATTCTGATGACTGAAAGCAAATTTTGTTTGCTTTCAAGAAACCACTGGTAAATGAAATAATTATCTTATGCTGTTTATTTACATAACTATTAAGCTCTGTAACCTACATAGAGCACTCTTTTTTCCTGGACCTTTCCGACGGAATTACTTCATTCATACATATATATATAAATATATATATATTAATATATATATATGTGTGTGTGTGTGTGTGTGCGCGCGCGTGTGCGTGTGAATGTATGTGTATATATATATGCATATATACGAGCACACATACATATATTTATGTATGTGTGTATATATATATATATATAGGAACAAGTATGACCCCGACGATTTATTTTCTCCTTGTTTTTATAATGTTTTTTTTTCTCCCTTCTGATTTACCTAATCTTTCACCCCCTCCACTTCTCCAGTACACTTTTCTCGACCTTTAATACACTATCCTTAGAATCTGCTGTATAAATTTCACTTTCAACGCTTGACTGGGTATCCCCCTCTCCCTCTTTGTTCTACCGGCAAGTTCAGCCACCCCTACCTCCCACCAAATGCCATGGTAGATTCATCTGTCTTTACACAAATTTTTGACCAATCCCCTTGACAATTACTATCTTCCCATATAAGGAAATACCCCCCGAGAAGTTCGGCTATTTATTTACCAGGCTAAAAATTCTTATTTAGTCCAGAAATAGCCGTCGAAACGGCTTGAGCTCTTCGTCGGGGTCATACTTGTTCCTATTACTCACTGTACTGCCCTAAGTTTTGAGTACTTTGGTGCGTTATGGTCCATCTGGTTCCTTACCACAATTCCTTCATTATATATATATATAACAAAGGAATATAAATATATATATATATATATATATATATATATATTGTTATTTATCTATGTATATAAAAAATATAGACACACACATACAGACACATTCACACACATCTGTGTGTGAATGTTTGTGTGTATGTTAATATTGGATGGCTTTTATACTAAAATAATCAATAATGATATAGTTAAGAGTAACATCATTTGTAAATACACGGGACATCGTTTGTAAATGCACATGACATCAATTGATCAAGAAATTGCAACGAATTTTTTTTGGTTTTTGTTTAGTATACAGGAAGCTGGAGTGATACTTAATCAATGCTTTTTGGTCATCTTGCAGGTCACCTGTTGCATTGAAGTCGGATATATAGTTAGTGGTTGAAATCCGGTGGAGGAAAAAAAAAAGACGTGTATACTATTTGGTTTGAAAATAAAAAGGAACAGTATATCTCTCTGTACACTTTGACTGATGTCAAATTCTGTAGAATTCACTAGAATTCAGATAAGACTAACGATTTTCCATTTTAACTATCTCAAAGAAATAACCAAAATACTATACGTGTATATATATATATATATATGTATGTGTGTATATATATATGCCCAGACATATACATATAGATTGGTATTTATGTACACACATACACAAACTGACATATATATGTATGTATATATATAGACAGATAGAGAGAGAGAGAGATGCATACAAATAAATACGCATATACATATTTATATTTATATACATGTGTGTGTGTGTGTGTGTGTGTGTACATGATTATTTATGAGTGGGCATGTGTGTAACCATACTATAAGGATTTAATTTACCTCACTGGCAATAATCTCTTCGGTTAGAAACAGAACATTAAATAGAAAGTAAAACGCAAAGCAATGGAACAAATATATATAAATGAAAATAACAGAAAAAAAAGAAGACAAGAGAACGGAAAAAAGAAAGAAAGGAAATAGCAATAGAAAAGAATGACAGCGCAGAAAGAAAAAAGGAAGGAAAAAGGGAAGGAAACAACGTTGAAAGAAATAAAATAAGTGCATTGTGGGACTTGGAAGTCAATTTTAGATGAAAGCGAATTTCTGAAATAGTCTGTGGTTTTCTTTGCAGTGTGATTAATATAAAATGACGAAGCTTACAGCTGTCGTTAATAACGATCCTGTCATATTTTTGTGTAGAGGTGATATTGTCTGGATGCCATTAAAATTATTGATAAGTTTGCGGACAATCATTTCAAGTAGAAAGTAATTGCTGTTTATTTTATTGTAATGTTTTTATATATTCTTGTATCATTGCAGCAATATCTGTTGTTGAGGTTTTGTGGTTCTTTTAGCTTCTTTTTCCTAATACAAAAATAAGAAATTACAAGCAAAAAAAAAAAAAACGATATGTTGCTCTCTTGTTCTTTTGTTGTTATTGTTGTCATGCGTAACTGTTGCTTTGTGATAGTGCTGTCGGTATGGTAGAAGTATAGGTAGGTGGGGGTGGTCTAAGCTGGTTGTGTAGGTGGTATTAGTAGGAGTAATTGTAGTAGTAGTGATAGCAGTAGTAGTAGTAGTGATAGTAGTAGTAGTAGTAGTAGTGATAGTAGTAGTAGTAGTGATAGCAGTAGTAGTAGTAGTAGTGATAGGAGTAGCAGTAGTAGTAGTAGTAGTGATAGGAGTAGTAGTAGTAGTAGTAGTAGTAGTAGTAGTAGTAGTAGTTGTTGTTGTAATATATGTAGGTGGTATAATATAATTGTTTCTACTTTTGGCACAAGGCCAGCAATTACCAAGTGCATTACTGGTACTTTATTTTATCGACCCAGTAAGGATGAAAGGCTAAGTTAATCTCGGCGGGATTTGAACAGAGAATGGCAAGGGCCGTAACTCTCTGCGTCAAAGAATGGCGTCCGCCTTCTACCGACACTGCATACTGCTGCACTTTGTGTGTGTGTGTGTGTATGTGAGTATAACAAGAGAAATATGCATGTATATACATATACAGCTATTAATGTCTATCTTTATCTATTTACGTGTATATATATATATATATATTACAATGCAGACAATAATATTATTCGTCAAAATCTTTAGCCTGGAAGGGCAGACTGTTTCTGTCTGTCAGGTGGCCATGGCGAAAGAGGTCGTCTTCAGCAACGCCCTGATTAACTTCTTCAAGTTTCTGTTGAAGGGGAAGATCAAGGTGGAGAAGGAAATGGTGCTTTCCACCACTTTGTTGAAAGATGGGTGAAAGAGGCGAGAATAGACCGAGTGAATGAGCCTACTCTGGGCATGTGCCTATAGATTGAAAGAGGACACCGGGGAGAGGGCACTTACACTGGTGCTCAGGATGAGTGTGATTTTTTGTGAGCTTTCTCCACGAGTGACCCTTCTTCTTCTTCTTCTTCTTCTTCTTCTTCTTCTTCTTCTTCTTCTTCTTCTTCTTCTTCTTCTTTTTCTTCTTCTTCTTCTTCTTCTTCTTCTTCTTCTTCTTCTTCTTATTATTATTATTATTATTATTATTATTATTATTATTATTAGTAGTAGTAGTAGTAGTAGTAGTAGTAGAGGAAGTAAAGGTGTGGTGTAGTAGTAGTGTCAGCAGTGCAATAGGTCGCTTGTTTTCATACAATATTGATTTCAACCACAGCGCCACTCACGTCTACTTCGCCATTGTCCTCATAAATATTACTATGATATTATTATTACGACGATTATTGTTATTGGTGTTATCAATACTGTTACGGTTGTCATTATTGTTGCTATTGAGGGTGGTGAATTGGCAGTAACAGTAGAGGGTCGGACGCCATGCTTTGACGCATAGAGTTACAGCCCTTGCCATTCTGAGTTCAAATCCCGCCGAGGTTAACTTTGCCTTTCATCCTTACGGGGTCGATAAAATAAAGTACCAGTAATGCACTGGGTGATTGCTGGCCTTGTGCCTAAAGTAGAAACAATTATTGTTGCTATCACTATTATTGTGATTACTTTTGTTACTATTAATTAGATTGGTGGATTGGAAGAATTTATTGACGTGTTTGACAGAATGCTTTATGACATTGGATTACGTCCCTTTATGTTCTTGTTTGACAGCATTTAGCTGTTGTAATGAGCTTTCTCATTTTATGTGCATTCAAATACACTCTCGCTTCGTCTCTCGATCAGAGACTACATTATTTTTCTTATATATGGCGGTGGATTGGCAGTATCGGTAGAGGGTCGGACGCCATGCTTTGACGCATAGAGTTACGGCGCTTGCCGTTCTGAGTTCAAATCCCACCGAGGTTAACTTTACCTTTCATCCTTACGGGGTCGATAAAATAAAGTACCAGTAATACACTGGGTCATTTGCTGGCCTTGTGCCAAAAGTAGAAACAATTATTTTTCTTATATATCTATATCTATATATTTTTCTTATATACATCTATATCCATATATCTATCTATCAATTTCTCCTTCTCTGTCTTTATCTATGTATATATATGTATATATATATATATATCAAATATGTGTAAGTCAAACATGTTAAAGTTGGCTTCGTTTATTCCAATTCGCTGATATAGGGATCAACCACCCCAAACTACGCAACCGGGACCCCACAATAGGCATTCAGGGGTCGACCACTTCCTGCAACTGCAGAACCCCCACATTATGGATGTCTAATGAAGAACTTAGTGTACGAATTTAGAGTTACAACCCCCAACTCTGAGCATCTTTACATAGGAGCCACATCGACGAGCTTCAAAGACAGATGGTATAACCATCGCCATTCCTTTAATAGGGATGACAAGAGGAAAAGTACGGCTCTTTCCGAACTGATCTGGAAGCTCAAGCTGGACAGGACCCCGTACTCTCTGGCCTTGTCTAAGAGTAGGAAAGTGCCACCTGACAGAGGGGGATCTGGAATCTGCAACCTCTGTCTGAGCAAGACCCTCGAGATACTTATTGGTGGAAGTAGCCTAATCAACCTCAGGACCGATTTCTTTGGTACCTATAGAGACCTTAGGACCGGAACCTTCCTCAAGCTATATGGATAGCAACCCCTTAAGATGGGAACTGCCCTCAAATTATATGGATAGCAACTCCGTCAATCCGAGCCCAAGGTACACCAAACCACCCCCTATACCCGTCTCTATCCCCACTCTCCTCCCGCCTCGATTAGCACATAGAAACCCACACTTACCTAGCAGCTAGAACCGTGCCTCACACCGCTGTGGTCAACCCATCTCACTTCCTTAACCAGAACCCAGGTTAGCTGACACTACATAATTTAGCGAGACAAATACGTCGGCGGAGACCTACCCTGCGTGCAACCAGACACCCCACATTTACGACCAACGGGCCCCAGCACCCAACACCGGTTTGTGATCCGCGTATCCGGAGGATATGCTGCCTCGAACCTGACCCCTTTCGCACGCAAGTATCGGTGATAAATACCGTAAGTAAATAGGACACGCCTATTACTACTTACTTCTCTCCCCACCACATGCGGTGACATTTGACTCTGTGTCCGTGCGTGTGTATCCACATGTGGGCGTATATGCGTCCCGATGTGTGTGACTGTGTGGACGTGAATATGTGAATGCACCCGGACCTGTGTTTATACGTGTGTACGCGCAATGGTGTGCGTTGGCGGACACATACGCGTATGTACTTTATGCAGAAATAAGAATAGTAATTCTTTTCACTTCTGGATTTTGACACACAGGTTTTTTATTTTTATTTGTTTTAACACACACGCATTTTTTGTTTGGCATCTCCCACCATAAGACGTAGTGGCAAGGAGAAATTCTGTCAATCTACAGATACAAATTCTTCCTCTCAAAACAGCAGCCGACCATGGTTGACCTACTGACTGAGCTGTTAACACCACTACCACTACCACCACGGTAAACTAGGTCAGCTGGACTTGAACATACTGATAAAAGCAACAATGATAGGCTGACCTGTTTCTGAAGAATTTCAATAGACATTCGGCAGGGGAGTGGTATGATAGCTGACCAATGAGGTAGGGAGATATCCTTTGGACGCTAAAATTCGTTTATTCTTGCCCATATTATTCCAGTTTCTTTGAGGACTAACAACACACGCAGGAATCTGGACGTATTGATGAATTAACTGGGTAGAACCCATTACAACATCATGTTTTCCTGTTTTTTCTGCCTTAATTCTTACTGCCTGATGAGGTCACAGCCAATAATGGCTGTCACTGAAATATATATAGCAGCAAATTGGAATAAACGAAGCCAACTTTAACATGTTTGACTTACACTTATTATTTTACATTACTCCGGAGTGAACAGACCAAGCTGCGCACTTCGTTGAGTGCTCCTACCTGCATACTAAGGTGTCGGTAAACAACCAACACATACTCAATCTATATATAAATATATATATATATATATATATATATATATATATATATAGAGAGAGAGAGAGAGAAGGGTGGGCCAGAATTCATGACTCGCTTGTTAGTTATATTTCTTAATATGCCTCACCGGTTTTGTTATTTATTTTTTTAAAAATTTGATTAACTATGTCACACCCTTCGCCAATCAAGTGTGTCATGAATTCTGGCCCACCCTGTATATATATATATGTATATATACATATATATATGAATGTAGGCAATATACCATATGTATATATACATATATATATGAATGTGGCAATATACCATATGTTTAATTAAAAACATTTAGAAGACCATAGGTTATGGGTTTTAAAGTAGTGACTATGTCACTTATTTCTTTCACGCTAGTTGGCGATCATAAGAGCCACGGGCCCCTGCCTATATATATATATATATATATATATATATATATATATATATATATATATATATATATATATATATATATATAGACATATCAATGTGTGTAACCTCATAATCAGACTGTTGGACAATATCTTGGAAATTCGTCGTCGGGAACGACGGAGTTCCAACGACAGAAATTATGTTATATTACTAAGGTTACATTCTCTTGTTATTCCCATTTTTGTGTTTCTCTCTGATCACGTAACAGATGCTTGATGATAGTGTAATCGCGACACTAACAGTAGCAATCGACGTCAGTCTCAATAATGTAATATATGAATATTACGCTACACTTTAGTATTCAGCCCTGTTCCTCATATCTTTTAACCCAAACGTACACACACATACACGCACGCATACACACGCACGCATACACACGCACACACACACACACACACACACACACACACACACACACACACACACACACACACACACACACACACACACACACACACACACACACACACACACACACACACACACACACACACACACATATATATATATATACGATATTAAATAAATGGAAACTATATTTATAAAATCATATTTATTTCATTATATATATTTCAGGGATATCATATTAAAAATATGGTATGCCTTCATCAGACAAAATACAATATAAACAGTCTTATAAATAGATAGATTTGACATACCTTACACTTCAACTTCCATTTAAAAAGTTGATTTGGTAGTGAAAAATGTTAGGGACAGTTATAGAAAAAAAGAAAAGAAAGAAAGAAAGAAAACGAAGAAAAAGAAGAAATGCATGCAACGAAAAACCGAGAGATATAGATATAGAGAGATAGATATAGAGAAGAAATTCATGTAAAGAAAAAACAGAGAGAGATAGATAGAAATATACTCCAAATACTTGTTGAGTGCTTTTATATCAGTTATAAATATTTACTCGTTGTAACCCAACAATTTAAATAAAACTTTGCATATATATATATATATATATATATATATATATATATGCCTATACTCTCCCGACGAAGTGGGTGCCTTTTTAAACTGGTTACCTCGCGATACCCATTGGCAATTCACCCATTCATAAACAAATATATATATGTGTATGTGTGTGTGTATGTGTAGGTGGGTGGGATGGCGGGGTGGGTGGGGTGGCGGGGTGGGGGGGTTAGGGTATATATATATATATGTGTATGTGTATGTATGTGGAGAGAGAGAGAGAGAGAGAGAGAGAGAGAGAGAGAGAGAGAGAGAGAGAGAGAGAAAGAGAGAGTCATATATCTTTTGAGACAGTAATAATATTCAGGAAAATATGCATATCAATACATATTAAATACATACTAGCACTTCAGAACTCTTTCTAGCCCTACAATATACAGTCCTTTTTACAACTGCCCTACTCGTTAATTATTTTTGACACCACGCGGAGTAGAGATTTAAAACCAACTCTCTGCTCTCGACAGATATAAATGTATATTGTACTGTGTGGGACATATATTAAAACAATTCCTCTGATGATTAGATATGTATTCAGGAGCTTTACAAAAATCAATAGCTGGTAATCGGTTATTGATTACTTAGATCGATGGTTTTGCGTTGTACCTTTGGTCTATAGAACAGCGCTTTAAGGAGAGTAATGAATTTTCAACCACTTGAATATTATTAGCTCTCCGTGTACAAAATATAGTTCTCAAACGAAATATGACTCTTTCTCTATCTACATATATCTTTTAAAGTGAATAATTGAAGCTCTGAACCAAGGTCCATTGAGCTTATTTATTGAGATACTTGATCATCATACATATTAAATATGTACTGATGCCTAAACATCGTACACACACACACACTCATAAACACGCACACACACACACACACACACACACACACACACACACACACACACACACACACACACACACACACACACACACACACACACACACACACACACACACACACACACACACACACACACACACACACACACACACACACACACACATACACACACACACATACACACACACACATATATATATATATTGGCTTGAATCCACATAGCTTGTGAGCAGATCAACACTGGAGATGTGTCTTTAATATCGATAAAGACTTTAAGCCAATCATTTGTGAAACATGTAAAGTTCGATAACATTTTAAAGCAAAACGTCGTCATATTATAGGTGATATACATAGATACACACACACTCACACACATATACATATATATGTGCATGTGCGCGCGCGCACGTGTGTGTGTTTGTGTGTGTGTGTGGGTAGATAGCTGGTTGTGCACAATAGTTCAGGTGGAGATACTTTAAGGAATATCATTATGCACATAGAATGTCATTAGGTTGTTGAATGTTTGGAAGAACACATGTCCCTCTCCAAGTAGTTGATCTCAAGAGATTAACTTTGAAAATTCATAAAAAGGCTTTTGTAATATTTTGATATATTGAAATAACTA
>OZ024742.1:259455143-259462643 GCA_964016885.1 Eledone cirrhosa | reverse complement strand
TATATGTAGCTCTATAATGCTATGTATGTGTATGACTACATTTAATTATATCACTATGTATGTGAGTATATGTATTTGGAAGTATATAACAATAAATATATGTGATGTGTATTTATATGTGAATGGGTATATATAATTTTATAGTTCTGTGTATGTGCGTATGGTTGTATATAACATTTTATATATGTGTGTTATGTTGTGTATGTATGTGTACAGCTATATATGTGTATGTATGTATGCGGTTGTATAAAGCTGTATAGCTCTGTATGCGTACATTATAGAGAGATCATGTCCCAACAGAAATCAAGAAGAATTCTGTATTCCTCTCCGGTTGGTTTTCGTTACATTCTGATTCCTGTTAACAATACATCTTAAACCGGAGTGGAGGGGGGGGGGGGTCTACCAAACACCCATATGTACAGCTACATACCCATAGATACACACACTAACACATGTATATACATACACACACTTACAAAGCCGCACACATATACACACACATCACATCGACACTCGTCACACGCACACACATACACATACGCATACACATTCCCCAACACACATCACACACAAACACACTCTCATTAACACGTACCGTCACCTCTTAAATACATGTACACACACGTACAGACATATTTACCTACATAAACACCAATATACACCACAGTCTTTCCTCATCAATTATGAACATATGATCGCTTCCACCTCAGTTTTTCTGCCTGCGTATGCATGTATGTATGTAATGTTATATGTATGTATGTTTGTATATATGTATGTATGTATGTATGTATGTATGTATGTATGTATGTATGTATGTATGCATGCATGTATGTATGTAATGTTGTATGTATGCATGTATGTATGTTTGTATGTATGTATGTATGCATGTATGTTTGTATGTAATGTTGTATGTATGTATGTATATTTGTCTGTATGTATATATATATGTATGCATGTATGTATGTATGTATGTATGTATGTATGTATGTATGTATGTATGTATGTATGTATTTATGTAGGTAAGTATGTAGCTTATAACAATTGTATACTCTGCTCTGACTCATATACCGTAAATTGTGAAAAGACATGATTTAGTGGTTAGAGTGTTCGGTTCACGATTTCAAAATAGTGAGTACGATTTAATCCGGTGACATGTGTCCTTCAGCATGAGGTCTTATTACACGTTACTCCAGTTAACTCAACTGGCAAATATCAGTTGTACCTGTATTTAAAAAAGGCCAGCCTTTTCAAACACTGTATGCTGAAGCTCCCTGAGAAAGACGTTAATAGTTCACGTGTCTGAGAAATACTCAGCCACTTACACGCCAATTTCATGAACAGGCTGCTCTGTTGATCGAATAACTTGATCAGTCCTCATCGAAGCCGTTGAAGGTCCATTCCATAGTTCAAATACATGACTACCACAAATAAAATATAATAAATGAACACAGCAATGAGAAAGGAAATATTGTATCAATACAAAGGAAAAGTGAACCCTAGATCGTAGGGACGTCGTAGTAATATTGAGTCTGTTCTGGGCAAGAAACCATTACTCTTCGTGCCTGAAGACTGCCGATTTTTGAGAGAGAGGGAGCGAGAGAGTGAGAGAGAGAATGTGTGTGTGTGTGTGTGTGACTGAGAGAGAGTGTGTGAGTGTGTGTGTGTGTGAGAGCAAGGGGGAGATAGATAGATAGATAAATATATATATATATATATATATATATATATATATAGAGAGAGAGAGAGAGAGTGAGAGAGGGGGTATATTAATTCAATCATCAACCTCGAAAGGGAGAAGTTCAGGTCGGCGTTATTTCAATTCAGGTTACATAGAGTCGGAACGAATACTACGAACCGTTCAATCCGATTTTCTAGCGGTTTAGCCAATTGCTCACCCTAATCCCTGGAGTTTAAAAATCCAAAACTGTTTTATACATGTCTTAGCTGTTCATAGAGAACAAATATACGACAATCGATTTATGTGTGAACCGACCACTTACTGCCTTTAGTAAATCCTTTACATATGAAGTGTTTCCATTAGTTTTGTAAATATTGATCAAGAAAGAGCAGATGTAATAATACTTATATAGAAAAATATGTAAATTAATACAGGAAGCTAACACACACACACACATGCACATGTATATATATATATATATGTATATATATATATATATATATATATATACACACAAGGGGACATAGGATAGTCGCATGACTTTGTGAACTTTCAATGACAAATATTGATTAGATGGATAAATGCAAATATATATATATATATATTATATACACAGAGAGGGAGAGGGAGAGAGAGAGAGAGAGAGAGAGAGAGAGATAGAGAGAGAGAGAGAGAGAGAGAGTGAGAGAGAGAGAGAGTGCGTCACTGAGAAATAACGATTACAGAGCAAAAGAAAAAAAAAAACTCTTACAAAGTAATCATGAACCACGATGTAAAATACAGTGTGTCAGTACGTAATATTATATATATATGGTGGATTGGCAGTATCGGTAGAGAGTCGGACGCCATGTTTTCCAGCATAGTTACGTCCCTTTACGGTCTGAGTTCAAATCCCGCCGAGGTTTACTTTGCCTTTCATCCTTACGGGGTCGATAAAATAAAGTACCAGTAATGCACTGGATAATTGCTAGCCTTGTGCCTAAAATAGAAACAATTATATATATATGTGTGTGCGATGTAGGACCTTCGTCAAAATAACGTGTAAGTGGCTGAGCATTCCACAGAAAAGTGTCCCCTTATCATAATAAGGGGTACAATTTCTTTTCTGTTGCAGAGGAGTAATGTGAAATAAAATGTCTTGTTCTAGTGCATAAGGTGTCGTTGGGTATCGAACTCACGAATTTACGATCGTGAGACAAACACTTCACCACTAAGCTAGGCCTCTTCACAGTCATTTTTGTATCCGAAATTAATGATAAGAAAAGTCTCAATAACTATAAAATCAGCCTTATCATCTGCAGCGACTTGACACAAACATATAAAGAATGTAATGATGGTTATTTAGATAGAAGATTCTGTGAAAAGAAAAACCTCCTCATGATTTCCCAAGTTGAAACAATGATATAATACGAACGGTTAGAAAATATTCCCGGGGTACATGGTTTTTAATTGAACCAAATCAAAACCAATAAACCAATAAACGTTTTCTGTTTCCAATATTTACTTGTTCTTTCATATTCATTAGGTGAAAATCAGTCATTGTTCTTTCATTTCTCTCCTACATTTTTGCGTTTTATCTCATCTCTCATAATTCCCCTCCAACTTGTTACCTAGTTATTTCAGATCCACATGCACTGTACAGTTTTCTACACATACATACACATAGATATATAGGTGTATATATATATATATATATATATATATATATATATATATATATATATATATATATATAGGTCATATATATATATATAGATCATTCAGGACATTCAGTTCTGGTACAAATATGAGCAATCGTTACATAGGCAGTGTGTATATATTAAAGAAAAAAATCGACGAGGTGTCTTTGATATGTTTTTCTTGATAAGTTCCTGTTACGTACAGGTCGATCATCAATAAAAACAGGTAAAAAAACTTCATCCGAGTTTCATTAAATATATATATATATATATATATATTGATTTTCAATCCGGTTCTAAAAACTATGAAACGGCACCGTAAGAAATTTTAATTTTTCCACCTTAAAACTTATTGTGTTTCCAAAATATTATATGTTTTTTCCATATATGTGTACATAAAACTATATGCTTCTCTAACTACACATACTATGTATCACGGCCTCTGCTTTCAATTATAGATACTACATTCTGTGATATAAGCCCTTCCATCATGACTGCACGGCGAAATTTTGAATCAGTCGGCCTTTCCTACAGGGATACATCGTCATATAAAACTACTGCTACAGCTGTGAGGATCAATCACGTATTATTTAGTAACTTTGTCTATCTATTCGCTAAGAAATGTACGTGTCCATGCAGTAGTGAGTAAGAACAAATATCTTCTTAACCGTCCCTTACATGATGTGATAGCTGGAAGGAGAAAGGTCTGTGCCAGCAGTGGGCAGAGATATTCTTTATCGACCCCGAAAGGACTTCCCCGAGATTTGAACACAAGAGGCACAAAACTGGAATTAGAAAATCAACAAAGGCAACTGTTGATCGCATACATTTACACACATCACTATGTAAGTACATTCATACTCACATCAACACATACATACATTCATACAGATACAAATACACACAAACACATACATACAAGAGAGAGTAATAACTACGAAAGACTCTAAAGATAGTAAAGGAAGAAAAATACTAGTAGCACCTGATGAAGTCATAGGAGTGACATCCTGATACACGACATAGCATGGGCATTTTAAAGAAGTCGCAGCCTATCTTTCTTCGGGTTTGAACAGAGTCGATTTCTTACAGAGAATGAGAGAGTGTGAGAGAAAGGAATTGATAAAGAAATGTAGAGGAAAAATCGACCCTAGTATTCGACAAGTACTTCAACTACCTCAAAGGGCTTCGAAAATTGACCTTAGATTTTAACGCAGAACACAATGAGCCGGAACAAATACCATAACATTTAATCTGTCACCATAACGAGTCTGTGAATTCACCACCGTATCCTAACTACACCATATAGTTATTCTACAATAGAAATATGTAGATACAGAACCGCAGGGAGACATGCAATTTATTCTCCATATACATTTTTCTTTACGAAAACCATCGATGGACGTATTAATACCCATACCCATACATTTTCTCTGAAATATATACCTACACGCACAATCACACATGCTTGTAAAAAATCTCATTGCTCACAGCAGCACAAAAAATACAAACGACAACACTAAAGCCATTCTAAATAGTCTTCTCCAAAGCTCATGTGTAGTAATATAATTGAAAAAGATTTGTTAAAGAAGAAAACAAAAGAGAAAAATGCATCAGATGCGTATTGTTTTTGTTAATCTCTGAAGATGTACTTGCATCAGGAAACGCACTTCAAAGGCTACAGTTGGTTTCCGAAGCAGAATTTCTAATCGAATTATCGGGATAAAAATTCAATTTTCTTTATCGCAAAAATTATCAAATTGGATTTATTTGTGTGAATTTAGAGGCGACTGTTTTATTGAATCAGTTAATTATTTCAAGCGTGGTATTATGTTTCCAGGAGAGAGAGGTATATATATATATATATATATATATATAGCTAGATAGATAGATAGAGAGAGAGAGAGGAGTGAGGTGGAGGAGTGTGAGGGGTGAGAGAGGAGGACCAGAGGAGGAGAAAGTGAAAGGAAAGTAGAGAGAAAGAAGGGGTGTGTCTGAGAGAGAGTGAGGGGGAGAGAGGGAAAGAGAGAGGGTGAGAGGGTGAGAGGGCGAGAGAGACGGTAAGAGAGAGAGAGAGGGTGAGAGAGGAGGTGGTGAGAGAGGAGGTGAAAGGAAGATCGAGATCGAGAGAGGGAGTAGGGAGAGAAAGACTGAAGAACAGAGAAAGAGAGAGAGAAAGGTAAAAGGAGATTACTTGCATAACATAGATAGATTGAGGTTTTTAGGGAGTATTAAGAAAATGTGTTAGAGAGAAGAAAGAGAGAAATACAGAGTAAAGGAGATAGAAAGAGTTACAACAGGCGAAACAAACATAGAAAAGGCAAGAGAGAGAGGGAGTGAGAGAGAGAGGGAGTGAGAGAGAGAGGGAGAGAGAGACTGTGTATGTGTGTGTGTGAAAGATGGAAGAAAGAGAAGAAGGAAAAAAGAGTGAAAATGTATCAAAAATCAAAAAAGAAAAAAATTTTCAGTTGAAGACAATGGTGTATATGATGATAATAGAAGAGATAGAGAATTATAAAGGCTCACATTTGATGTATGGGAAGGAAGATATATTAGAGAGACACCTAGCGAGAACTAAGTGAAATATTATGCTCACAGCCATTGTAACATTGTATATAAACGTACACAATCTAAATACATATATCCGATCGCTTATTCTAAATCTACTTCCCAGTGTATCCGATTGAATAATCTACCTAATTGCACATCTTATATATCATTATATATATGTGGTTCTTATATATAGATATATATATATATATACATATACTTACATATGCATACATATACATACATATGCGTACATATATATACATACATATATATATACATAGATACATATACATACATATACATATATATATATATATAGATATACATATGCATACACATACACACATATGTACACATGCGCATACACACAGCATTTATACATCAATTAGCGTTGAATATCATGCACATTATGCACATGCATTTTCAGATTTTCTTTAAAATCACACACTCGCACGCACACACACACACACAGACATGCGCGCGCACACGCGTATACACATGTTATATAATATTTAATACATATATCTATATATATATAACATCTTAAAATTATATAAATATGATTTTACATTAATTCTTAATTCTTACAAATGTTTCAGTAGAAGGATTTTGCTCAAACACATAACTAGGTAAATGTAAAAATGATATTAATGAAAATACCCATAATATAGAAAAAAGAACTGCGAATATATTGATTCGAGTTTGTACTTGCCTTTCTGTGATAATGTTTAATTTTCCGAGGAAATAGATTTTTTTTTAATGTGTGTACAAATCTACAGATACCTGTGTGTCTGTACGTATTTCATAAAATCTTATAGTTATTTCTCACTTGCGTTACACACACACACATATATATACACACACACACACACACACACACACACACACATATATATATATATATATATATATCAGATGCGAGAAAACCACAAACCTTCCATCTCAATTCTACTTTTGAAAAGTATAAGAACTGCGAAACCGGTAGAGGAACCAAATAAATATTCTTAAAAAGACTCCAGCTGCATTTTCGATTTCATATTTTTCCCTATATATATATATATATATATATATATATATATATACTAGCAGTGGTACCCGGCGTGGCACGTGATAAGGTATTATTGAACGCGGGCTGCCAACAGACCTTATCGTGGAAAAACTGCATGCGAGGACAATATATAAAGAAAACAAACCGAATACTCTGATGGCTGGATAATTTTAAAGATTTTCCTCGATGAAGCAGGAAAAATGCAGGTTTTCACCCAATGCGGGCCCTAGGGGATCAAGAAAATGAATTTTTTTAATGTGCATAATATGCCTTGAAATTTCGGGAAAATCGGCTAGACGTAACGCCTCAAAAAAGCCCTAAAAAGCTGAAAAAATAAAGTTTTTCACCTAATGCGGGCCCTAGACCATAAAAAAAGTTGAATTTTCTTTGCTCACGGTATGAAGAAGAGACTGACTAATACATAGTTACAATTTCAAGGAAATCAGTCTGACGTAACGACTCAAAAACCCCCTAAAAACCTGGAAAAACGCAGTTTTTCAACTAATACAGGCCCTAGGGAACCAAAAAGTTGAATTTTTCAAACA
>OZ024742.1:259447643-259452643 GCA_964016885.1 Eledone cirrhosa | reverse complement strand
AAAGTGACTCATTCAATTAATGTTACAATGTATTTTCTCAATCAAATTGGATAGAACAACGTGAAATAAAATATTTCCCTTAACTACACAATACCCCGTCGGGAATTGAACTCCCGACTACTTTCAGATCGGGACACGAACAATCTAAATATTAAACCACATGTCTTCACACTTAATTCTATCTATGTAATGTATTATTTCTGCCTCTCTCTCTCTCTACTTCATTCTCTATACTTGTCTGTCTATCATTACTCCTTCTCCACACCATCTCTCTCTTGATCTTTCCGTTTCAATTTCTCTCCCTTTCTCTCTCTTTCTCGGCCACTCTCTCTACCTTTCTAAATCACACACTGCTCCCATTTATCTGCTGAAATAACAATTTTACTATGAGAAATCTATAAGGAGGGGGTTTAAATAGCCTAAGATACCATAGGAGTCTACAGCACAAACAAGGGCATAAACACAAACAAGGGCAACGACCTCAACTCCAAAAGTCATCAATGAAAGACCAAGCAACAACAGTTATATAAACTGCACCTACCACGGTGGCACTCCAGCATGGTCTCAGCCCGGTGGCTGAAACAGGTAAGGGAGTGTATATATATATATATATATATATATATATATATATATAATGCTTTCTTTCTGCATCTCTAAATCACTCACAGCTACTATTTGTCTTCTCAAAGAACAACATTAAATTAATGATAATCTCACTTAAAGTCATTTGTATTCAGTATGAAAAACACAGCTGGCAGTATTTGTTTTTGTGATCTGATCACTGCAATCCTTTCCACCTGACTTCCCGTTAAATCGGGGAATTAATCACGCGAAAGAAGCAAATAACCGAAGGGAAGAAATTTCTAACAGAGGAAAAAAAAAGGGAAACTGTAATTCCAGCAGCAATAGAATGAGTAAGAATAATATGTTGAAGAGAACATTCTAGAGACATGCAATAGGTGAAGGTGAAGAAGAAAATTTTGAATTGTATTTGGCATATGTTCATATACCAATGAGGGTATTCAATGCACGAAGAACGAATGACGTCAAATTTACCATAATCCTAATTCTTTTTCTCTCGCAATATATATATATATATATATATATATATATATGCGTGTGTGTGCGTGTGTGTTATATATATATATATGTATATATATATATATATATATATATATATATATATATATATATATATATATATATATATATATATATATATATATATACATACATATATATATTTATATATATATATACATACATCTCTCTCTGCCACCTCTCTCTCTTCCTCTCTCTCTCTCTCTCTATATATATATATATATACATACACTCATATATATATATATATGTATATATATATATATATATATATATATATATATATATATATATATATATATATATATATATATATATATATATATATTTACTAGCCGAATTACCCGCGCCTTGCTGAGTTTCACACATTTTTTTGGGGTAAGAAAATGATGATTGATTTTAAATCAATGATATAATTTATGGAGAAAAACTCTGCATTTCAATATTACTCAACGTAAAATGTAATGCATGAAAAATTGGAAAACATTAGTTTTTGTAATATATCAAATCAAAATGACATTATTAAATCTTATTCTGATTTTGTTTCTTGTAAATAATTTTTTTAAAAATATCAATTCAAAACTTTTGTGAATAGACATCATATCTTGTCATTTACCTATGGTTTAAATTTCATATAAATCGAAGGGAAACCATTTTCCGCGGAGGTTAGTGCCCTCCGGGGAACCCTTTGATTAAAATGAAATATAATTATCCAAGTACCCTGGGAAATGTAGTTTCAGAATATATATGGTTATGGGGGTCTATCTCCAAAACCATAGGAGTCGTTCGTGAACAAACAAATAAACAAACAGACATGCATACAGACAGACAGAGAGACATGAATACAACTTCATATATATCTATATATCTATCTATATATATATATATATATATATATCTATATCTATCTATATATATATATATATTGTTTATACTTTGGGAGGGTCATGTTGCCAATAAGAAACACACGCACCAGTTGCTTTCACTTCAATTTATTATAAATTAAATTTATAAATTTAGGAATTTATAAATTTCCGGTTGGTTGGTTGGTTCCACAACCAGATGATTGTTCATATATTGTAAAGTTCTTTCGTCACACATTCTGTGACCTCTTCAGTGACTGGGGATTCTTTTCTTTGTTTTTGTGCCTCTCCTTTGTTCTGTCCTACGCCATCTTATTTTTGTGTGTGTTGTGTGCTTAGTTTGCGCATGTGTTACATCCGGGTGCCTGTGTGTGTTTATATTTGTTTATTTATTTGTTTATTTAAATGTTACTGGTTGGGTGTTTGTTCTATGTGTGTGTGTGTGTTTTTATTTTGTCCTTAATTGTAAGTTGTGATGTTATTCCATTCATGTTTTCTATTTAATTTTGGTTGGAGTTCATTTATGTTTATTGCCTCTGTGATTTGTCTAAGCATTGCGTCTTTTCTGTGTGTAGATTCTATTTTTATTTCTATGTTCTCTAATTTACCCTTATGTTCTATTTTAGCATGTTGGTGGAGTACAGATGATTCTTTACTATCTTGAAGCTCTCGCCTGTGTTCATTTATCCATTTCCCTTAACTACTAGCTGTCTCACATATGTACACTATATTCTTATCTCTACATTGTCCTTCAGTACATCTTATGCTATATACTACATTTCTAGTTTTACAGTTAATATGGGGGCTTAATTTACAGATTATACATTTCTTATCTATACAGGGAGGTCTTTGAAAAGGGTATGTATTGCTAATAAGTGCTTTTATGGAGGTACCTGGTCTTTCTACTATCTTAATATTGAGTTTATGTTTATCTAGGGCCCTTCTAAATTTTTAAGCTAATTCACCTCTAGGGGTTGTATCGATGAACATTATACTATGGTATTTATTGCTATCATACCATGAGTTTATTCTATTAACCTTATTCCTAGTTCTTTCTATTCTATTCCAAAATTTGCTCCTATACAAGGGGGAGGTCCGATTTGTATCATTATTTACCATTTTTTCCCATTTGGTTCTGGCTCCTCTATATACTCTGATTTTATCTCTATGATTGTAACCAGAGAACTGCATACGGTGGATGAAGTGTTGTATGTGTCTCTCTATAATTAAATAGAAAACATGAATGGAACAGCAACATCACAACTTATAATTAAGGACAAAATAAAAACACACACACACATAGAACAAACAACCAACCAGTAACATGTAAATAAACAAATAAATAAACAAATATAAACACACAGACACCCGGATGTAACACATGCGCAAACTAAGCACACAGCACACACACAAACAAGATGGCGTACGACAGAACAAAAGAGAAGCACAAAAACAAAGAAAAGAATCCCCAGTCACTGAGGAGGTCACAGAATGTGTGACGAAAGAACTTTGACAATATATGAACAATCATCTGGTTGTGGAACCAACCAACCAACCGCAAATTTATAAATTCCTAAATTTATGAATTTAATTTATAATAAATTGAAGTGAAAGCAACTGGTGCGTGTGTTTCTTATTGGCAACATGACCCTCCCAAAGTATAAAAATATCGGTTTCAACACACGTTTTCAGATAAAGAATCTTGCTAAACAAATTCAAAAACAATATATATATATATATATATATATATATACAATATATTAATAAATGGAAACTATATTTATAAAACCATAATTATTTTATTATATATATTTCAAGGGCAACCAAGGTAATTATGGTGCGCTTTCATCAGATAAAATGCAGATTTGTTTTATAAATAAATATTGACATACCCGGAAAAAAGACAACCTCAACGGTTGAAATTCGCTAGATATATATATATATATATATATATATATATATATATATATATATATATATATATATATATATATATATATATATATATATATATATATATAGTAATAATAATAAATTTGAAGACTAAAATCAAAAGAGGGCTCGATAAGGATAAATATATATCAAATAGAACCGTAGACAAAATATTTATCAAAATAATAGATTAAAGTCTAAGCAAAGAATCGCTGCTTTCATCCTTAACAGGATCTTCTGAAACTAACAAAGTCAATCTGTGAACGCAGAAGTGAATATTTCAACATCGTTGCAGCCGGTTGCAACGTTTTTTGAAATATTCATAAATAATATATATATATATTTATTAAAATAACAGATTAAAGTTTAAGCAAAGAATCGCTGCTTTCATACTTAACGCGATCTTCTGAAACTAACAAAGTCAATCTGTGAACGCAGAAGTGAATATTTCAAAAAACGCTGCAACCGGGGGGCTGGGGAATGGGGTGTATGTGTATGTGAGAGTGTGTGTCGAGGCATATGCCTTTAACTTATGACGAGATCGTGACACATGATTATGTCATACAGCATGTTGTGGACATTTTAAACCCGGAGAGTCAATCCAGACAAGAAGGAAAGAAAGAGCGTCTAGGAGAATAAGAGAAGAGTGGTAATACGAAAGAGCGAAAGAGGAAGAATCGATTCTAGTATTGAACTGGTGATACATTTATCGACCACGAAGAGATGAAGAGCAAAGTTGCCCTCAGCGTGATGAAAATTGGGAGTTCATAGATGTGGAACGAATATTGCGAATCATTCTAACGACTCTGCCGATTTGCTGCGCCTATATATAAAGAGATCCGACAACGTGTGTTTTTCTCCAAAAATAACCATTTCCGTTTCTTGTTCTTCGCAGTCTCCTCTATCTTTCTATTTTATCTTTATTTCTCATTCTATATTCTGATGAAAGATTAACACCTGAAACTTTAAAACTATTTTCCAATTATATCAATAGTTAAAGGGATACATGTCTTAATTATACTGCATGTTATGGTCTGTTGATTTCCTTTTACTCTTTCGCTTATATATATATATATATATATATATATATATATATATATATAT
>OZ024742.1:259437643-259442643 GCA_964016885.1 Eledone cirrhosa | reverse complement strand
TATATATCTATATATATATATATATATATATATATATATATTCACACACACACACATATATATATATATATATATATATATATATATATATATTCACATATATATCTATATTCACAGCAGCATATAAATAATATATATATATATACATATATACAATTCAGCCTTGCACCTGCTTTTGTGTTTGTGTGTGTCTGTGTGTGTAGGGTATGTATATAAGTATTGACATAGGTTTATACAAATTATACGTGATTGATTTCTAATACTCATATATATATTGCCATAGAATCTAGCGACAAAAAGATTACACACCGCTTGCAAAATTCCAAATAAGTTCTAGTAGACAAATATTTTGATTAAATATTAAGTTGATTTGGTCTCTCTTCTCCATGGTAGATGTGTGTATATTCAGTGTATAGTGGTTGTACCAGACAATGTCTTATTGTATGCATCTTATTTGGCCAGCTTGCTGAATGAATCACAGTTTTTAGGCAAAGATAATTTGTTTTTAGTGGGATTTCGTCGATAACACTGTCCGTGTATGTGCTTTGTTTACTAAACTATTAGTAGTTCTATGGTGGGTGTGTGTGTGTGTGTGTGTTTGTTGGATGTTTGACTGCTCTTCTGACAATCCGTGGACTGGAGCAAAGTGAAATAAAATATTTTGCTTAAGGATACCACTGATTGCTGTGAAACGAACTGATGACCTTTCGATCCCAAGCCAAACAATCTAAATATTAAGGTACGTACTTTCACATAATCAATAACTCGGACGAAATGAAACAGAATATATGTTAGTTATAGTTTAGTAGTGTTTCTTGAACTCCGCTCAAGCTTAAAAGAATGTTAATACCCGCACTCTTCTTGATTTGGGGTTGGATTCAATTGCTTCTGAGGTCCACCATTCATTCATGGATCCTAAAATCTTGATAGAATCGCAGGGGCGATGTCATCGGGGCTCAATGCATCTACCCTGTGCTATAATCACACTTAAACAGCTAAATTTAACCCTTTGTTACCATATTTCTAATGAATGACACTGCCAAGTATTTTCACATTTTTTAATATTAATAACTAAGAATTTGATTATTTCCTTATTATTTAGCTGATGTTTGGGAATTAGCTTAATAAAGTTTCGTACATAAAATTACGATGAAAGATTTTTAGATAAATATAAATAGATTAAAATAAATAGTTTTGAATCAGGCGGTTTCGGTTCAAAACGGTTAAAGACGGGTGCTAATATAACAAACCATTAAGACAGAACGGTGTGTGAGAAATTTAGCTGCTACTTTTACTAGGTAGAGTCATCGTGAATAAGATATCTAAGACTACATCACACAATATATACTTCCGTTATCTAAGACAAAGTGTGTTGATCCAGAACAAATCCGAGGTATTTAATCAGACGCTCTAACCTTGCTGCCATGTCACTGTCTTATACATTAGTCTAAGTTTAGAAATCTCGCCGAGGATAAAAGTCATGGCCATACAAACAACATCCCTAATCACTAAGCCATGGAAAACCCCTAACTCACACACACACACACACACACACAATATATATATATATATATATATATACATATATATTTATTAAAATAACAGATTAAAGTTTAAGCAAAGAATCGCTGCTTTCACCCTTAACGGGATCTTGATGTATATTTATCCTTAACGAGCCCTCTTTGGATTTTAGTCTTCAAATTTATTATTATTACTATATATATATATATATGAATAAAAATAGACAGAGAAACAAGAATGTCCTTCATCAGTAGCCTGCTGATTATCATTGGTATTTCTTCGCATTAAAGACTAGATACCTAAAATCAGTGCGAGCGATAACTAAATTAAGTTTATATATAAACACGAGTGTGTGTGCGTGCACACATATACAAAAAATGCACTGCCCTAAATACATATGAAATTGATTTCTAGATTCATATATACATAATATAATGTGCCGTATATACATGATTAAATCTCAAGAGACACAGTATAAATATACAGTATATAGGTCTGAAAATATCTACAAACACACAAACACACACACACACATAGGCACACAGACACACTTATATATAAAGGAATGGTATTCTCTTATTCATCTAAATACAGTAAAGCCTGCAAACAAAGTTGGTTGGTTTGGTAAACAGCGTGATAAAATATTGACACACATCTTAAAGTTCAACAATCTTACTTGGGGTTAAGGGCTTGTAATATTTGCAACTGTCAAATTAGTTTGTAGGTAAAATAAGTGAATCAATGAATTAAAAACAAAAGAATTCAAAACAAAAAACACCAAATCAGTCACAAAGAGTTGAGTAAATTTTTAGTCATACATTATATTGAAAGCTCCTATTTTTGTCATGAGAATTTCGAGTTGTTTGTAGTCATGTCACATATCTTAATTTTTGTAATAAACTAATCGATTTCTTATCTAAAAGAAAATCTAATAAGAATATAAAAGTATCACTTATTGACCTAAATAACAATCTCGTCTTCCAAATGCTAAAAATATATCAATATTTTTCTTGATATATTGCCATGCCATGGCCCTTCACTCATACTGCAATTGTAGAAGCGACGTTGTTATATATGCATTAGACACTTTAACATTGGCTGAAGCCACCCCTCTGCAGATTAGAACACAGCTTATTTCTTCTAGAGAAAGAAAGTTGGAGCGAGAGAGAGAGAGGAAATGTGAACGAGATGCGGTGGAAGAATCGACAGTAGTACAAGACTGGTACTAACCGCTCCTCAAAGAATGAAATACGAGTTTGTCTTCGGCGTGATTTAAACTCAGATCGTAAATATGCAGTAAGAATACTGGGAAGTCCTCTATCCCACAATCCAACAACACTGCCAATTGGGTACCTACTTAATATATTAAGTACTCACAAAGGAAGATATCGCTCTGTAAAGCAATATAAAACTCTTTAGAATAACGCTGACAGTTTGTTTTCCTTCAACCTAACTCTATTCCAAGCCACAAGTGTTATACTGAGCCTGACCGGTGATCCTGATCCACACTGGTCATATCTTCTCGTCACAACAGCCATTCTATGTCGCCTAACATCCCCAAGCAGTACATTCTAGATATGTCTTTTCTGTTGGGGATTCTGATGATCTTGAATCAACCTAGTTTTCCTGTGCCAGACAGATGATCCTCAGTCAGATTGGTGATCCACTGTCAGCCTGGTCATTCTGAGCCTGACTGGTGATTCTCAGCCAGCCTAGTACTCCTCAACCAAACTGGTATCTTGAGTCCAGCTAGTGATCCTCAACTAGACCGGTGATTCTTAGCCAAACCGGTGATCCTGAACCAGACTGGTGGTACTGAGCCAGAATAGTAATCCTGAGCCATACAGATAGTCCTCAGTCAGACTGGTGATACCTTCTAAATTCACAAGACAGTCATCTGGCAGCTCTTGGATACAGTCTAAATGCTGTCTGTGAGAGTAGACTGGATTCCTGACATTGTCGTGATAGATCGTATATGACTAAAACCGTTACTTACCTCGTTTTGCCGTGAAAACAATTACAATGAGCACAAAACATTACAGGTATCACGGATGGAATGTTCTAAAACCAAACCAACTTACCTGCAATTAAACAAGAAAAAATTTAAAGTTAAATTGTAGAGTTAACGAAAGATGTGAGAAAATACAATCATTGTAAAAAATAACACACATGTACTCGTATATAGAAACTAGTAAAGACACATGCAGAAACTAGTAATACTACAACTGCAGATGCTTAATAATCTCATAACCGTACTTGATGCCGGTAGGTTGTTATTTTGCTTAGAGCGTTGCAATATAATTATGAATACATTTTTGAAAATTAAATTATGTCATGTGTAATATATGCTGATTTTCTCAACTATTGTTTCTAACACACATTTCAGAACTATACAAGCACTCATGTACTCACGCGCACACACACACACACACACACACATATATATATATATATACATACATATATATATATATATATATATATATATATATATATATATATATATATATATATATATATATATATATATATATGCACACATGAGTGTGTGCATGTAAAGTTACTTGTCCAGTGTTTATTACATACATATATATTATACTGTATATGTAGAGAGAGATTTAAGAGTCGAATACAGTGTTGGAGGATATGTAGGATCTTTATGTGTATGTCATAAGTGTTTAATCAGTTCAGGGTACAATCAAGGTGACGAGGCCCAACTCTTTTTCGACATTTCGCCAGATACTCGAGCTTGTATGTGCAAAGACACATCTAAGCCTTTTAGATGTGTCTTTGCACATATAAGCTCGTATTATTTACATCTATCGGTGGATTGGCAGTATCAGTAGAGGGTCGGACGTCATGCTTTCCAGCATAGTTACGTCCCTTTACGGACTGAGTTCAAATCCCGGTGAGGTTAACTTTGCCTTTCATCCTTTGGGGGTCGATAAAATAAAGTACCAGTAATGTACTGGGTAATTGCTGGCCTTGTGCCAAAAGTAGAAACAATTATTTACATCTATGGCGGTGGATTGGCAGTATCAGTAGAGGGTCGGACGTCATTCTTTGCAGCATAGAGTTATGGGCCTTTACGCTCTGAGTTCAAATCCCACCGGGGTTAACGTTGCCTTTCATCCTTACCGGGGTCGATAAAATAAAGTACAAGTAATGCACTGAGATAATTGGTGGGTTTGTGCCAAAAGTAGAAACATTTATTTAAATCTATTTACCCTATGTACACTATAGCTGTAACGCTAGAATATAACTCAAACGAAACGGACCCCGTAACAGCATTGAGTGGTTTTAATAGTGCGCCTTGTAACCGTTGTTACACAACTAACATAATATATATATATTTGAGTAAAATGACAGGAGGGCGGTCTGGTGAAATTCCTTCAAAGATTTATTATATCAAACACTATGTACATTTCAGTGACCAAGTTCCGTAAGATCCTGGTGACATCATCAGGTTTGAAAATAAA
>OZ024742.1:259417643-259432643 GCA_964016885.1 Eledone cirrhosa | reverse complement strand
CACAAATTCCGCTTCAAAGAAGGCCCATTTTCAAACTTAGAATGTCTCCTCGTGCAATTCAGAAAATGTAATATATATTACAACATATAAGTGATTCTATGAAGACTACATAGGCCAAAGAGGATTAACCACCCGACAAAGAATGGCAGTTTCTGTCAGCAAATTAGGGATCTATGCACAAGAAAGATTCCCTTAGCCAACATATAGAGGATTGCAGAGGGCGAATTTTACCAATTTCAATGTTTTCCTATTCTAACAGTCAACATCAGAAGAAAAGCATATTGGCAAAGAAAGCTTTTTCTTTTAAATAGAAAGATTGAGACTGAACCCTTTGCATACATAACTTTTAATATCTCGCCAGACCAGCTACATCTCTTGTGTTTTCCTCGTTAAAAGGGACAAATACAGAATCAGTTGAGACCGTTTCCGACAATGACTGTTTCAATTTTTCTTGTAATGGAAGAGCCTGCTCGGGAAATTAACATGCAGCTTGCTGAACATTCCACATACACGAACACCGGTGAGTAGAGATAAAAAGAATGGTTCAACTGAAATTAATACCTCTCCTTTACAAACACGGTGCATATATATATATATATATATATATATATATATATATACAACCTAATCGAGACGGAACTCGTATAGACATTGAGTGCTTCGAACGGAACATCGACTGTAATTGTAGTTACAACTAACATACACACACACACACACACATACACTCTGCACCTATTTACAATGTCGTGTATAATCATTTTAGTGGCATAGAATAGACAGAGAGAGTTCCACTTTTCAACACACTTTTCTTAATCTTTCCTACATAAGCTTCATTCACAGGAGAGCCGATAAAGCAGCTCGAGTTAATTATGAAAACCAATGAAAATACAAAATTCTAATGGCTTTTGAGATCCAAAAGTGATTAAAGTATTGCAGATAATGGAACGAGCACCTCCAATTTGATTAGGGAATAGCTTGACTTCATTGGAGATATATAATAGAAATATATATTAGAATATTTTAAATTTCAAGAGATATCATATCAGAACACATACTCACACATAAATATGCACACGAACTTGAACGCCATACATAGTCATATATATATATATATATATATATATATATATATATATATATATATATATATATATATATTTATATATATATATATATATATATATTTATATATATATATATATATATATATATATATATATATATATATATATATATATATATATATATATATATATATATATATATATATATATTTATATATATATATATATATTTATATATATATATTTATATATATATATATATTTATATATATATATTTATATATATATATATATACTTACATATATGTATATATTTATATATATATATTTATATATATATATATATTTATATATATATATTTATATATATATATATTTATATATATATATATATATATATATATATATATATATATATATATATATATATATATATTTATATATATATATATTTATATATATATATTTATATATATATATATATTTATATATATATATTTATATATATATATATATTTATATATATATATATTTATATATATATATTTATATATATATATATTTATATATATATATATATATATGTCTGTGTGCGTGGTGTATAGTAAATTCATGGATATGTAGGAAAAGAACCCAACGCCTCAAAGGTGAGATATTTATTCAATATTGTTTTTACGTTTATTTCTCTGCAAAAGAACTATTTATTTCAATCTCCAGAGATTATCATGGTAATTATAAGCAGTTAAAATAGTTGGTTATAGATAGGCACATTGTGCGAAAATCTGTTGTAAAGGCATATATGTATGCACTCCTACGTCTATAACTATATCTCTCCATTCATGCTTCTCTCTCTCTCTCTCTCTCTCTCTCTCTCTCTATATATATATATATATATATATATATATATATATATATATATATATATATATATATTTATAAAATGTGAGGAAATATAAGTTGTCTGTAGAATATATGTGATTGTTATCGAAATAAGCCATTCACTAGTAGTTAAAATATTCGTTTTTTTCAAAACCACAAAAGCATTAACAGGAGATTGCAAAGAAAGATCTAAACATAAAAAAAAATAAACATCAATTGTGGTATTTAATGTTTGCAATAAAACAAAACAAAACACAAAAAAAAAAAGAAAGTCAAAATCTAAGATAGCAAAAGTAAAGGAAATTGTTGAAGGAGTGGTAGACTCTCCACTCTAGTGTAGGTGTTATATTTTTGCTGAATCCCACGTACAAAATGGAGTTATCGTTTCTGGGGATATGCCCCGCGTCACCCGCTGCGTCACCCAGTCCATTTACATACTCCCCTTCATCGGGTGCTTTATACTCCTTTCAATTTTACTGAGGTAAATTGAAGTTTGGAGATCTAGGACAGCTATCGGGACATACAGGAAGAGGTCAATGAATGTCCCTTGTTTGGTTAACTTCCTCTCCTCTGAGTTAACAATTTAAATCAAATTGCGGTTTGTTCGATAACATTTTTGTTTAAGGCTAATAAAAAAAAAATTAATTAATGTTGAAAATAGAAAAGAATTGAAAAAAATCTAAGTATCTTTCAAATTAAGTTAGTGTTTTGGATATAACTAAAGGTTCTTTCATAAAATTATAAACAAATATATTTAGTTAAATATAAACAACGGTGGTGGAGCGTTGTATCATAGAAACAGGGGTGGTTTAAGAAAGGTTGCCATCAAAAGAGTTAAGGAAATTCCATTTTGGACGTTTTGTTGTTTTAAATACTAAATAATTGTTTCTTATATAGGCACAAGGCCAGCAATTTTGGCGGAGGGGAAAGTCGATTAAATCGACCCAAGTGCGCGACTGGTACTTTATTTTATCGACCCCGTAAAGATGGAAGGCAAAGTTAACCTCGGCGGGATTTGAACTCAGATCATAAAGGACCGTAACTCTACGCTGCAAAGCACGGCGTCCGGCCCGCTACCGACACTGCCAATCCACCGTCCTCTTAAATACTAAATAATAAGAAGATGTCAAATGTTTTGGCTTCAATAACAGATAGAATCGAATCGACGCAGGTACTGTTAGTAAATTTGGGTAGATAGAATCTATATGGAAGCCCGTTGAATGGACTGTAACAACAGTTCAAAAAGTCAGTCTTGTCACACACAGTGTCATGCAGAATTTTCCATTGATCAAACAACTTGAAGATCCATCGCCGAAACCGACACAATTCCATTCTCTCCCAATACTCAATGTCTTCTAATCATCATAAAAACATCAATTACAGCATCGTTAAGTTTCTTCACTTCGAAATAATTACAACAGATAGGACAATAAGTACTACTACTACTACTACTACTACTACTACTACTACTACTACTACTACTAGTACTACTACTACTACTACTACTACTACTACTTGTTTTCTACACATATCTTTGTTTGTTAGATCTCAGTCGGTTTCAACGAAGAGTGTTCCAATTGTTCGTAGTATGGAACAGCCTTCTTTTGAAATTAATGTGCGAGTGTCTAAGCATTTCACAAACACACGTAACATAACATCCATTGTGATTCAGCATGACACAGTATATGACAAGGCTGGACCTTTGAACCACTTGTACAACTCCTTTTTATAGTTGAGTGGACTGTAGTGATGTGAAATACGTCCTCATGTTCGGGAACGGATCACCGAAACCACTACGCCACTAAACTCCGTTCACCATATCTAGAACAACAAAACATACCTGATAAAACAGTGAATTGTAAAGTATAGGAAAGTATGCATCAATAAACACACACACACACGCACACACACACACGCACACACACACACCTACACGCACACACACAGATACACACACACAGACGAATATATATATATATGTATACACACATATATACACACACAATTAACAGCACTCCGTTGTCGCTATCATCATTATTCAAAACTGAAAGCAAAAGATTCCATAAACACACACAGACACACACAGAACTAAACGGCACACCTACACACACACACACACACATATTCACGCACGTGTGTTGGAATATATAATTAACACGTCCACCCGCCATTTCCTGCTCCTCCACCTCATAACAATCTTAGTTACAATCGTTGTCTACATTAAAACCAGAAACACATGCAAGATTACCCATACAACATAAACACATGAATAACATCCCTTATCACGGTCATCATCATCATCGTCATCATCATCAACGTTATCATCATTAACAGCATCATACTGATAATCATCAGCATCATAGTCATTGAAAGAAATATAATCATCATCCCCCAACACCGCCATCACCATCACCACCCCCAACAGTTATGACTATACTCAACATTACCAGTCCAAACATTATCACAACCAGCACTATTAGCCCCCCCCCCCCCCATCAACCCCCGGCACCAGCACTACTCCTTTCACCACTAGCAACAAATATATATACTAACGAAAAACACACACACACCACACAATAAACGAACGATATTATCACCTGTACAATTAACAACCAAACTTTGCGGTAAGATCAAAAGTACATCATTAAAAATAATTACCACAAGAATAAAAACCACAAGATACTGATTACTATTCTAATACCTACCTCTCCTATCCCCACTATATATATATATATAGTGGGGATATATTCGTTATATATATATATATAGTGGGGATATATTCGTTATATATATATATATAACAAAGGAAATGTGGTAAGGAACCAGATGGACCATAACGCACCAAAGTACTCAATACTTAGGGTAGTAGAGTGGGTGATAGGAACGAGTAGTATAGGTCCTACTCGTTCCTATATATATATATATATATATATTTATATATATATATATATATATATATATATATATATATATATATATATATATATGTGTGTGTGAAATGTTAAAGGTACTATTACTTTTATACACGCAAAGTAAAGTTTACATTCTACTTATAGACATTGAGTACTCTTCAGTTGATATATTTGAGTGTTTTAAATAAAAAGATCCTTGAAAAACACATTCACAAACTGCCACACACAATCGCGCACACACACACGTACACACACACTCACGCACACACACACATGTATATACAGTGTAGCCCCGGCATTCACGTCCCTACATTCGCGGTACAGGTTATCCGCGGAAATTTCCTTAGAACCTAACTAATAATTGTTCGTGGAAACCACCGCATATTCGCGGAATCGTAAATATATTCGGTGAAATTTTATGGCTTTTTCATGTCAATATATATTTTTCACGCTTTTTAATGCTAAATTATTAATAAAAATATACCGTATTTGCCGACCTATATTTTTACGTTATGTTTTGACGTTTATGGGCCTTTTTACGGACCACGTCCAATATTCGCGTGTGCTCTAGGAACGTAACACCAGCGAATACCGAGGGACAACTGTATATTACATACACGTATCGTGCTAATGTCCTGTAAATTAAGTAAATTAGCATCATCATCAACACCATCACAAACATCACGGACAGCGCTTAACACCAGTGTGGTGTCAACCAAGTATTTTCAGCTGAATATACCGGTGCAACGGATAATAAAGTGTAAATCAAACTAGCGACATTTCGATCGAACGCCAGACAGCCTAACCACTAAGTCACCGTAGACAATCATGTGTTATATAAGTTATATATAAAACTGATATGAGACAAATGGTTTTTCAAGGTTGAACAAGCCAAGATGCCAAAACTTGCTTCATTAAATCATACACAGGAAACAGCTGATTTGCAACGATAACCTTAAATACCAGGAGTATTACATACACATGCATACACATACACAAGTACATACACCCACACAAATATGTATGTGTATATGTGCAAATATGTATATACATATATATATATATACCTATATATATATATATATATATATATACAAACATATGTGTCTGACTCTATATGTATGTATGTGTATATAAATATACACATACATATATGTGTCTACCTGTATATCGATGTATATATGTATGTATGTATATAGATATTATCAGATACACAAACCCACACACACACACATACACACACACACACACACACACACACACACATATATATATATATATATATATATATATATATATATATATAAATATATATATATCATGTATGTATTTCTGGAAAAGTGTAGGTGATTCAATGAAGTGGTAGTGGTACCAAAACAAGTACTCTATTCACAGGCAGAGTGTATATATAAGAAAAAACGAGGAAATTTCGTTTACATGTATAACATTTTTATTGTGTATCGATCTGTTACGCGCGTTCCCCTCAAAGTCACCCATAGGAGTTACTGAACCCCTCCATTATCGATCTTCTCATTAGATTGGTGATGTGACAAAAAAATATAATCTTTGTTGGTGACCTGGAGCCAATCCTCTGCGATACGCACGTAACAGCTCGATACACAATAAAAATATTATACATGTAATCGAAACTGCCTCATTTTTTCTAATATAATCTACAAACCCAAACCAGAGACATTTTGGCAAGACCTGTAATGGACGTAACAGGACACAACAGCAGAAGTTGTGGGTTTCTTCACAAGGAAGAACAAAGAATGGTTCGACGAGAATGATGATGAGATCCAAAAGCTCATTGACGTGAAACGTCTTAACACCGAAAAGCGCTGGAAACCTGCAGCACCCTACAGGTGAAGCTCATCTACAAATTGGCCACCCTGAATCGGTTGACCGAACACTGTGGCAACCTGTTTGGAGACAAACGCTCGGTAGCAGGCGCTTCAATCAACAACATCTCACGGCAGCAAGTCAAAATAGGGATGGATTCACCACCCTCCCTAGAGGAGGTAAAGATGCCAGTCACCCACATGCAAAGACACAGGGCTTCTGGTGTTGACGCTATTCCCGATGAGTCGTACAAGTATGGTGGTGGTGCACTCATTGAGAAACTCACGTACCTGTTTGTACAGTCCTTATCGAAGGGAGAGGGATCAAGAGACATCCGGAATGCCGTGATATTCTCCCTGTACAAGAACAAAGGCCAAACATCAGACTAACCAAAGTACCGTGGCATCACGTTACTCTCTATCGCAGGCAAAAATCCTACTCAGTAGACTCACCGTTACAGACGATGTCCTCCCATAAAGCCAATGTGGATTCCATGCAAACCGTGGTGCCACAGACATGATTTTTGTAATCCACCAGATTGAAGAAAATTGTGGAGAACAACATATGTTCCTGTACGCTGCCTTCATTAACCTGACGAAGGTCTTTGATAAAGTCGTCAGTAGGATTAACTGTGGAAGATCCTCATCAGACTTTGATATCCGCCAAAGTTCTTGACTCGCTCCAGCATGTTCACACAGAACGGCAGGGACATGTGAAGCACAATGGTGGTCTCTCTGATGATTTCCCCATCAAGACTGGTGAGAAACAAGGCCTTGCCCCAGCACTATTTGCAATCTTCTTCAGTATGATGTTCCCCGAAGCAAATAGGATCTGTTGGAGGACATTTACATCTGGTTCCGTACTGATTGCAATGCGTTCAACTTGCGACAACCGCTCATCTGCAACAAAACACTGGAGGAAGTTGATCCTGCTATTCTTAGACGACTGTGCTCTCCTGGTACACACAGAGGAATATCTCCAAGTAGCCGTCAGCAGCTTTGCTCGGGGAGCCAAGGCAGTTGGCCGGATCATCAGCCACAAGAAAACTGATGTCATATTCTGGAAAGATTCAATCAGCGATATGTTCGCTCCACCAAAAGCTTCCGTTCACAGGACTATGTAACAAACGAGGAAGTTCTCAGGAGGGTCGATATCATAAGCATTGAGAGCATGCTGGGCTGAGACAGCTCCGCTGAGCAGGTCATGCCTCACGCATGAAAGACTCAAATATTTCAAAGGTAGTTTTCTATGGCCAATTACGCCAAGGCAAGCGAAACCAAGGGGCCCCCTTGAAAACGCTTCAAGGACCAACTCATGCGCCAGCTGGTCGAAGGCAATATTGATTATATGGAATGGAAACACCTTGCAGAAGACAAGTATAAATGGAGAGCGACCATTGAAACAACTACTGCCAGCTTTGAGGAGGGCAGGAAGGCGGCAGCTGAAGACAAATATCAAAGAAGAAAGCTGTCCGCCACACAATCATCAACGTACTCTAACTGTACCAGAGTCTGCAGGTCCCGAATTGGCCTCTACAGCCACCCCAGGCCGGGCCGCTGCACAAAACTGGATGAGGATTCTTCCCACTGATCTTTGAAAGCGAAGAATTCACCATTCATTTATTCACATACACAAACACGCAAGTCCATGCGGAATTCAAGTTATAATCCCCGAAGTGGTTGCTGGCCACCTTTTCAGGCAAGATATGTTCATGTAAGCTTTTCTCTTTCTTGTACCTTGTATAGCGATTTTGCATTTGGATTCCAGCATTTCAAAATTTAAATCATCCTAGTGCCTCAATAAATAGTGATTAGTTTACTTCGAGCTGTAGCTACAAAGAGTGTTACCTATACCTTCTAATGGAGAAAGAAACCCAACACAAACGTAATGACTGCTGGCCATATTTCAGTTCCTAAATGGTATTTTACCCAGTATTATAAATCTATTTCTTTTTATAGCAAATTCTGCTTTTATATTCCAATATTTCTTACGCTTATATATATAGATATATCGCTATAAAAAGAAATAGATTTATAATAGTGGGTAAAATACCATTTAGGAACTGAAATATCGCCAGCAGCCTCACATATATATATATATATATATATATATATATATATATATATATATATATATATATATATATATAAGCACCGATTCTTTGCTTAAACTTTAATCTGTTATTTTAATAAATATTTGCTCTCTGGTTCCTATATATTTGGTATATATTTATCCTTATCGAGCCCTCTTTGCATTTTTGTCTTCACATTTATTATTATAACTATATATATATATATATATATATTGCTTAGAAATATCCATGAACTCCAGCAGACAACTGATGAAGGTAAATGCTTTCCTCTTATCTATAGATGCACCTTATCCAGCAACTACACAGACCCTGTTTCTTATATATATATTGCCTATATCTATTCATTGCTTAACGTATATCCTTACTGTGGAACCATTAGTCTATATTTCCCCGGGGATTCTAATATCGTTATCTGCCCGCAGCAGTTTCTACAGACAAACCAATGTCGACTTATGATGGCCGACATTAGAATGAGAGGGGAGAATGACCGGCCACATATGATTCTCTCTATGTGTTGATGGCTCACTTAGTTCAATGTTTAATTAATTGAGGAAATCTCCAACGAAATTAAGCCTAATTATTTTCTCTGTATCGTGTTCTGTATATGTCTATATATACACAAACATACGCACGCACACACACACACACACACACACACACACACACACACACACACACACACACACACACACACAAACACACACACACACACACGCACGCACACGCACACATACACACACACACACACACACACACACACACACACACACACACACACACACACACATGTGTGTGTGTCTATTAATTAGACTTACGACATTACAATGTCGTAGGTCTCATTCCAGGACGGCAAATCATGTGTTGTTGCGCAAGACGCTGCATTTCATATAACTTTTCATGAAGGCCTCTATCTATAAGAAATATGTTCCACGAGGTACAACCGCGAAGGAGGAAACGTAAACCTACATAAGTTTGCGATGTAACATGATAAGACTTGTCCTCTATCATTTATACAACCCAGAAAACTCTTATGAGAGATAATCTTGAAGGAGTGCAACTAAGTTCACATTTTTGTGTGCTAAAAATTGAATGTCATTTTTCCTTTTTGTCTGCCAGCAAATACTACACTCTCCACACCGTATGCAATGTAGATTAACCTTGATAGATGCTTTCTTAATGAATGTATTGCTGAGCAGAATTATACAATGATGAATGTATTTAAAAAACGAAAAAAAAAAAAAATGAAAATAATAATGGGAAAGTGAAAAAATTAGAAACGTTGGGGAGCCCCCCCCCCCCCAAAAAAAACGATGAAATAATGAAAATATCGGAAAGTGGAAGGGAAGTGCAAACTCTACACCCTGGACCGAGCTGTATACCTCATTTGCACACCGCAGACAAAATGGCAAAAGTAATGGTTTGGACGTCCACTGCGTCAGTCTAGGTAAATTAATTCTTAATTTCTTGAAATTAGCCACCTTTTGTTTCAGAGTAGTTCTCAGTTGCTGGATGATTTTTATTACATTCTCTAACTAAAGGGAGAAATATCAATTAATTGAGCTGATTGTGTACAACATATCCAGAACCTCATTCGTTAACATAATTATCACCATTTCTGCCAGCGGTCTATTGCAATTGTATATAAATATGTATGAATGTATGTATGTTTACACACACACACACACGCACGCACACACACACACACACACACACACACACACACACACACACACACACACACACACACACACACACACACACACACACACACACATACCCAGACACACAAAATCCCCTGCACATGTGCATTCATATATATATACATACATGCAATGTAAATACGTACGTACAATGAGTGTTTACATATATATATATCTACATAGACACACAGAAACAGACCCCCCCCCATATATATATATATATATATACACATGTTTCTCTCTCTCTCTCTCTCTCTCTATATATATATATATATGTGTGTGTGCGTGTGCGTGTGCGTGTTTGTGCGTATGTTTGTGTATATATACACATGTACAGAACACGATACAGAGAAAATAATTAGGCTTAATTTCGTTGGAGATTTCCTCAATTAATTAAACATTGAACGAAGTGAGCCATTTTGGAAAGTGAGCCGTCAGGCCTAAATGAGCAACACATAGAGAGAATCATATATGGCCGCTCATTCTCCGCTCTCATTCTAATGTCGGCCATTATAAGTCGACATTGGTTTGTCTGTAGAAACTGCTGCATGGAGATAACGATATTAGATTCCCCGGGGAAATATAGACTAATGGTTCTACAGTAAGGATATACGTTAAGCAATGAATAGATATAGGCAATGAGAATTGCAATTCACTATGACAATATGGCCTATCTCTGTGAATCTATTCTCTTTCTCCTCCTTTCCTTCATTCCGAGTCTTTTGTGGCTCTAAGGTATAAAACGTTTCTCTACTTTTCCTATAATGAACTGAAAAGTAGCTAGAAAGGCTTCTTTGGAATGTCTCCTAGTCTACCATAAGTTTTGTCAGAAGATTTTTCAGCTGACAAATTTATACTTTCATTTCTAACTGCTTGTTTTATAGATTTGTGTAACATAAACACTAAACGTGCATTGAATGAAGAACTCACACTGTGTATAGAATAAAAATAATAATTGTTATTAATAGTGACTGTTTACTTCGATGTTTTCTTGAAGTTGCCGGCTTTTCAAAACATGAAATGTCGCAAACTGCGCTGAAACGTAGAAGTAAAAATGTACTATTAATACTTGAATTTCTATATATTTGTAATTAAATTCTGCTGCTAACATTCACTATTCATACACATGGTTTTCGAACTTGTAGTTATTTCCTGATACACCCAGTGTGTCATTATATACGAACTGTAAGATTTACAGGTTTGGGATATTGGTGTAAGATTTTATGAATTCAGTATCACAAATGATATTATGGGTGGAAATTTAAAACAAAAAATGGAAATGAAATGTATTTACAAGAGTCTCCCATCCATAAACAAGATCTTCCAATACATGGGTGCTACGAAAGGATTCAGCAACAAAAGTATTTAACTGTTTTATAGCTGTCCTTGTCTTTCAGTTGTTCTATTTTTGCTTTTGTTGCCTCATTTTTCTCTTCCATTTTTCTTTTTCCTTTCGCTCTCCCTATCTTGCTTTGATTTCCTTAATCATAAGGGGTTATGCCATATCAGCTTTAAGCGGGCGTAAAAATTGATTAAATAAATGAATATATAAATATTTTAAACATCTTAAAGTTTGAAATCACGCTTGAATAAGTGTCATACTGATATAATATACAGCTACATATAATTTCCAAGCGATGCAAATCTAAGAAAATATTTTGGTTCAAAGCTGGAACGAATTCGTCGTTTACTCAACCCAAGCATATGAGAAAAAGTATTGATCTCACAATTAGTTATAAATTGGTAGTCTGGTGCCTACATTTGATAAAGACTATTTTCGCTTTACTTGCCAGATCTGGAGAACGATATAATAGCCATGGCCTTCACAGGAATTCCCAGACAGAAGAGATTGATATCGTTAATATTCCGTTTGAATTGGTGCTGGTTCTCTCCCTTGAGAAAGATAGAATTCCGGACAGCTGGTGTTCTGAGCAAAGAGGGGTGGGAGTAGTGGTTAATGTGGGATGTGAGGATATGAGGATTTGAACACAATGTAGTTGATACTAGACGAGTAAGTTACGTATGGAGGGGACATGAGTTGAGTCACCCCCAAGAAGTAAAGCGCACTGCATGAAAGGGAAAAGAGGCTGATAGAAGAGACAGTATGTCTGTGGTATAGAGGCTTTAGAGTGTCAGAGGGTGACGTTACAGCAATTAGTTGGGCAACAATCCACGTTAAACAACTCCCATGTCATTTTCTGGTCTCCCTTAGGTCAATAATCGGGATGGGTGAAGCATGAGTATCTCAATATACCATTATTTTATCCCATAAATTTAGTGTCTTGTACTTTATTAATCGAAAGAATCAATAACAGCTGAAACATATATAACTTTCCTGTCTGAGATCCGCTGGATATATATATATATATATGCCGAACTGTAGTTTATTTCGGATTGGAAAACGCTGGGCGCCACTAAGCAAGATGTGTGACATAAAAACGTTATTAATCTAATTTGATAGAGGACGAGGAAGAAGGAGAAAGGAAAAAAAAAGTGGAGAAAGAGAGTAGAAGACACGTACACATAAAAACAGAAGAAAGCAAACACACATACAAACAAAAGGCGTAGGCCGCTATTGTTGGGAGTATTTTAAAATATTTAATTAAAATGCTAAAACCAAGTGTTTAAGTGTTTGTAGATGAATAAAAAAGTAAAGTTTTTTTTTTACTAACAAAACAAGACGAACAAACCAACAGACGAAAGAATACAAAACATTGAATTTAAGAGAAAATTGAATCAAAGGAGGAATTAGGCTTCTTAAAACTAACTATTGCTCTTTTCCTCATCTCGTATTGCTTGTAGATTAAATTAAATTAAATTCAAATAAATTCCAGCTCATTGGGATTTACATGAATTGTTGAATCGAAGAGATCCAGTATGGTGTACTAAGTTTGCTTGAATTCATTATACCGGGGGTGATATATGGTGGATGTGTAGAGGTTGTGCAGCATAGTGGTGTGTAGTGGTGTGTAGCGTAGTGGTGTGTCGTGTACAGGTGTGTAGTGTAGTGATGTGTAGTATAGTTGTGTGTCGTACAGCCGAATTGTATAGTCGTGTGCAATGTAGTCGTGTGCAATGTAGTGGTATATGATGTAGTGGTGTGTAATATAGTCGTGTGACGTATAGTTATGTGTATTATAGTCGTGTGTAGTATGTTTGTGACGCTAAACTCCAGCAGTTGCAGACTGCGCATTAACATGTGATATATCTCTCCACAAAGTTCGATCACCAGCAGCAGAGTTTAAAGATCAAGTCCAGTCCATAAGTTTACATTATCAAGCCATCGTTTTGGCTGCCGGCCTCTGCTTCTCTCACCAACCAACCTTCTTTCCAGGCATAACCTACTCACACCACCAGTTGATCATTTTATATGACCGTATAGTTTGAGAACTCTTGACTCAACAATTGATGTAATTGGTCTAAATTTGGTTATACAGAGCAACTCACTGATACAGAGTCGCTGAGCCGCTTGCCAGTCATAAGTCTCATGATGGGGTTCTGGAATGTAGAGAGCTTCTCACATGACCTTGTCGTCCGATTAATTCAGTCAAGACCATATAACACAACTGGTAGGATGTAAGTATCAAAGATCTTAGCCTTCAAATGGTAGGAAACTCGTTTGATGTTAGTACTTCCCCGTAGAGCGGTGCGATACTGCGCAACAACAATTCCATTGTTGTATAGTATAGTGGTGTGGAATGTATTGGTGTGTAGTATAATCGTGTGTAACATAGTTGTGTGTAGTATAGCCGTGTATAATGTAATGGGGTATAATGTATTTGTGTATCATAGAGTAATCGTGTGTAGTGTAGTGCAGATTAGTGGAGCTGTATAAGTAGTGCAGTGTAGTGGTGTATGTAGTGCAGTGTAGTTGTATATGTAGTGCAGTGGTTTGATATTTAGGGGTATGTTGTGTAGTGGTATACATAATTGTTTCTACTTTTGGTACAAGGGCAGGAATTATCCCAGTGTATTACTGGTACTTTATTTTATTGACCCCGTAAGGAGGAAAGGAAAAGTTAACCTCGGCAGGATTTGAACTCAGACCATAAAGGCCCGTAACTCTTAGCTGCAAATCATGGCGTCCGACCCTCTACCGATACTGCCAATCCACCGCCTGTAGTGCAGTGGTATTATGTAGTGCAGCGGTATATGTTGTGTTGTGGAATATGTAGTGTTGCGATATATGTTGTCTAATGGTGCGGAGTGTAGTGGTATATATAGTGTTGTGGTGTGGTTAATGCACAGTGTAATGAGATTATATCCTCGAATTTGATGATATATTTATAAACGAAATAAGGATTTCTAGTATAGGACAGCAATTTGGGGAGAGGGGAAAGTCGATTAAATCGACCCAAGTGCATTACCTGTGCTTTATTTAATCAACACCGTAAGGATGAGAGGAAAAGCTAACCTTGGTGGGATTTGAACTCAGAACGTAAAGGGCCGTACCTCTATGCTGCAAAGCATGGTGTTCGACGATTTACCGATTTCGCCAAACCACCAAATAA
>OZ024742.1:259400143-259415143 GCA_964016885.1 Eledone cirrhosa | reverse complement strand
ACACCCTGCAGGACAAAAAACAAAACCTGAGAAAGGGTGGAAGAACTCATAAGAGTCAACGGTTATCTAAACGTGTGTAAATATGTATATAGATATGTACCGCGTGGTTAAACCATTGGGAGTGAAGGACCCCTAGCCTTTGTCAGGGCATTCTTCTAGGAGAAGGCAAATCAGGAAACTGGGAAAACACCGATATAAAACCTGGGGCTCAGTAGTTACCGATGATATTGATCTTCTCTGCTTTTCGGGTTATAGCTACTGTCGCTCAGAGAGTGGGATTGGCTCAGTGCATAGTCTTTCGTCACTTTAAAAAATACCTTCACGCACAGGCATTGCACGATAGAATTAATTAATAATTATTAATAATGGTATATCGTGCAATGGCCATACTCGATAACGAGGGTGCAGCCATCATATATATATATATATATATATATATATATATATATATATATATATATATATATATACTTGTTTGGTTTTTCCTAGGTTTCGATTAGCATTTCATTGTTCGAAATATTGAAAATTCTACTCGTGAATTAGCCTCTAAAATTGTTTGAGATTTCCACAGACGAATGAACTCTTAACCTAATTCTAAATATGAATCAGTGGGGCATAATATGCGTCAAGTCTAGTTGTTTTGAATTTTCACCTCCCCATTTGCATTCGCAAAACTTTGCCGATCATGGTAGGGCCTCTCTGTGGGATCGAAACCGGGACTTCATGACAGCAAATCAAATTTCTTAATTATATTTTATTCTGTTTTAGACATTATAATTAATACCATATCGGAGGACTATCTTATGTTTAAATGCCATACTGCACGAGGATTAAAAAACGTACACAAACAGACATATATAAACAAAGACACGTGCACAAGCTCAAACAACCGCTCACTGACACAAACATATACATAGAAACATGCACATAGGCTCAAACGCTTGGACACCCAGAGGTGCAGAGAAAAACAGAAAAACACGCACAATCAAACACACTGGAACACAGACAACATTTCAATCTCGGGCACACACACACGCAGACACATACATAGAGATACACAGATAGACAAACTAATTTATTTTTAGGTGCCAATTGTAGTTCCGGAGAGGTCGCCTCTCAAATAATTTAGCAACTACTAGATAAGTGTTACAAATAGCAAAGCTTAGTCAACGTTGATAGCAAATCCAATTAATATATTGAAAGCAGTGAATGGACATTCGTCAGCTGACCGGAACAGTGAATTTTAATTAATAAACTAGGAACTAGCTAGTTTATTCCACTCTATCATATGACATCTTACTTCACTGACCATTCAGCATGGTTTGTTGCCTCCCCACTTCCCGAACACATCATCTGGCTGCACACATCTGGTTGTGACCGGCAGCAGTTGTATAGTGAATTATTGCAATTATATATATATATATATATATATATATATATATATATATATATATATATATATATATATATATATATATATATATATATATATATATATATTGAGAGAAGGAGAGAGAGAGAGAGAGAGAGAGAGAGGAGAGGTGCGGAATATACTTAATTAAAAGTACGTAGCGATGCTGTAGAAATAAATGGCGAATTTGCGCACAGAAAAATAAAACATTTTGGACGTACGAACAAAAGCATCTATATTCGTCATCAGCCACCCGAGCCAATGTGATCTTGGGCTTGCACAGTGTGTAACCGAGAAGGAAGTTTGATGCATTTGAACGTTGATTCCACGCATTTCACTTTAGGTACAAATTTACCGGTCCACCCTACTCTCCGTAAAGTTATATATAAATATATATAAAAGCTGTGGAATGGGAACAAAATATAACAGCATTCACCGTGGGTCACTGCCCAATGTTTTTCGTCCAACAGCTTCCTGTCTAAATTCATATGCGTGGATTTTATATTTTTTCCCATTCAAAAACCTCCACTGATATATACATGCACATTCATATATACGCACTTATGTGCATACATATATACATGCACATATATGCACGCATATATATATTTCCGAGAAAACTCACATGTGTCATAATCACGAAGTCCGGTTAAACATGCATAGCTCTGAGCTGTAAATCTAATTTTAATGTAGGAAATGACTTTATTAAATCTGACAACGTAGAGTCTCATATACATTCATACACACATAGATATATTTGTATATATGCATATATACAGATACCCCCTCCCCCCACCCATATATATATATATATATATATATATATATATATACACACACATATATTTAGTTGAAACAAAACAGGAGACAATTTACACAGTTACATTAGGTTAACGCTTGCTGGAAATGGAGGAGGTTTCGACGTTTCGGACAGAAGTCATTCATCAGGAAATTTCAGGAACTTCGAGGAGTAGCAAGGGATGGTAAAGGAAAGAAATACAAAATAAAAAAATAATAAAATGAAATATATATATTTAGAATATACACATATATATGATATATATATATATCATATATATCATATACATAATGTATATATCATATTAATAGTAAGGAATGAGGTGGTGTGTATGTGTAGGGGGTTAACAAAAGCCTATAAATGTGTTTCTTGAAATTCTACTAGATGTTGAATGTGTGGAAATATTTTTAAGCGAAACACTCAAAATTCCAGTCGTGAATTTAGTATATATTTTAGAATGTAATCAGTAATTTTGGAAAGGATCGATTTTTTAAACTCCTGGTATGTGTGGGAGTGTGCGAGTGCATCTGTAAGAGAGGTTATACAAACATACATTTGTGTGTACCATATATTGAGAGTTAAATTATTTTGTAGTACACATCTTTAGATCATTATGTAATGTCTAATGGATAACAATTATACGTTTATGCTGAGCTTCAGGTTCTGGTCTCGCCTGGAGAAAGTGGTGGCCACCGATGGTAGCCACATCGAGTGATGTTTGTACCTTATATATGTACCTAACTGAGTATAAAGTTTATATGAACGATATTAATTTGTTATATGAAAAACACTGTTGTTATAATCCTTTAATTTCTACAGGATTTATTTGCGCCGCCATACATGTATATATATATATATATATATGTATATATATATATATATATATATATATATATATATATATATATATATATATATATATATATATATATATATATGTATATATATATATATATATAACGAAGGAAATGTGGTAAGGAACCAGGTGGACCATAACGCACCAAAGTACTCAATACTTGAGGTAGTAGAGTGGGTAATAGGAACCAGTAAGACCCCGACAGCTGAGCTCAAGCCGTTTCGACGGCTAATTCTGGACTAAATGAAAATTTATCCTGGTATTTAAATAGCCGATCTTCTCAAGGGGTAATTCCATATATGGTCAAAGTGATTGTCAAAAATCAGTAGTAATTCTGTGGTTGCAAATTAGTAGGGGAGATGGTGGCTAAACCTGCCAGTAGGAGAAAGAGGGGAGGGGTGGAATAGACCCAATCAAGCGTTGGTAGTGCCAGCTACAGCTGGGCATGAGGTCAAAGAAGATACAGGGGAGGGGGAGGGGGAGGAAGTCGGAACGGTAGGTAGAACAATGGGGGGTAGAAATAGGAAAGAAAAAATACTGAGAGTGAAGAAAAGCAAATAAGTGTAAAGAAAAAATTAAATTCTACGACCTAGGTGTCAGGCTATTGTTAGGCGAGAATAAAATAAAGAAAGAAAGAAAGAAGTAAATAAATAAATAAATAAATAAATAAGGAAATAAGTAAAAGAACTAGGTGGGACGAATTAGGCAAGGACCCTTTTAAGAGGTATAAGTACGTAAATGATACGGTGACTGGTCAACAAAAGGGGCCAAAATACTAAAGAGACTACCACGAAATAAACAATAAAGGTTTCCATCCCGGGCCAGCAACGACCCAGTGCAGCAAAGTGAACTTGTACGACATAATAATTCTGAGTCCCGAGAAAAATATATACTAATGCTAACTCTAAAAGATCTAAAACAAGCTACATGAAAGTTCGTACGAAATAAAGGTAGAATACGGAGAAATAAGTTCAGAATCCACCCCGCCCAGAAGAAAAGCGAAGCAAGAAATACTGAAACGAAAAAATAAGGCATAAGTGCCACTAAGAAATATAGAGGGCACAGAGAATAGTGGGAGCGGTCGGAAAAGGGGGGCAAGTATCCGGGGTCTAAGCCAACTGCTATAAAGGGCGGAGTCCGCCAAATCTATCAAAGACTAGGGGAGGGGGGGAGTGGGGGTACTAAGGCTACATGGGGCCAAAGGGCAGCCTCGGGTGGGCGAGAAAAGACGCCGACAAAGGAGAAGAGCTGGGGTAGAAGGACAAAGGAGAGAGGGGGGAAGGAAATAAAGGATGCGATAAAAGAATACAAAGAAGATCTTACGTCTTCCTTGGCAAGCAGGGGTTACCCATTGCAAAATCGGCAACTGGGGTGTTATAGCCCTAGTCTACCCCCCCGGGTCATTATGGGGTTTGAGGGCGAGGTAAGTCCTACGCAATCTATGTTTACATGCAGTAACCAGTTCATCTTTCTTGTTTAGGAGTTGGTCCGTCGAAAACAGCATTTGTAAAGTTTCCTCCGAGCATAAATTGCACGGACGGCGTCCTCCCGTGTAAGAATTGGCTCTGGACAGTAATCTCCAAGTGAGATCATAGGTGATGTTGTTGTCCTTGAGGTCCCATATGTGGCCCGAAAGTGTAGTGGCGTGACGCCGGGCCGGGTTTCGGAAGGTATGTCTATGTTGGTATAGCCGGGTCTTGAAGTCACATGCGGTAAGTCCTATATAGGCTTTGTTGGAGGTATCCGTCCTCACGTTGCACTGGTAGATCACATTACGGTCTCTGCATCTATTGTCGAGTGGGCAAATAGATCTATCCGGGCAGTTACACCTCCTGGTCGGTTCTCCACTGCTATTTAGGTTATTTCTGCCATCGGGGTTGAGTTTTTTGTTGTTAGAGGAGACGATGTTTTGTGCGAAGTTTGGTGTAGTGCTGTAAGAGAGTTTGATGGTATTTTTGTTAATTATGTTGTGGTAGCGGTGTTGTAATGGGAAGTGTTTTTCAATGAGCCTAAAGAATAGTTTCCCGATGGGAGTAGTCACCTCTGCGTTGTGGGGAGGATTGAACCATGTTACATTGCGTGAGCGGCGGTGTCTCCTGCTGGTTCCGCTAATGGGATCTGGACAGTAGGATATTTCCTCCCGGAAACCACTCCGCTTGAGGGCCTGGTTGTAATAAGGCGCATGTTCATCGAATATCCGCTCATTAGCTGACAAACGGGATATGCGGAGGGAGATGTTTTTGACCAGGTTGTTTGTGATGTTCCTAGGATGGTTTGATCGGCGGTGGATGTAGTGCAGATTGTCATTAGGTTTCCTGTATGGGTAGTACAGGTCGTTTTCGAGGTCGAGGGTTACGTCCAGGAAGTTTATTCGGGTCAGGGACGTTTGTAGGGTTATTTTAAATCCCCAGTCGCGGAAGAATCTGATTAATTGTTTCCGGACCCGATCTGTACTACTGGGGTTGTACCCTTTAAGGGTAAGGAGCCCATCATCACGGTACAATCCACCACCGAATGCAGGAAACATATCAGTGAGTTTGGCTATTAGGAATAATCCTATAAGATCAGTGACCTCCGCCGAATCCGTGGCGCCCATGCTGACGTCGAAGGGTGAGTCGGGAGCTCTTTTTATCCATTTAGAGTCGTCAAAGAGTAAGACTGTCTTCCTGGCGTGGAGGATGATTTTTCTTTCCTGGTCGGTGATGGGCACGAGTGTTTCGGCGAAGTCCAAGGCGGCAGTAAGTAGCGGTAAGGTGATTGAAGCATAGTAGCTCTCTATGTCGAACTGTATGAATTTAGTTTCTCGTTTATCCTCCATATTGCTGAACCAGGAGATTACTTCCTGGGTGTTGATCCATAGGCTAAGTCGGGTGTGTTGCTTGACTTTTGGTATCACGCGGTCTAGGATTTTTTTGCTGATTCTCCCTATGTCGGACTTCGTTGGGTTAATAAGCCTGATGGAGGGTTTACGGTCAAAATCGGATTTATGGTCCTTCAGTGTGAAGTATGGTGTCCGTGGGTCTAGAGGTTCCGTGCGGTCGGCGACCCCGAGGCTGGAGGTGATTTGTTGTCCATCTCGATTTATGTCCTCGATGCAAGAGTGGTTGGCCTTTTTATAGGTGGAGTTTAGGCTGCTCCTGATCAGTGTGTGGTATCTGTCAGGGTTGACAAAGTATAGGTTCCCAGTTTTATCCGAATGCACCATGATGTCATTTGTGTTATCATACTCTGTTAAGTTGCTACGGAGTTTTTGTAGGAATCGGTTGTGTCTGGGTTTAAATTTAATGTTCTTGACCAGTTGGAAGAGGTCATTCTCGAAGGGTGCGAGCAAGGGGTTCAGGGGCGGAGATTTGTAGGTAATAAATCCGAATCTCTCCTTGGTGCCGAAGTCTTGGTTGTCGCAATATCTGTCATAGAAAAAAGTTCTCCATCTAAGTCTTTTCGCAAATAGATCAATTTTTTGCGTGAGCATCCGAAGGTAAAGTTTTTTCGGTGGGATTGGGATGTTCTTGGTAGAGAAGTCAATGTTGTGTTTTCGCATGGTGCGGGTGAAATGAATTGAGCTTAGCGGAAAAGTCTGGATGCTTTTCTTCACTCTCAGTATTTTTTCTTTCCTATTTCTACCCCCCATTGTTCTACCTACCGTTCCGACTTCCTCCCCCTCCCCCTCCCCTGTATCTTCTTTGACCTCATGCCCAGCTGTAGCTGGCACTACCAACGCTTGATTGGGTCTACTCCACCCCCTCCCCTCTTTCTCCTACTGGCAGGTTTAGCCACCATCTCCCCTACTAATTTGCAACCACAGAATTACTACTGATTTTTGACAATCACTTTGACCATATATGGAATTACCCCTTGAGAAGATCGGCTATTTAAATACCAGGATAAATGTTCATTTAGTCCAGAATTAGCCGTCGAAACGGCTTGAGCTCAGCTGTCGGGGTCTTACTGGTTCCTATATATATATATATATATATATATATATATATATATATATATATATATATATATATATATATATATATATATATATATGTATATATATATGTATATCAGAAAGGCTGAGGTAAAATACCAAGTGCACCATAATCCACCAAAGTAAGTATACGATACTTGGGGTAGTATAGTTCAGCCATAGCTATCGAAACGGCTGAAGCTCAGCCGTCGGGGTCCTGAATCTTTTCATCTCTCTCTCTCTCTCTCTCTCTCTCTCTCTCTCTCTCTCTCTCTCTCTCTCTCTCTCTCTCTCTCTCTCTCTATATATATATATATATATATATATATATATATATATATATATATATATATGTATATATATATAGATATATACAATATACATAAATCTCTCTCTCTCTCTATATATATATATTTATACATATGCATATACGTATAAATATCTCTCTCTCCCCCCTCTCTCTCTCTCTCTGTATATATATATGTATATATATATATATACAGGAGAGAGAGATATTCATACGTATATGTATATGTATAAATATATATATATATATAGAGAGAGTTATGTATATTGTATATATCTATCTATATATATATATATATATATATATATATATATATATATTTGTCTGAGAGTGCTTGTCTGTTTTTGCGTATAGTATGTGTTTTATAGTATGTGTTTTATATACTATTTTCAGTTCTGGCTATGGCATCTGCGCAAGTTAGCTAAGCAAGCGTAACAGGAAGCTGCTTGAGTGAACATGTGATGTGACAAAAAGCCCGCAGGTCAATAACTTAGACTGAAATAATATAAAAGTTGGAATAAAGCGAAACGACAAGGAAGAAAGAAAGAATTCGTCAAATTATTTGAAAAGGCGGAAAATAAATAAGTTTTCGGATCAGTCATGCAAACTAAACGATCGAACACGTGTGTTCAATATTCTCGGATGAAGCCTATTCGTTATGAAACAAACAACACAATGTAAACAAAAGAATAAATAAGCGAAGAAGATAGGAAAAAGAAAAAAACATGCAGAACAATGAAAAACAAAAAATATTAAGCATCTATCTCTCATCGTTCTTTTTTATCTGAAACTCCGTCGGCTTGAGTGTTCTAGTTATTCGATCAATGCTACACCCTATTCATATAAGTGGCTAAGCATGCTACAGAGAAGTGCATTCTGAAGGAGCCTCCGCGAGGCCCACGTTATTGTTTGCTTTTTTTGACTCCGTTCACGTTTCGCGCACACACACAACACACACACACACACACACACACACACACACACACACACACACACACACACACACACACACACACACACACACACACACACACACACACACACACACACACACACACATATATATATATTCATTTAGGTATGTTGGTTCACCACTGGATAGAACTGGTCATTCCGTATAGTCAACCTTGATGTAATATTAGGGAGAGCACTCGACGTAATGCAACTCACCCGTCTTCGTTTGTGTTGTTGGTGGTGCGAGTACGGAGTTTATTATAAAATAACAGGAGGCTGGACTGGTGTAATTCCTTAAAACCTTTATTATACTATGAAGATTTCAACGACTCGAAGGCGGACGCCGGCCGACCGGACTAGAAACTGCTAAATGTTTGTCCGCCTTCTTGTCTCTCTGCCTTTTCGAATACCTGATGATGTCACCGGATTCATACTGATCCGGTCATTGAAATATTCATAGTATAATAAACCTTTAAGGAATTACACCAGTCCAGCCTCCTGTTATTTTATATATATATTCCTGTAATAACTTTAAGACAACGAAACAAAGCCACACAGGACAGAATTTTCAATGTTTTTATTTGTAGTATGACTAACCATGGATTTGTGTATAGGCATGCGTCTGAATGCATGTGGCGTGTGTGTGTCATATGAGTTATATCGTGTACATTTGTTTTAGTATTACTATGGTCTTTCATATTTTCTCCTATATCCACGTTCTCTCTTCTTCCTCTCTATACATGCTCGCACCCCCCACTCTCTCACACACACACACACACACACAAACACACACACAAACACATACAAACACACACAAACACCCCCCCCCCCCCACACACACACACAGAGACACACACACAGACACACACACACACACACACACACACACACACACACACATATATATAAATGTTTTTGTAGCTGAGCAAATGTATTTCGTGTGGTCGGTTTTGGTTGGCTTGCGTTTGTTGCTTTCGTTTACCCAAATATATACCCGGTCATATCCATACCTATCATATATATATATATGAATGTTTGCCGTGCTCATCACCCGCATAAAGTGAAACATTTGTTCTCGGTATGGTGAACTAACTGTTGTGGAACTATATATATATATATATATATATATATATATATATATATATAAATGAGAGATATAGAGATTGTTTTAGCGAGAAGCTAACAGCATTCTATAACATATATGCGACTATAACGTCAAGATGGGAAAAGTAGTTAACGTAAGATTTAGCAAAAATAATTCAAACTCATCTCAAAAGAGAATCAGGATACAAATTCATCCACAGAATTTAGTGCAATCCAGGGAAAAATCAATAGACCTTTAACTCATGATAAAATAAAGTTTAAAACACTTATCCTTCAATTTGGAATAACATCAAATGCTCTGTATAGTCTTAAAAGACTATTTCATGAAAACTTTCAGTGGAGATGGTCACGGTTGGATTTCATTCATCAGCAGAGCTCAACAGAAAACCAGGGCTCTCACAGTATTATAATCCGAAAAAGGGAATATATATATATATATATATATATAGAATTCACAAGAATCAAAGCTATGTTCAAAGCATTTATTCACTTACAATTGTTTCATCCAAACCTAGGCTTAAAGTCTTCGGAGCATTTTTCAATGTTTGTACACGTGATTGACCTCCTTTCCAACGCAAGAGACATACAGATACATATGTATATATTGATGTACAGTCAAAATCAATATCAAAATTAAACCAAAATTAAAACAAAATTAAAACAAATTTAAAATACATTCGGCAGTTAACATAGATAATGCAAGAGGATAGTTTGTTAGTCAGATGTAGTAGTTATTGTATGCGTTAGTTACGTGTGTCTCATTCATATATGATTATTGTGTGGCAGGGTGTTACATGTAATACTTTACGTGGGTAAGTAAGAGTATTATGGTGGTTGCAGTGTTAAGGTATTTTTTTGTATATAATAAGAAAGTATTTGTGCAGAAAAATAGAAATAGCAAGGAGAAGCAAAAGAGAGTTATGGTTTTCGTATCCACCACCATTTTCACATTTAGGAAATGTAATATATAGTTTATACATCCATCACATAATTAACGATGGTTCAGTATTGGATGTTTGATGCATTAAATTAAATTATTTTAGCTTATTGCGGCTCAGTGTTCTTTAATCCAATTTTATAGGGTAGGTTGTTTCTGCTGCGAGAATTTACATCGGTTTATTATCCGGAAGTATGTGTGTAATTAAGGGGGGTTAATGCGTAAGGGGGGGGGGGGGGGTAACTAGCTGAATTCCATAACTAAATTACTGTTCTAACTTACATTATAAGGGGTCTCAATTGAGTCCCTTATATAGACGGTTATATATTTATATTCAGTTTCCAATTTTAAACCCAGTCTACTCTATCATGATGTACTAGAGGTATTTAAATTAGGATGATTACTCCCTATCATAGAGTGCTACAACTGAATATTCCATATAAAGAGCCACATCTTTATATCAAAGTTCTCTGCAAATGTAGTCTACTCGCAGAACATGTCAGTGGACTTATTAGTATTATGTCTACATAACCCCTGGTAAGTTCTGGAGCAGCGTATGGCTGTTTGCATGGCAAAGCCAAATACAACTCTATGGCAGACAAAAACATCTCTCATTTACAATGTCATTAATCTATCCATCAAGTTGTGCCTGCATATATAACTCACTTACCATTCATACATACTTCAATTCAATTCAATTCACTCAACATATAGGTTATACAGATCTCTTATGTTAATAAATTAATCTTATATATATCCAATGTTATCATTCCATACATACAAATACATTTGAATAGATAATTCATTGTCGAATCTGGTGTTTAAAGCTTACATAGACTGCATTGTATAATTATAAGTGATACCCCATGAACACCCACCCCTAGTATAACCACCCTCAACTGCTATACAATTATAAGCAGTTGAAAGTAGTTACACCAAAAGTAGGTGCCCATGGGGATATTTCTAGAGTATAAAGTTATAGACAGATGGAATGATTTGTGTTGAGATAGGGTGGATCAGAGAGTGTGGAGTTGTGCTGTAAGGTGTAGTGTAAGAAGTGGTGATGGGTTCAAGTCTGACATTGTTATATATTGGGTTTAAAGTTTTGGAAGGAGTGTCGGAAGCGGTGCTGGCACGACGCAAACACTTCCGGTTTTTATTAAGGAGGTTATGGTTTGAGAAGAACAACTGTGTTATTACATTGAGCTATTTATCTTACTGGTAATAAGGTAGTAATAAATTACTGACGTTCACTGTTTAGGGTTTAAAATATATATAACTATAAAAAGTTTTAGTATATACATAACCATAAATAGTATCCTTAATATTATATATATATATATTTATTCAATTGAAGAAAGTTGGTTGATTAAAGATCTGTCGAATATTTCTTTACAGATGCGATTTTTGTTCGTCCGATATTTTACTATCATAATAAAAAAGAAAGACGGGTTCATTTGTACATCCCTATTTATTTTATTATACGTATTTCAAAGACGAATGGCAGTTGTGTAACAGCTGCGCTACGCGTTCTCTTCTGACAAAAGTCCAAATGTTATATTATATGTGCGACGGCTGATGAGGATTAACACATTTTAATTAACTGAATACAACACTCTTCCACCGATAACAAGATAGTGTTTATATAATCACAGCTTAAATTATTCACAGTGAGATAATGTGTGTTCACTAATCGCAAACATTGTATATTTGACATTATGAAAGGATGAACGTTGTTTTAGTTCTATTGCAGAAATATATATATATATATATATATATATATATATATATATATATATATATATATATATAAAAGGACGCTAGTCCTTCATAAGAAGAAAGAATGAGAAATTATATATATATATCTGTGTGCGTGTGTGAGTGTGTGTGAGTGTGTGTGTATGTGTGTGTGTGTCTGTGTGTGTCTGTGTGTGTGTGTGTGTGTGTGCGTGTGTGTTTATAAATATATATATTCATACTATATATGTATACATATAAGTCTATATATGAAGTTTTAATTTATTGGCCAATAAATTTACTGTGGTGTAATTTTGACAATGTTATGCTAATATGATTTGGATAAGGGCTATGTATGGAAAAATTACATTACATATCAGTGTGTTGAAACAGATCTTGTTATACATTGGGAGCATCATGCTGCCAATAAAAACACACGCACCTGATGCTTTTTACTTCAATTTATTATAAATTTCCGATTGGTTGGTTGGCTCGATAACCGGATGGTTGTTCATATATTGTCAACGCTCTTTCGTCGCACATTCCATGACCTCCTCAATGATTGGTGTAGGACAGAACAAAGTAGAGATACAGAATAAAAAAACAGTAACTGAGGAGGTCACAGAATGTGTGACGAGAGGCCTTTGGCAATATATAAACAACCACCCTGTTATCGAACCATCTAACCAACCGGAAATTTACAATAAATTGAAGTGAAATCCAACATGTGCGTGTGTTTTTATTAGCAACATGACACTCCCAAAGTATAACAATATATACACACACACACACACACACACACACACACACACACACACACACACACACACATATATATATATATATATATATATATATATATATATATATATTATATATATATATATATATTTGTATATGCATATATATATATGTGTGTGTGCGTGTATGTGTGTGTGTGTGAGTCTGTGTCTGTGTGTCTGTGTGTGCGTGTGTGCATGTGTGTCAAGAGAATTGAGTAAATCAACAATATGTTTACCACGTAGTGGTGCACACTTATTGATTCCTTAACTACATAACTTAAGTCTACCTTCAAAAACTGACATCCGAATCACGCTGAAGAACAAATTGAAAAATTAGATTTGGAAACCTGATTTGAAAATGGCTCTAAGCTACATGGCATCAGATGTGGTCAAGTTCTCTTTTATCTGATGAGAGAATTATCTCTAAGGCCATATAAGAGAACCTTTTACCAACATGTAAATATGATTTTCATTGAAAGCGGCAGAACGATGAAAGGAAAGTGATTTTACTCCTACCAGAGACCTCTTTATTCAACTGCATTCCCTTGTACCAGTTTGCTCACATACATGTCTCCAAGGCCTTCTATAATGTGAAGGGATGTAACATAGTAACATTTTCTACTGTTGTTATTGGTATTGTTGTTGTTCTTGTTACTAATGTGTTTCATGTTTATTTTTATCTTTGTTGTTGCGGAGGTCTTTGCTTCTAGTGTCTCTCTCATCAGTGAGAGTTGATATTCGCGAGTGCGGGTTACATATTCCTTGTTTTTAACACTATTGTAATATCTAGTATCAAGTATACTGATTATTCATGCCTTTGTATTCCATTTGATATATACACAATGAACAATGTAACACTATGTATATATATAAATATATATATATATATATATATATATATGTGTGCGTCTATATATATATATATATATATATATTTATAAGTAGAGGGGTATTTAATTTGTTGGAAATCCTACAAATGTAAATATAAATGTTTATAACTGATTTAGAGAACTCAAAAAATTCCTGGAGTAAATATTCAATGATATTAAATAAATGGAAACTATATTTATAAAACCATATTTATTTTATTATATATATTTCAAGGGTACCAAAAGACTTTGGTACGCTTTCTTCACATAAAATACAAAGTTTGTTTTATAAATAGAGACATACCCAGGAAAATCATAAGGTATGATTTTCCTGGGTATGTCTCTATTTATAAAACAAACTTGTATTTTATCTGAAGAAAGGGTACCAAAGTCTTTTGGTACCCTTGAAATATATATAATAAAATAAATATGGTTTTATAAATATAGTTTCCATTTATTTAATATCATTGTATATATACGTATATATATATATGTATGTATATCTATATCTATATATAAGTTCGGTGATGCTGTTAAACAACGAATTGCTTTTCGTTTCAAATGCAATAACATTGTTAATCTGCCCTCATGTATGTTGTAATGCTATATCTCAACATTTTTAAAGCTTTATCAGCATGTTTTGTTGATAAAGGATTCTTAGTATTACGAAAATGTTCGCGATTATTACAGATAAGCCTCAGATTCATAGATTCCTTTAGCACTAAAGATATTTCCAAGATATATTTCTTTGTCAATATTTTGCTATTTTGAAATGTGTAAATACGCTAATTGCTATATTGATGTTAAAAACACTTTAGATTACTGAAGAGTGCAAATTTAAGTTAAGCTGAATAAAACTCAAATTTACAGAGTTGTCATTTCTTAAATTTAGTACTTGTAAATGACCAAGTAGCCTGTAGATTTGTATAAAATGATTTTACGTTTGTTGTCCTGAAAAACATTAATAATGTTCTGTAAAAGAACATAAAAAAAACACCAACTAATAATGTAGATCTGGAGGAAAAATTGCGTTTTATCACACGTTGTCATATTAAGTCGTTTACAAATTTTTATATTAGTTAAAGGACATTCTGATGCATATTACATTAAACTGGCTTCTAATTTAGGTACATGGCCCGCGATTTCGAGATGGAGAAGAGTAGGGCGATTAAATTGACTCCAGTAATTGATTTGTACATTATTTTATCGACCTCGTCTCTGAATGATGTAAGTCAAAGCTAACATCGGGGTATTTCGAACGCAGGATGTAAAGAAAAGGCATATAATCG
>OZ024742.1:259390143-259395143 GCA_964016885.1 Eledone cirrhosa | reverse complement strand
TCGTGCCAATCAAGTATTGGTTTTAGACGAGGAAACATATCAGCTTACATTGCTACATTATATATTTGCTGTTTCATAAAAGAACATGTGATACATGTCGGTATACAGGCACATACAAATGTGTGTGATAATTTCATATAGAAATGCGGTACAGACAGCTCCTAAACACCCCTACAAGAATTGGCTGTTTATATCAGCAAGTTATAAATAAAGATACATTGGACAGAACTGGCGACTTTTATCTGAGACTTTTATGTATGGTTGTAGACAAAAGCTATAAAGGTATGCTATAAATGGCTGCCATTGAATCGACTACACTAACCAAGAAATATAGTAAACTCAGCAGCCAACGTCGATCAAGTGCATTCCCCCCATGCACTCTCCTAGAAGAACATACCTTACTCCTGTTATTTCATTCTTGACAGTCTTGATACCAAGCAACCTGATACCGACACTGTTTCTATGATAATAAGCTGTATATTTTAAAGGGTTTATTTTACATCAATATTTTATATAATAATCTTTAGGTTATGCACTAAACACCAACGAGGTAATGAGAAAGTTACTCATATTACAAATCCCTTCAAAGTCTTGATTTTATGCAAAATGATTTCAAAATCACAAGCGTAGTCCTTCAGTCGAGAATATGTCGATTTTTGGGTATTGCTAAATACGAATTGTATTAAATGGTACTCAAACTTGACAAAAAATAACGGATTCATGGGTTATCTTTCCATATTTTTGTTTATACATAAGAGTTCATACATTTTACTTTTAATTTAAATGAACAAAAACATTGACATTCAGCAACATATATTCGTCTTGGGGGGTTTTATAATGTAAATAAATTGGTACAGGCATACGTACATATATATATATATACATACACACACACACACACACACACACACACACACACACACACACACACACACACACACACACACACACACACACACACACACACACACACACACACACACACACACACACACACACACAGACACACACACACACACACACATACCCTTATATATATACATACAATATACCAGCGGCGATATTTTCATATTGTTGTTCTCTCCAGCATTTTAATATAACTTATTGCTCTGCTTGTTATACGATTGTTAAACTGTCTCCATTTCCATCTAATCGTATGGCTCGCTACACTAGCAGCCTATATGTATTGAGCACACTAACCTTCTCTATACTGGCTAGTAATCTGCATAACTAATCAGATTTCTCTCCTCCTGATCAGCTTACTTGCTTTTTACATTATATATATATATATATATATATATATATATATATATATATATATATATATATATATATATATATATATATATATATATATATATATATATATATATATCAACTACAAATCGATTGACATATATATATATATATATATGTATATATAAAATAAACATATGAAACAATCACAGGGGTTAATTTGTAAAGAGTGTAAGCACACACAGCTAGGTAGGTAACTAATTAAAGTTTAACGAGTTAAATCTTCTCCTTTGCTGACGATCCAGGATTTGACTACTGTGATTTACCGACTGATGGTGAAATATGTTTCTTTATTTAATGAAATATATACAAAGGAGATTAATCATTTTAAATATTTGAAGTTCTCGTTAAACTTTAATTAGTTACCTACCTAGCTGTGTGTGCTTACACGCTTTACAAATTATCCCCTGTGATTGTTTCATATGTTTATTTATATATATATATATTAGTAAAAGGAAAAGAAAATGCTGACAAATTTTTCCCAGTGAAAAATAGTTTAATTAGGAATAAGTATAAATTAGTAATAAGAATTGGTTAGTATTCAGTTTAGTATCTTTTCCTTTTACTAATATATCACAACACGTGTGTTCCACCTCTATTAAAAAAAAAAAATATATATATATATATATATATGTCAATCGATTTCTAGTTGATATAAATGCTCGGATCTATTCATTGGAATCTTTGAGCATATTCTACGGAGGTTATGGCGCATGTCTCTCAGATATGACACCCTTAATTTAATTTTGGTTATATATATATATATATGTAATCTTAGTTTTTCGAATATCAATAATAATATTCGGTACATTTGCAATAATGCAAACACCCTCTTTTATCTATCTATCTATCTATCTATCTATCTATCTATCTATCTATCTATCTATCTATCTATCTATCTCTTCTCTCTCTCTCTCTCTCTCTCTCTCTCTCTCTCTCTCTCTCTCTCTATATATATATATATATATATATATATATATAAGATCAAAAGATGGTTAAAGGAGTTCCATGTATTTTATTATGCGCATTTCAAAAACAAACATCATCATGCAATAATATTTGTGTTTTCATCAGATAAAACAGGAGGACATGATATGAAGGCTAAAAAACACTTGTGGATAGTGCAGTTTTAAATCAACATATGAAAAGTAATTTTAGATTGATGTGTGATATTGGGAAAAATATTTTATTTAGAGAGGGGGGTGGGGTGGAAAGGATGAAAAAAGGGGAGGAGATGAGAGTGAAGGTGGAGAGGGAGAGATGGGTGATAGAGAGAAAGAGATAGTTTTTATAACTGAGAAAAAGATATATTGTTTTACATAGAGAGGTTTAAAACCGTTGGAAGATAATGTATAAATTAAAAGAATTTGAAAATTAACGAAGGGAAAAAATATGTACGAAGAAGGAGAGGGAGTTAATATGTATTGAGATTAAAAAGTTTGATGATAGAGAGAAAAAAAATAATAATTGCGGATGAATATTCTAACGTCAAAAAAATTGTGTGTATGTTTACAAGTATTATGGAAATTTGAAAATTAACGAAGAGAAAAAATTATTAAGGTTTGTGTATTGAAGGATTTGAGAAAAATAATGTGAAGTTAAGGTTTGTATATTGAAGGAATTGATAATATGTGCGAAGAAAGAGTTAATATGTATTAAGAATGAGTTAGATGATGGGGAGAAAAAAATAATAAATTAAGGATGAATAATCTAGCGTCAAAAAAATGTGTACGAAGAAGGAGAGGGAGTTAATATGTATTGAGATTAAAAAGTTTGATGATAGAGAGAAAAAAATAATAATTGCGGATGAATATTCTAACGTCAAAAAAATTGTGTGTATGTTTACAAGTATTATGGAAATTTGAAAATTAACGAAGAGAAAAAAATTATTAAGGTTTGTGTATTGAAGGATTTGAGAAAAATAATGTGAAGTTAAGGTTTGTATATTGAAGGAATTGATAATATGTGCGAAGAAAGAGTTAATATGTATTAAAAAATTATTAAGGTTTGTGTATTGAAGGATTTGAGAAAAATAATGTGAAGTTAAGGTTTGTATATTGAAGGAATTGATAATATATGCGAAGAAAGAGTTAATATGTATTAAGAATGAGTTAGATGATGGGGTGAAAAAAATAATAAATTAAGGATGAATAATCTAGCGTCAAAAAACAAATGTATATGTTACGAAGGATTTTACAAGGTGAAGATAGAGTGAGGGTAATGAGTAAACAAGTATTATAGAGTGTATAATACCCTTTGAAGTAAGGTAGGCAGATGGGTATATTTTAAAAGAGGTGTATGTATATGTGCCTTTGAGAAAAGATTCTAAATTGATAAAGAATTGAATATTAGCTGTATACTTTGTGAAAAGTCCTATGGAATTTATGCAAGCAGATAGAAAACAAATCTGTACGTCTATTTATTATAGAATCTAGATTAGAGATAATGGTAAATTTTTCATTTAGGCAGAGATTACAGATTTTAGATAGAGAGCTGTTCAAGTATGAAAACGCAGAAGAAACCTTCTTCCAAAAGATGGTATATTTAATGTTTTTGTCTTTCAAGGACCATATGAGTTCTGAGAGAGCCGTGTTGGTTCTTTTAAGTTTGTATTCAAAAGATGAATGATGATTATAGAGACGAGCTTTAAAAGAGGTGGAAGTGGAGCCAAAATAGGTGAAGGAATTGGTGCTAGTTATAACTTTACATTCATAAATTAAGTTTTTATCAAGACAATGGTTGTTGAGAGGACATTTATTTTTAATGCGGCAGTTGCAATTAGAGAGATTATTAATGAGTGACCTAGTGTTATCTATAGAAGGAATTGGATTGGAGAAGTTGTTTGCGATAGGAATAATAGTTTCTTGATTTAGAGTTGGATTATGAACATTTAGCGAAGTTGTGTTTGACGTTGTATTTGGGTTTACAGAAATTAGCCTAGGGTTTACAATGACGTCGGGAGTACTATTACTGTTATTATGAAATTCAGTGTTGGAAGGAAGAGATTTAGTATTTAGTATTTTATTGTTGTGTTTAGAGATAATGTTGGAAATATTGGAGGATGTAGAATAAGAAAATGTTATGGTGTGTTTGTTAAATATTTTACTATAGATATGTGAGGGAGGGAAGCATTTATTTAAGGCACTAAAGAATAATTTAGGAATATTGTTATTAATAGAGATGGAGAAAGGAGCATTATACCAGATTATGTTTTTGTATCTAGGTCTTTTATTAAAGTTATTGGAATGATCATGATTAATTATTCTACTGTAAGTTTTTCTAGAATTTGTTTCTTTACTATATTTGATTTTATCAGGATAGCCGGCTTTAGAAAGTGCGTTATTATAGTAATTGGCGTTAGCATCAAAGATGTTTTTATGAGAAGATATGTTAGATATTATTTTTCCAATATTACTAACTATAGCATTCTTGATAAATATAATTAAAAAAACTGAACAGTGTGCTATATATAATAACGCACATGGAATCTGAACTTAGCGTGTCTCACAAACTTACACCACTAAAAATAGCAGCCAGGTATATTCGACATTTGAATTACCTCGACAAATTAACGGAGCCGAATATATCAAAGGTATATATTGAAACTCAAAATAGTCTCTTACAATAAAATAGCTCTAGGAAATAGATTTTTCAGAGCCGTATATTATAATTGAATTTAAAAGTTTTTTTAATATAATTAGAAG
>OZ024742.1:259367643-259385143 GCA_964016885.1 Eledone cirrhosa | reverse complement strand
GCTACCATTGTGTGAATCATATTCCACTCTCATCAACCATAAACACTGAATTGAATTTCTGCCAATTATTCAGAAATAAATTACAATAAACAAAATTCACAGACATCATTTTTATCCCCGTGATCGGTATGTATATAACAATGTTTCCCCCTTTCTTGGTATTCAGCACAATACTCTACAACACAACACAGTACAATACATCGCAGTACAATACATACGTTGCCCTCTAGTTTAAATTTTAGAGAGAACAAATATGTTAAAGAGTAAAAAACTAGTTGCATTAAAACAAGTTTATTTTTTATATAATGGAAAGGTATCTGAACATCTGATGAGGTCGTAGGGGTGATTTAAGGCCAGACGGTGTGTTTTGAGCATTTGAAGCATTCCAGGTCTGATGAAGGCCGATTTCGTCTAGAAATGAAAGGCCAGGTTGAAATTAGTTGGATTAGATTGCCACGAAGCATTCTATTCGACATTCTATCGACTTTGGCAGTTCCCTGCCCCACTTAAATATACTAAATGTATAACAAATCATATCAAATATATCCGAAATAATCCATCGACAAAATTAGATTCAGCATTTAACATGACAACCTTGCGATATATATGAACTTAATCATACCAATTAGCTTTTGTAAAGACAAATTATGATGTATTGAAATATAATGTTTAGAGAATCGAAACAGACAATGACAATATTTAGTAGATGTCCTCAGGAGCAAATATATTTATCAGACGGCACGGGAATCGGTGTTTAATTTAGTTCCACAATCATCGAGTGCCAGAATTTAATTACAATAAAGGCATTACAGAACTAGGCTTTATACACACACACACACACACACACACACACACACACACACACACACACACACACATATATATATATATTCATATTCATTGAAGTTTGGATAGAGCTGGTCATTCCGTATAGTTGACCATAATGTGTTACAAAATAAAAGCACTCGACGTTACGCATCACATCCATATTTGATTTTGAATCCTGTTGGTGGTGCGGGAACGGAGTTAATTATCATTGAATAAAAAGACTGGACGCCGGACTGATGTAATCCCTCTAAATTTTTATTGTTGCAGCAATCAATATTTAAAGGAAATTCACCAGTCGGCATCGTACATCGTACACACACACACACACATATATATATATATATATATATATATATATATATATAGAAATATATAGTGTGTATGTGTATGAGTATGTTTGGTTATATAAAGATGAGAAGAAAAATTCAATACAAGGGTAGAACTATATATATTCTAAAGAGTTGTAAAACTATACCAATGACTCGAACTTCTATTCATATTTTTACACTTTTTATGAAAGAAAATATAATTCTGTGATCGTATATATCATTTATATTATCATCAATTTTAAGGGATTTTGTTTATATTTCTTTTAGAAATAATTTGGTTTCGTATCATTGATCATGAAGTTTAGGCGTTCGTTATGTTTCTCAGGGGTGGCGAATTGGCAGAGTCATTAGAACTTCAATAGAATGCTTTGTGGAATTTGTCCCAGCACTGTCTAAATTGCTCATCATCCTCTCGAGACCGGGAAAACTATTACCAGCTCAGTATTGTGTCTAGTCTCAGAACTGGAGGGAGGATGGGCTCCACCCGTCCTCAAAAGCCCAAGATACGGAGTATGTCCGAACGGCGCCTTTACAATCTTACTAAGAGTTTCGGGTTTATATATATTCTTCTCAGTAATATTTGATTGAGATATCAAGTTCGTGGTGGAATATTAAATTTAAGGGTTCTTTATAATACTTTCAGTATTATTTGTGGATTGTAGCATGAACAAATTTGGAGATCACGTATGTAATTAACTTAAGGTAAGATATATTATTTAGATTGCCACTTTAAATATACAAAACAAATAAAACGCCTTCGAGAATTATATTTTATTTATCATCTATTCAGAAATCTAACATACAACATAAAGCATAGCTAATGCTACTAATATCATTTATGCTATTAATGTTATTGAATTCGGAAAACCTCACAAATTATTGTTCATTGAAGACTACTAAAGAAAAATAAATAGAAATGTGGTTTAAATATAGAACGACGAAAATAATAGTGGAACAAAACAAAGCAGAGCTACTAAATAAAGACAGAGAAAATAAAAGAGAAAAATTAACAAGACAGTTCCATAGAAATATATAAAGAAATTAAATTATTTCTTCTTCAAAATCTTTGATTAATGAATGAAGTAAACAACTATATCTATTTTACTTTCAGTTGATAACATTTGACTTGAGACTATTGCAAAATAAATGGCTTAATAATTAATGCAAACAAACATATTCGCATCTATACCGTATACACCCACACGCGCATACAAATCCATACAAGTTTATACAGACACAGATATGGATACATATATCTATATATATTTACATATATTCATATATATCAGTATACCATAAATGGTTGTATGATGTAAAAGATAAAATACTGTATATGCAATCAAACATTTAAAAAATAATTTCTCCAACAAGAGTGCTCGATTTTTCAAGCAACTAATCACCGAAGAGCTATTCGAATCGATGTGATTGATTCAATCAACGTGACACCCCAGCATGACCGCATTGAAATGAATCAAACTAGTAAAACATATATATATATATAGACATGCACACACACACACACACACACACATAAACACACACACACACACACACAAACACCCACACACAAACATACATACATACATACATACATACATACATACATACATACATACACACACATATATATATATATTATATCGATATCTATATCTATATATATATGTGTATCCATATATATGCGTATCCATATATATATATGTATATATATATATGTATATAACCCCCCCGCCCACACACACACATATATATATATATATATATATATATATATATAATATCAAAAGATGGTTAAAAGACTACCATTTTTTTTATTATGCGTATTTCAAAAACAAATGTCATCATGGGATGATATTTGCGTTCTCATCAGATAAAATAGGGAGACTTGATATGAAGCTTAAAAAACACTTGCGAGCAGTGAAGTGTTAAATCAACTCCTACATATATATATACATATATAGGTGGAGGCACGTGTCCTAGTGGTAAGGGTGTTGGACTAACGATCATATTGTCGTGGGTTCGATTCCTGTGTTGCGTGTTGTGTTCTTGAGAAAAACAATTCATTTCACGTTGCTCCAGTATACTCAGCTGAAAAATGAGTACCAGCAATAGCTGGTGGTTTAAGCCTGCGATGGACTGGCGTCCTGTCCAGGGGGGAGTTTTGTACTCTCTGTCTCTTCACGCCATGAAACCGGGATAAGCACCGGTCAAATGAGCCTCTAGCTTAAGAAAGACTTTTTTTTTAAATACATATATATGTGTGTGTGTAGTGAACAACATCTCTTCAACAGTGGGAATATCTAGAAACCTCAAGCAAGAATATTGTTAACATTTTTACCACCTGTCTACCGACAACACATTTCAAATGACTTTTTCAGAATGAGATTTTAATGCCTTGGAAAATGGAAATAATGGGTGTTATGTAAAATAATAAACGAAAAGATAAAATGTTAAACCGCCTCTCCTTACAAGATAACGATAGTACGTCTGATACCATATGTAACATACTTTTATGGATGCAAGGTACGTAGAGTACTTCAATAGGTCATATTTAGTTGATTGTTTAGATCAACTAATACAGATTATTCAACCCCAAAAAACACACACAAACATACACACGCACACACATATATATGCATATATACATACATATATAAATATAATAATAATAATAATAATAATAATAATAATAATAATAACAATAATAAAAGACCATGCGATCTTTGCGCCGCTGAAGCTCTGGAAATGCTCTACGCCAATGATCACATCTTAAACAAAGAATCTGAGGCAATTTCGGCTTGTAAACACAAATTGCATAACACTTTCCTGTATTACAGCTCCACGTTATACCCTAACGGATAGTACGAACAATAAGCGGATAATTTACGTCTGGATGTGGTAGATAAGTATGTTTTATGTTTATACCATTACTTATTTGCATAGGTAAGTACATATTACCTGTATGTTTTGTGAAGGTACGTATACTTTCACGTACGTATATAATCTTGTATTTGTTATAGGTGTATATATTATATTATATATACTTATATACTGGTACATGTGTATATGTGTATTTTGTGTTTGTGCGTGTTTGCACATATGTAAGGTGTGTATATGTGTACATTGTATTGTGGTTGACGTACGTTTGCTGAACATATGTGTTTTTACCTGTATGTGCGTGAGTGCGTTATATACGCATTTATGTGTGCATATATATATTTTTTTATGTGTATTTGGTGTATACTTTCATATGTGTGCGAGTACAAGTGTTGCGCCGGTTTTGTATGTGTACGTGCTTGTATATGCATGCGTGGCGGGTGTTTTTGTGTATGTACGTGTATATGTGTATATAAATGCGTGTATGTATATATTTAATTATTATTACTTTTATGATTTTAATAACCTCTGTCATTTTCGTTCTACTAATTTATTTACATTATTCTTAACTCTGAAGCCGAGAATCATTCGGTTTCCTAAATAGATTAGTCTACGACTCCATTTATACCATAAACGTGGTTTTGTCTTTGCGTGTAATTGTTCTCACCGCTCCACATAACGACGTATTATCTTCGCTTTTTTCCTTTCATTCACGAAGCAAAGTATCGTCTTCCTGTTTCCCTTCGGTTGCAACGTTTTACGAAATATTTACTTCTGCCTTCACATATTGATTTTTTTTTAGTTTCAGAAGATCCCGTTAAAGGTGAAAGCAGCGATTCTTTGCTTAAACTTGAATCTGTTATTATAATAAACACACACACACACACACACACACACACACACACACACACACACACACACACACACACACACACACACATATATATATATATATATATATATATATATATATATATATATATATATATATATATATATATATATATATACCCATATACATATATATATATATACAATATATCTACAGATACAAGCATATATATATAAATATATATATGTATATCTATACATACACGCACACATTTATATATATTCATGTTCGGAAAGATTCCCTTCCTTGAGCTCTTTAATTGTAAAAGACTACTTTGTGTTGCTAACTCAATCTATAATATATATTCACATATAAATGTATGTTGTTATCGGCAATTATTCTGAGATCTATATCTACACAAACAAGCATATATATATATGTATATCTATACATACACACACACATTTATATATATTCATGTTCGGAAAGATTCCCTTCCTTGAGCTCTTTAATTCTAAAAGACTATTTTGAGTTTCTAACTCAATCTATGATATTCTCGGCTCCATACATAGACCTAACTTTAGTCTCATAAAACCGGCTGCTATTTTTAACAGCATGAGTATGAGACGCGCTAGGCTCTGCAACACGTGCTTTTATATCAACACATAGTTCAGTCTTCCTAGATATTTTGAAGTGAATGGTACGAATTTCCTGGATACCCACAGAAGAACACAGGAATGGTGGCTTTCACTTAATAATTCTTACGAAACAGATTTTAGTATCGAAGTATCGAGTATCGAAGGCAGTTGCCCAATATAGCTTTGTTATTTTTATTGATTTATTACTTTAAATCGAGACAGGCAAACCATATTGTTTTAAATTAATATTTTTTCAACCTAGCTAACTTGGTCATTTGTAATTCCAACACATGTATACTTGTATCGGTGTTCATCCCTCCCATATATTCAATTGTATTTACACAGCTCGGAAAGATTCCCTTCCTTGAGCTATTTAATTGTAAAAGACTATTTTGAATTTCTAACTCAATCTATGATATATATTCGTATATAAATGTATGTTGTTATCAGCAATTATTCCGAGATCTCTGAAATTGTTGTATGCCACGAGGGTTTCACCTGAGGGCAGTCCCAATTTTGACCTTGGAAAGCCCGAGCACTTTAGGTTTGGGAGGCCCCTCATAATAAAAAAAATAATAATACACATCAAGCCTCAATTTTGCATTTCAAAGTCAGCTGGCGAAAGTAGTTGGAATTGAAAATTTATTCATACAGGTATTAAATAAAAAAAATCTAATACTCCTTATTTTAATTCCACATTCCACACTGGCAATCTTTGGACAGATTGTTGCAGTCCGAGACAAGATACATCGGAGCGACATCATCTTGCTTATACATAACATATTTGGCACGGTTTCTATGGTTGGATGTCCTTCCAAACATAGCAGTCCGAGACTACATATATCGGAGCGACATCATCTTGCTTATACATAACATATTTGGCACGGTTTCTATGGCAAGATAACATAACCACTTTAGAGTGTTTATTGGCTGCATTGTTTTTGCAGTAGAACCACTTTACACAGGGACATTAATAACAACCTGACACCCCTAAAGTTGACAAAATTTGATGAATAGTGTTACAGTAAGGCCATTAAAAACATTTCGTGAAAAATAAAGTTCTCGTTGTCAAAGGGATAAAACAAAAAATTTCAACAGAGGGCAGAAAGGGCCGTCGGTGGCGAGGACTCCGCTGAGGGAGCCACATGGAACTTTCCTCCTTTGACCCCATTATATCCAGCCTTGCCTGAGGGAAGAGAATATGGTAGTTTCAGTGCATCCTCCTTTCCGAAGTGGAATAATTTGAATTAATACTCTTTCAGCAGACTATTGTTTTAATACCACCCAATAAATTACGGCAAGTAGATATGATTGAAGGCATGTCCGATCTACCACTTGACTGATGACCTTCTGGATCTTAGACTCATCTGCAAAGACCCTTATGTAGTTCTACTTGATGAGGTCATTGATGTTATTGATACAAAAAATGAGGAGAAGTGGAATCAAAACAGACACACACACATATATATATACATATATATACATACATATATATATATCCATACATATATATACACATAACATTCGACAGGAAAAACTTGAACCGTTAAGATCTTCGTCCTGGATATGTCAATATTTATAAAACAAACTTTGTATTTTATCTGATGAGTGCGTACCAAAGTGTTGGTACCCTTGAAATATATATAATAGAATAAATATAGTTTTATAAATATAGTTTTAATTTATTTAATATCACACATATATATATATATATATATATATATATATATATGATTATTTCCGCCTTCTCTCCCTCTTCTATCTTTCTATTTCTACTTTTATTGATTGTTCTATCTCCTGGATGGACTCTGGCTGTTATTCAAACTGCCCACCTTTTTTCTGTCATGCTGACCCACCCTGCACGTTATGCTAATCCTGTATATTCCTATGGAATGCTAAGTGATTGCCTGTTAATTTCACAAGCAGAATATTCCTTCCGTTGCTAAAATAATTAAAACGTTCTTTCTGTTGGAGTCAGTACCATTAGAGCACTAAGCAAAATTTGTTGAATTTACTTACAATCTTTACGGCCAAGATTGACTTTTCATTTCAACCACAAATATAATACATCAATTCAAGTAGTTTAACTGTCCGACACACCGATTATATAGAAATACATTTTAACAAATCAATTCATATAGTTTCTTTTTATATAAATATAAGCGGGTCGATTGAATATATCGTTTGCCAAAATAATATTTAAAATATACTTTCAATGATACAGCCTGCTTGTTAAACTGTAAGCAATCATCAGCATTGATAATTTTATATTATACCAACGAACACATGCGCACACACAAAGTGTTGATACTAAATTCTTTTACAATTTAGTATTGATTAATTATAGGATATAGCAAAATTCTTTATCATAGATGGACCAGTCTCACAAATTATAATGGATTCGTTCTTCTTTTAAAATTCTTTTGCAGTGGGATTAAAGAATATTCTATTGTTGGCTTCAACGCATTCAAGTGGTACAAAACGTGATTTAGTTAAAATGAGGATTCGTTTAAAAAAATAAACAAATGTAAATTTTTTCTGCTTTCTTTTTTCTGTTCTCTATTCTATATTAACAATAAGCTTTTTTTTGGTGGTATGAGGTAAAAACTATTTCTGCGATACTAGAAGACACTATTGATTTTCCACTTGAACAGAGTAGAATTATATTTTAAAAAAACATGCCACCGTAGGCCATTCGTTTTGATGATTTAAAAGTACAACGATAATTATAACTGAAATTAATGATTTACTTTTTGGGAAAATGGTATTGGTAAAACTTTTCAAAATTTCTACATCCGAATATTCAGGTATCCATTTTTTTCCAGATTTAGGTAGCAGTTTTGTTGGAAGCACGTGTCTCAGTGGTTAGGATATTGGGCTCAAGATCTTGGGATCCTAAGTACTATTCTCTAACCGGGTGGTGCGTTGTGTCTTTGAACAAGGTACTTTATTTCACATTGCTGCTGCTAATTCAAATAGATAGGACGGGTTGTATATGAGCCAGCTTTGTCACACATTTCTTCAACAATTACTCACCCTGTGCTTAATTAGAAACAATAATCAACGTAGACAACTGCTGGGTTTGAGTCTCATCTGTTCGGATTCTCTGGCCAATATTAATATTAAGCAATTGCACAACGAAAGCGTAATTTCAGACTTTCAAACAAACACATAATAACTATTATGTTCACTTTATAATTGTTTCTACTTTAGGCACAAGGCCAGCAATTACCCAGTGCGTTACTGGTACTTTATTTTATCGACCCCGTAAGGATGAAAGGCAAAGTCAACCTCGGCGGGATTTGAACTCAGATCGTAAAGGGACGTAACTATGCTGGAAAGCATGGCGTCCGACCCTCTACCGATAGTGCCAATCCACCGCCTTTATAATATTCACTTTTTGGTGTCGATATTTTCGTTACATATTTGTGACCTGGTCGCTAACAATCCGCAATGTAATTGCTTTAGTCTCAACACAGACGATCTCAGTCAAAATTATCTCCCAGACAAGTACAACTGTCGCTCAGATGACTCTCCCACTATTCAATTGCTTTAATTTCAACATGGTCACAAATGAATTTATATGCTAAATAGTTTCAACACATGATCTCAGATCATGTTATTTGCCACACTGTTTCAACACACAGTCTCATATCAAGTCATTAGGCAGTCAAGTACAAATCATCAATATTCATTTAAGCGCAAACTAATAATCAACTCGTATTCTTTTACTCTAAGTCTGAAAACATGTGTCGTGTCGTAGTAGGTACTGTGCTTGTACCGCATGCATAAGTTCGTTGATTCGATTTCTGAAGCGGATGTCGTGTTGTCTGAAGCACAATGCTATATGTCAAGCTTATTTTTGTGATAAAGCTGAGACACATGTCATTAAATCATCCACGAAATCTTGAACTGGAACTTTCATTTTCGGTTTCTTTACTCTCAGTCATTTAGCACCAAGGTAACGAATATATGCCCCTGTCTACTGAACCCCAAACTTTAACTTTTAACAAACCTTGCATTACAAGACTGGGAACCCTCATCAGATAACATTAGATAATATAACTAATGTGAAACGATTCCCAGTGAAAATTGAAACCATTATTTATGTGAATTGGCAGTATCGGCAGAGGGTCGGACGCCATGCTTTGACGTATAGAGTTACGGCCCTTGCCATTCTGAGTTCAAATCCCGCCGAGGTTAACTTTGCCTTTCATCCTTATGGGGTCGATAAAATAAAGTACCAGTAATATACTGGGTAATTGCTGGCCTTGTGCCAAAAGTAGAAACAATTATTTATGTTTAACTTCTCCGAAAACTTAACACCACTCTACGCCCCAAGCTGCACACTGAAATGTGAAATAAATTTACCAACAGCTGCCAGATTGTGGTCAGACAGGTTCTTATTTACTAAAAGTATTCAAGAAAATAATAAATGGCTTTCAAAAACAATTTATTATTACATCGCTTGAGAAAGTAATTAATAATTAATTATCAATCTCTCTCTCTCCCTTTATTTTTTTATTTTTTGGTAATCTTGACATTAAGAATTGTAGACAAACCATTTCAATCATATTCAACCTGCCTACAGAAATAAATCATTGGAGAGAATATGGTATTGTTTATTTTTTTCTATATCTTTCAGACATAAAGATGGTAATATGAAATTATTATTGTGGCCGTTGTAAGTATGCTTCCCTTTCCTCTAATGTTCATAGCTCTCTTCATTTTGTAAAGGACTTTTGATGAATTTCGTTGATCCAATTTAAAAACATTTTTTGCACTGTTCCCAACTCCCAAACTAAAATCTAGCCTTGCAAACAGGAGTTTTAGATCCTTTGTCCCGGTTCTCAATATTCTAATGGTAATTATTCTTGGGCCTAATAATGGTTTCTCATATAGGAAGAAGGCCAGCAATTTTGGGGAGGGGAAAGTCGATTAAATCGACCCCAGTGACTGCCTGGTACTTTATTTTATCGACCTCTTAAGGATGAAAGGCAAAGTTAACCTCGGCGGGATTTGAATTCAGATAATAAAGGGCCGTAACTCTATGCTGAAAAGCATTGCGCCCAACACTCTACCGATACTGCCAATCCACCGCCCTTCTTTGGCCTAATAATGATTTCTTATATAGGCACAAGGCCGGCAATTTTTTGGGGGAGGGGAAAGTTGATTAAATCGACTCCAGTGCGTGACAGGTACTTTATTTTATCGACCCCGTAAGGATGAAAGGCAAAGTTAACTTCGGCGGGATTTGAACTCTGATCATAAAAGGCCGTAACCCTATGCTGCAAAGCAAGGCATCCGACGCTCTACCAATACTGCCAATACACCGCCCTCTTCTTGGGCCTAATAATGAAACCAACATTGGATTAGTAGGAGCAAGAGAGCCTTGGCTAAAGGACATTGTGTTATTTGTACTATCTTTTTAAGTTCTGTATTCAAGTCCTATCGAGATGAAATTTTTTGTTCAATATTCTGGATAAAATAGAACGAAAATACAGGGACTGATTTATTCAACATTCCCTCTACAAAGTTGCTAGGTTGTGCCTTATTTAGAGCCCATTATTAATTTAGTTTAAATTTCAAGTAGTTCCTATATAGAATATATTCTCCTCCAATATTCTTTTTACTATAAAAATGTTTCGGAACATATGATCGTACGTGTTCCCAATTATATTTTATACAGTTATAACTGAATATAATACTCCTCTCAATCCACCTCCCATTCACATACACACACACTCATACACACACACACCGATTCTCTCTCTCTCTCACACACATACGCACACACATACTCCCTCTCTCTTGAAGACCTAGGCTGTAGTCAAACCTGGAAAGAAGTGGGCTCCGTCAGGTTTAAAAGTGTCCAAAACATCTCACATGTAACGACGGCACAGCTAGGACTTCATTAGTTGTTCTGTGATCAATAAATATTACAGAAATCAAAAACATCCTAGACTAACTGGACAGTATGCTGGTCGTTCATAAACTAAATAATTACTAAATTAGTGACCTGAGATCAGTACCTTTATTTTTTATACATCTCAATGTTAGCGCCAATATTCTAAATGTACAATAAGATGGAATTGGTAGTATTAAAGTAGTATAAAAGCTTTCCGAATTGGCTCCAACAATTTCAAATATCTATTAAGTATCTATTCGATTACGATATTTATGAACTGTTCTGATTCTTAGATTTTTATCTTCACAGCGGGTAGATAAGTCTAGAAGTCAGTGATTTCTGAATGCTGGAAATGTTGTATCCAGCAAGTAGCTTCTATAGAAACATAATTGCTAGACTTTTGTCTCGGAGTAGTATGATAAGGACCAATATATTTATGGCTAATAATAAAATAGGCATGTGAGGTTAAAAATGAATTCGCTCCGCAACCATATGGTTCTCAGTTCATTCCTACCGTTGGTAGTCACATTGAGTAAGTGCTTTTTTATTATTGCCCTGTGTGTAGGGGGAGGGGGTGTACGACTATGTGTTTATGTCTAGTGTGTCTCCGTTTCTCTATTTATGTTTGTCCAGCAATCTATTAGTTCAATAAAAAGAGATCAGTAAATTAAGTACTTAACTTCCACAAAATAAATATGGGGCGGGAGGACATTATCGACTATAATCCATTCGAGCGGGTAGAGCTGCATGGCTGAAGTGTAATGTTTGAATCCAGTGCAAAAAAAGGAAAAAAAAAAAAAATGGGCTGACTTTCTGTATGTCAATCTGTTCAGTTTTGGCAAATAAGTAAGATTTTATTATCTGATTTTTCCATGTAATTTAACGTTTTTTAGGGAAACTATAAAACTAAATATATTTTATATAAAAGATAGAAAGCTTTTTCAGCTTTTGTTTACAAACAGCGGATAATTTGAAATTAGATAGTGAAATTAGTACCACCGTTGTATTTTTGACTAAGTAAATTAGCCTAATAATTTGGAGTTATAAAAAGCCACAATTAGTGTGAGTGCCGTAATGGTAAAACAATGGCCATGGTTGCCAGAGATGTGGGTTTGTGTCCCATGTATGTCAATGCTCATTCATTTTTTCCATTTCTGTGAGTTTTTATAACTCCAAATTATTACGCTAATTTACTTAGTCAAAAATACAACGGTGGCACTATTTTCACTATCTACTTTTAAATATATTTTGTTCTTCCAATTGTTACAGCTATATTTAATATGAAAAACACGTTGAATTGTTGTTAAGGACTCGAAATCATGGCTCAGTATTGTGTCTCATTCTCTGTGCTCTGATTTCAAATACCGTTCTGTTGAGATTGACAAGCAAACTACCAGAGACGGGTGGCGGATATGTTCAAGAGTCGGGTGGTATACTTTGCGGTATGTGATCCGGCTCCGTGCCTTCTCAGATCAATTCCGACTAATTTTTCTGGAGTGGCAAACGACGGATCGTGTTTGGTCTCAATTTCTTCCCACTAAGTATACACCAGCATTTCTACCTAGGAAATACTCTGTTCATGAAATTAATATATACGTGAGAGAGCATTCCATGGAGACGTGTACGCTTAGTGTTATGTAGAGTGAAAAGGCTGCCACTTTGAAATATAGTTAGCCAGCTAGGTGAACTGTAGCAACGCGAATAAAGTGTCTTGCTCTAGGATACAAAATGGTGCTGTACTTTTAGAAACTTTTAAACATAAATTTAAATGGTTCTTCCCGTTGTTATCTTTTTCTATCTTTCTTTGTTTACGGCTATCTTTAATCTGAACGTAGCTACAGAAAAGACAAAGTGGAAATTACTTGTTTATAATTTTCAGATGAATTTTAAAGATTATGTTTTTAATACTAGATATTTCTATTAGATTTTATTGCTGGATTTTAATTATAACGTTAGATATTATAATATACTAGACCACCCGTGACCCGTTGGGTCACGTTCATTTCAAATTAACTAAAATAAAATCATGTTCACTTAAAAATAATTTTTAAATAATTAAAATATACACAGACATGTATATAATGTGATATTAAACTGGAAGGCCCATATATATATATATATATATATCCGTGTGTGTATGTATATATATATAAATGTGTATGTATTAGTGTGTGTCTATATATATATGTGTGTGTGCGTCTGTGATCTATAAACACGGATCATAGACACAGACATATACATACACATATATATATAAATACATACACGCACTCACACATATAGATATATACACAACAACACCACCAGCTCTCTCTCTCTCCCATTCTTCTTCTCTGTCTCCTCGCCCTCTCCCTATGTCTCTCTTTAAATCTACTCTCTCACAACTACTAACACTTTTTCTCTATCTTTTTCTCTTTATCTCTCTCTGTTTATGAAGGTACACGGAAAAATCCCATATCCCGGGACTCCGCGCTCCGATTTACGCGAAATCTGTTTTATTTTATTTGTATTTCCATTTCAGGGGTAACTTCCATTCAAAATATTTTCCCATTATGAACCCCTTTTGACTGTATTACATTACAGACAAGCAAGCAATCACAGAGTTTTAGTAGTATATAGATATTTACATTATTTGCATGTCCATCGCGCTGATTTCATTATTTAAAAGGAAACAAAATGGTGGAGGATTCGCATACTCGGTAGAGCGTCAAACAACACGATTTAGTTACGTCACTTTACGTTCTGAGTTCAAATTCTGCCGAGGTTAGTTTGCCTTTCAGTCTTAAAGTGTCGATAAAATAAAGTACCAGTAACGCATTGGAATCAATTTAATCGACTTTTCTTCCCCTACACTTGTTGGTGCTGTGCCTTAATCAGAAACCATTATTTAAGGGGAGACGACTCCGAATCGTAAAACTGAGAGACAACCCGTCTTTGAAGTTTGAAATTCTTTTGAAAACCAACGAGAACCCCATGAAGTTCAGCGACAGAGTGAATGGCGTTTGAAGATGAAAAAACACTCACACCTCCTAGACTATCCAGCTATACCCATTACTAGACACTTGTGTAGCATACCAACAACTATTTCACAACAATCTAGGAATGTCTCGCCAAGCCATCCTTCTAGACGCTCGTGTCGCATGTGTCAACGATGATTCTACAATGGCTTTCCAGCCATGCCCTCCTCTTACCAACATATACCAGTTGTTATTCCTCATCAGATAAGGACTATTCAGCCATGTCCGTCATAGGCATCATAATTACAATATAAATGAATCTAGTAACTATCAATTCTCGCAATAAAGGCGACACTGAGAGCATTTCCATATCTTTTGATAGGTTTCATTGTCATAATGTTCTTAACACTCGGTTAATGATGAATATATGCAGAAATTATGTCCTCATTACATGAGTGAAGAGACATGTTTTAGATACATTGTTCAACTCTCGATCGTAAAATCGTAAGTTTGATTCTCAGTGGAACATTGTATCGTTGAAAAACACTCTATAACTCTATATTTCACATTTGCAGTTCACATAGTGGGCAAAAATGAGTAATAACTGTGATTTAAAAAAGAACAGCCCAGCCACACCTTTCTTGCGAATTATGTAACTACACTTTACCTTTCAAGAGCAAGCTGTTAATTACATAAACAATTGGAGCACTTGTTATAGAAACTGACGGAGGCCCAAACACGCATATTTACAGCATTTACATTTAAATTATATTTTGAGCTCTTTGACTGTCAATGATCTTCAAGTATCTCTGCAATATATGAATGAATTATATGTTAATCTCATCAAAGGATAAGAAACATACTGACCATACTGACGACTCAAGATTTAAACCGAAACAAATTGGGAATAAATATAAATCTTGTTGTAAACAGGCACTATACAAATAATAATCGTATTAAATAAATAAAAAAAAACAAGAATTAGGAATCATAACAAAACAAAACCAAATCGTGCAAACAACAAAAAAACCATTGAAGTTATTACAACATATGTAAAAAATTCTATACATTCTTATACCTCTGGATGAATAAGCTTGGGTTAAAAATATAATTGTTTCTACTTTAGGCACAAGGCCAGCAATTATCCAGTGCATTACTGGTACTTTATTTTATCGACCCCGTAAGGATGAAAGGCAAAGTTAACCTCGACGGGATTTGAACTCAGATCGTAAAGGGACGTAACTATGTTGGAAAGCATGGCGTCCGACCCTCTACCGATACTGCCAATCCACCGCCCTTAAATAATTATTTCTACTTTAGGCACAAGGCCAGAAATTAACCAGTGCATTACTGGTACTTTATTTTATCGACCCCGTAAGGATGAAAGGCAAAGTTAACCTCGGCGGGATTTGAACTCAGATCGTAAAGGGACGTAACTATGTTGGAAAGCATGGCGTCCGACCCTCTACCGATACTGCCAATCCACCGCCCATTGGGTTAAAAATATAATACCAAATCAAACGATGTGCCATATGTAATATACGTATATATATATATATATATATATATATATATATATATATGTATATATGGCTCACAGGGTAATGGGCGGAGGCTTCGAGAACATCTTCATTGTCCGTTCCCTTGCCATATCAGTTTGAATTGCCTCGAAAAAAGGACCTTATTATGTATTGAAGCTGTCTTGTGACATCATGGCACTGGTTACGCCGAATCACATTGCCACTGTCATTGAAATATATATCACACACTTATCAATAAAGGACTTTAACATCTGCAACTAATTCGCATTTCTCTCTCTCTCTCTCTCTCTTTCACTCTACGCACACACACGCACACACACACACACACACATACACACACACACACACACACACACACACACACACACACACACATATATAAATATATATATATATATATATATATACAGATATATCCACCAATTTATCTCTATATATATATCAATTTATCTATCTCTCTCTCTATATATGTATATATATATATACAGATATATCCACCAATTTATATATATATTATATATATATATATATATATATATATATATATATATATATATATATATATATATACAGTTAAATCCACCAATTTATGGTAGGGTCTAGGCCGTATGAAGAACTCAATGTTATCCGTCTGTAGAAGATGTCGTGAAGCAATGTTTAAAATACAAAATTTCAACGATATAATTCATTGGAAAGAACGATCGTAAAATAATGAGTTTTACTATGAATTAACCATTTTTTGTTTAATTTCATTGTTTTCACTATTTGTATATATATATATATATATATACAATATGTTGAAAAGGTAACACACTAGAGAGAGATACAGTACGCTATCAATAAAACAGGGAAAAACCACCAGTGTATGGAATCTATAACCTATGAAAGGCAGACTATAGACACGATAATTTAAAATATAAATTAAAGCATAAATAAATACCTCTATAACTATATAACACACGTAGAAATCCAAAGAGATCTATTCGCCAGTAAGTTGTTGACAGAAATGAAATAACCCTGGTTCTTCAGCGTGTGTAAGGCTATGCATTTCAGACAACACTAAGAGAATTTTAAAGTGACAGTCCAGCTACACGTGGGAGAGAGAAGTCACAGCGTGACGAACCGGGTTCTTCACAGCGTGAAGAACCGGGGTTATTTCATTTCTGTCAACAACTTACTGGCGAAACAGATCTCTTTGGATTTGTACGTGTGTTATATAGTTATGGAGGTACTTATTTACGCTTTAATTTATATTTTTAATTATCGTGTCTATAGTCTGCCTTTCATAGGTTAAAGATTCCTTACACTGGTTGTTTTTCCCTATTTTATTGATAGCGCACACTATCTCTCTCTAGTGTGTTACCTTTTCAACATATTTTATTTTAAAGAGCTCAGGATTTCCTCTCCTTATCGTATATATATATATATATATATATATATATATATATATATATATATATATATATATATATATATATAGATATATATATGTATAATACATATATATATATATATATATATATATAGATATATATATGTATAATACATATATATATATATATATATATATATATATATATATATATATAT
>OZ024742.1:259360143-259362643 GCA_964016885.1 Eledone cirrhosa | reverse complement strand
GGGGGGGGGGGGTGTCGAAAGAATAGGTAGGTCGAAAGTGAGTAAAATAAAACTATTTATAAAAATAAATATATAAAGACAATATTGATAGTGTGAAATGTAAAAAACAAAAACAGCTGCTAAAAATTAGTAGTTATTGCTAAGCTATAGAAAAGTTTAATAGGTAGAGAATGGGAAAAAACGAGATTGTAGTTGGTAGTGAAACAAATTTTTAAAGCCGGCTTTACATGGTGTCTAACACCGCTGTTATAAATAGTTAGTAAAGCGTAATCAGCCAATGCTATCTTACGATGACAGGTTAATAATTTGAGAACAAAAATACTAAAAAAGGAATTTAGAAATTGTAGAAATGGAGTAGTAACAAAAAAGAAACAATTACGGGTCTAACACATCTGCTATAAAAAGCGTAATAGGCCAAATCTGTCTTAAAATTACGGGGGAGGGGATACTGAGGCTACAGAGGACCGATGGGCTGCATCGGGGTAGGCGAAAGGCTAAAGTCAGACAAGGAACGATATCGGGGGTGGAAGGATAGGATGAGATGGAGGGAAGAAGGGAACGTAGAAGAAAAAAAAGGTTACTTCTACCTATGTAAGCAGGGGTTTCCCCTTACGTAATCGGCAAGTGGAGGGGTATCAGCCCTTGTTTACCCACCCGGGTCGTTATGGGGTTTTAGGGCGAGGTACGTCCTACGCAATCTGTGTTTGCATGCGGTTACCAGTTCGTCTTTTTTGTTTAGGAGTTGGTCCTTAGATAACAGCATTTGTAATGTTTCCTCCGAGCATAAGTTAAACGGACGGCGTTCTCCCGTGTAAGAGTTAGCTCTGGACAGTAAGCTCCAAGTGAGATTATAGGTTATATTATTATCTTTGAGGTCACAGATGTGGCCCGAAAGTGTAATGGCATGTCGCCGGACCGTGTTTCGGAAAGTATGTCGGTGTCGGTAGAGCCGGGTCTTGAAGTCACAAGCAGTTAATCCTATATAAGCTTTGTTGGAGGTGTCCGTCCTCACGTTGCACTGGTAGATCACATTACGTTCTCGGCATCTGTTGTTGAGGGGGCACATGGATCTCTCAGGACAATTACACCTCCTGGTCGACTCTCCACTGGAGTTTAGGTTATTTCTTATATAAGGGTTGAGATTTTTGTTGTTAGAGGAGACGATGCTTTGTGCGAAGTTAGGTGTGGTGTTATAGGAGAGTTTGATGGTGTTTTTGTAGATTATGTTGTGGTAGCAGTGTTGTAGTGGGAAGTGTTTTTCTAGGAGCCTAAAGAAGATTTTCCCGATAGGTGCTGCCACCTCGGCATTGTGGGGAGGATTGAACCAAGTTACGTTGCGTGAGCGGCGGTGTCGCCTGCTGGTTTCGCTAATGGAAGCTGGATAATAGGATATTTCCTCCCGGACGTCACTCCGCTTGAGGGCCTGGTTGTAATGAGGCGCATGTTCGTCGAATATCTGCTCATTAGAGGACAAACGAGATATGCGCAGGGAGATGTTTTTAACCAGGTTATTTAAAATGTTTCTAGGATGGTTTGTACGGCGGTGGATGTAATGCAGATTGTCGTTTGGTTTCCTGTATGGGTAGTACAGATCATTTTCGAGGTTAAGGGTAACATCCAGGAAGTTTACTCGGGTTAGGGACGTTTGTAGGGTTATTTTAAATCCCCAGTCCCAGAAGAACCTGATTAGTTATTTACGGACCCGGTCTGTACTACTGTCAAGTTCAGCCGCCCCTTCCTCCCACCAAATGCCATGATAGATTTATCTGTCTTTATAACAAACTATAACCAATCATCTTGACAATTACTATATTTCTATATAAGGAAATTCCCCTTGAGAAGTTTGGCTATATATTTACCAGGCTAAAAATTCTTATTTAGTCCAGAAATAGACATCGAAACGGCTTGAGCTCTGCCGTCAGGGTCATACTTGTTCCTATTACCCACTCTACTACCCTAAGTATTCAGTACTTTAGTGCGTTATGGTCCATCTTATGGTCCATCTATGGTTCCTTACCACAATTCCTTCCTTATATATATATATATATATATATATATATATATACCTATATGTATATATATATATACACACACACATATATATATATATATATATATATATATATATATATATACATATATATATATATATATATATATATATATATATACATATATATATATATATACATAAGGTAATATATGTATATATATATATATATATATACATATATGTATATATATGTATATATATATACATGTATATGTATATATAGGTATATATATAAATAAATATATATATATATATATACCTATATGTATGTATATACATAAATGTATATATGTATATTTATATATATGTATATATATATATACTCTTTTACTCTTTTACCTGTTCCAGCCATCCAGCTGAGACATGCTGTGGCACCGCGTATATATATATGTATATATATATACTGGTATATATATATATATAGAGAGAGAGAGATAGATAGAGAGA
>OZ024742.1:259352643-259355143 GCA_964016885.1 Eledone cirrhosa | reverse complement strand
AGTATATATATATATATATACATATATACAGTATATATATATTTATATATATATATATACATATATACAGTATATATATATATATATATATATATATATATATATATATATATATATACACTGTATATATGTATATATATAATAGTAACCTTAGAATGTCTCCGCTTACTTATAATAATAATAACATAATATCCCATAATATGGCCATGAATGGGAGTAGGAAGCATAATAATCGTATAAATTACATAGGTGTATCTGAACCCATCCATAGGTTAACCCACCGTACTCGTAGTAGGGAATCTAATACCTCTAGGAATGAAGTCGAACCCTCTGAGCGCTCACTCATTGGTGATGCTTTTGCTAGATCTAATTCTAATAATGTTGTTTCTACTGATCCTATTATTGGCCCTAATCCTTTTGATAGGATTCCAGACAGCAGCAGATATACTAAAAGTAGAAACAGAAAGAGACTTAATGGAATTTCGGCTGATTCTAATAATGTGGTTTTAACTAATCCTTGTAGTAACCCTAGTCTTAATAATGGGATATTGGATAATGGTAGAGTCGGAAAGGATAAAAAATAGAAGGAGACTAAATGCTTATTTTAACCCGCCATATAATCAGGAAGTATTAACTAATATCCCTAGGTCTTTCTTTTCTATCTTAGAGAAACATTTCCCCCCTTCTCATAAATACCATAGTATTTTTAATAAAAATGTAATTAAACTTTCATTCTCTACCACCCCTAATATTAGTTCTCATTTAGCTAGCACTAACAATAGGAAAATTAGGGATGGATACTCCTCTACATACTACTAGTCAGAACAGATCTGCAAATGCCTTACCACCAGAGCAGACTTTATCCAATACTAATCCTACGCGTAATGCATCACCACTTCAGCCAATCAATAGCACCCGGAAGTGTAACTGTAGAGTGAGTGCTAACTGCCCTTTAAACGGTAACTGCCTCTCTAAGAACATCGTTTATGCTTGTGTAGTTATAACTAATTCCTCTAATAGAACATATATAGGCTCTACATCTAACACTTTTAAGACTAGGTTTAATTCTCATATCTCTAATTTCAAACATGTTAAGTTTAAGAATTCTACTTCTTTAGCACACTATATCTGGGATCTTAAGGGGGCTAATATACCATATAGCCTTAATTGGCGTTTAGTAGCACGCTCTAATAACCTTTCTACACATACTAAATTTTGTAATCTCTGTATCCTTGAGACACACTCTATAATTTTCTCTAGGGAATCCTTACTTAATAGAAAGTTTGAGATATTCTCTTCTTTCCCCCACGCTATTTCTAATTCTTACTTTTATTATAAACCTAAAGGTTCTAGTAGTGTAAACTGTATCCATTAGCTGATATATTCCATTACTTATTTTTTAGTTTAGTTTAGGTTCATTTTGTTTACCACCATTATTATCATCATTATTATCTTTGATTTTTGACAACTTTTTATTCTAGCTCTCATAATCTTTTGGCTACTATACCATATCTATCTTCTTACACATTAAATTTTCACTATTAACACCTTATAAGTATATATCTGATTATATATTTTATATTATTTTATTTCATTTTATTTTATTTTATTTGGATTCTTCTTTGGATAACTACCCCCCCCCCCTGCACTCCTTCCTCCCCCCTCATGCACACATAAACTTATTGCTAACCCCTTCAAATATATTATGATTATATTTAATCCCCTTTTTTATGCTCCTTTCTATTATATAATACAGTATATTGATTATGATTTTATGCTCCTTTGTACCTTCCATACATTTCTTTTTTTCTGTCCACATTAGCCTACCATAATTCTACTTAAGTCAGTTTATTAGATAACGTTATGTAAATGATAGTAGAATATCTCATTCCTTTCTATATATATTTATAGTTGATATCTTAATGTTTAGCGATTTTGATTACTTAAACCATAGCTAATATTGTATTGCCTTATTAAGTATTTTAAATATTTTTAATATTAATTTATCAAATAGGGTTTTCTAGTCATTTATCCGGGTTGTTTCCTAAGTTTTTACTTAACTGCATGTGAGACCTAAGTAAATACTTTTGTTTTTGTTTTTTTGATTTCCGGTCGATTTTATTTATTTATTTATTAATACTACTGTGTATAATATTTTCTGTCTGGCCCTTATTCACTCATTCACATATGTGTCTGTTTACCAACCTTGTAATTATAAGTAATTATATATAATATTATGTTCATTATTATTGTTATTCAACTCTCTGTAAATGTAATATTGATCTTTGTTACTTACCGATGATTTTATGAACCATTATGATATGTTATATTTTATATATTCCGTAAGATGTTTATATTTTTGTACCATCATAATTTTGATTTTGGTATTGTACAATATATATTTTTTTCTCACCTATTCTGTAACTCTATATGAATTGATTTGTTAACTTACATGCCATTATATATTATTATATTATTATTATAGTGTTATTGTGACATC
>OZ024742.1:259320143-259345143 GCA_964016885.1 Eledone cirrhosa | reverse complement strand
AGCATTGGAATTTGATAAAGCCTCCTTGGAGTCCAAGCAGGAAAGCCACCATCTTGAAGTCTCCAATGATTTCCCAATTGTACTGGTTGTATTGCAGAGCTTCCAAGAGGACGTTCACACTGTAGTAATCTTCCTTCAGGCAGACTGAATGAGCTAGGGGCAGTGTCGGGAACTTGTTTCCATTGTGGAGGAGGACAGCCTTCAAACTTGTGGTGGAGCTGTGCAAACGGCACCCCAATAACGTCAAATAGTCCAGGCACGTCATGGCAGAAGCAGAGGCCATCCCTAAAAGTGTAAAAGCCTGAGAAATGTTCGTCTCGACTTCTCTGACTTGTCACCTGCACTTCCTCCTTGACCAAGTTCCACTGCTTCATCCTGGAGACGAATGCTTAAAACACAACTTACCCTTTATTCAGGGTGCTAAAATCCAGTATCAATAAATCCCTTAATCCACTTTTTAACAATTTTATACTTTATTGCACTTTTATAATTTTCTTTAGGTATTACTCTTTATTTTATAATTTTAATTTAACCTGAAACATATATAAAAAAATAATTTAACATAAGCAAATTAAATTACATACAACGTAAAATCCAGCATACAAATAATTCTAGTGAATAGCTTAGAATTTTTACAAACCCAAACTTTTAATTGTTTAATAGCACTTTTTTAAATTTATTTGTGACCTAAGCAACACAAAAAAAGTGATTACAAGCCAGGAACAGGGAAACATTTTTTTTTGTTACACGGTGGGTAACAGTACGCTTCCGGTTCTGTAGCCTATGAAAAATAGATACGTTTTGGAAGCCGCTTCAATACAAAGGTGGCTGTGAATTTGGAGATAAAGCCGGATAATGAGGAACGGGGGGGGGGGGCTTCTCTTTATCATCTTACCCGTACTGTACTTTTCGTCGACCTGAATAAGAGTAGACCACATTCTTATCACAATCATTAGTCTGTATCAGACACATTTGTCCCTTAGATAACTAATGAGCCACACATGTGTCTAGAAGTTCTGCTGTAACACGTGGCATGGAATCTGAAAAGATCCACTAAAATGGATTTTCAGCTTCGTAGCAGATAGGTATACCTTTAAACATGTTGGACAGCAGTGCTGCAAATAAAAAGTCTTGTCTTGTGCTTCTGACATGTGGTGTCCTGTGGCTGACAAGACAGAATTTTATTCAATTCCCTAGTTAAATAATATAATTTTTTCTACGTTAGGCACAAGGCCAGCAAATACCCAGTGTATTACTGGTACTTTATTTTATCGACCCCGTAAGGATGAAAGGCAAAGTTAACCTCGGCGGGATTTGAACTCAGAATGGCAAGGGCCGTAACTCTATGCGTCAAAGCATGGCGTCCGACCCTCTACCAATACTGCCAATCCACCGCCAATCACTAGTTAAATAATATAATGCCTTCCCAAACCTAGTCATTTGATAATTTAACTGCATTAAACATCCATGTAGAACCTGGTAAACTATGATAGACTGGGAGAAATAACTAATGCACTTAAATAAGAAATATATACAAAGGACGAAGAGGTAGAAAGAGAGAGAGAGAGAGAGAGAGAGAGAGAGAGAAATTCAGAGATACATTTCTTTATTAGCCACAAGGGCAAAAAAGAAGGGGACAAATAGAAATGGGGAGTTTACATACAGGTATAAGAAAATAAAACTATTAATAAAATAACAAATAACAATTGAAATCCTCTATGGGGGGAGGCGTTACACAGGGGTTGTACACACGTCGAAAAAATGTACAACCCTCATCTCCAGTAGCACCAAGAGTGAGTACTCCCTTCCTCTCTTCCTTTTTTCCCTCAACCTACAGGCTTATATAGAGAGAAGGCCCAACAAATCGGGCCATCTTTGCCACATTCACCCACCTTTTATACAATTTGCTGGGGTACATCACCTCTCTCTCCATCCTGATTCTTCTTCCAAAATGATATTTGAAAAAACGAATCAGTTGTTCGCCGGATAACCTCTTTCACCATAGCCATAACACATAGGAAAACCGCCTCTCCCTCGTTTTTGAAGGAGGGTGGCGGTTTGATCATGACAATGGACTCGGTGGTCAACTGGATTGGTCCCACCCGCGACAATAGTCGTTCTACATAGCCCCACAGGTCTGAAACTACCGGTCAGTGTACAAATGCGTGCGCGACGGTTCCTCGTCGCGCACGCATTTCGGACAGATCTTTTTCGAAGAGTCCCTGCCCGGGCGCCGGTGTCTGTAGAGCTTGTCTCGAACTGGTAGAGCTCCTCGGTAGCACTGCCATGCCAGGGACTTTTGGAAGTTGTCCATCGGTCCCGGGTGGAGGGTCCTACCGAACAGACTGGCCAGTTCGTCTTCCTCTACGCCTAGAATTTCTGCGAGCGCGTCGTCGCACTTGCTGCGGACCACCCTCTATGGAATGACGAAGTGGAGTCTCCACTGATCGCCGGGTCCGTTTGCCAAAGGACTGTGAGCGCCTGAGCACATTCGATGTGCCAGTCGCCCATTTTCCTAGGTCTTTGCTTGCCCCAGGACTGCAGCTCGGTCAGCGAGACGACTCGTGTGAGGACTCGCCTCACGAACGGGGCCCACACCGGTTGTCCGTGAGCAATACGTGGAGGTGCCATAGCTTGAGCGCGTGTTTGCGCTTCGTCAGCCACGGCATCCCCAGCCCTCCGTTTTGAAGGGTGTTGGCAGCAGATGGATCTTCTCACCAAAGGAGCCCGTTTCTTTCAAAGGAATTGGAAGAGCGCGTGCTCCATTTTGGTGACCGTTTTGGCTGGACAAGGCACAACGGTCAAGCGGTAGTAGATGACGGACGCTATAAAAGTGTTCACCACCTCCGCTCGACCTTTCAAGGATAGTTTGTACTCGACCCACTTCCGGGTGAGCGCAAACACCTTGGCCGTCACCTCGTTCCAGTTCTTCTTCACCTGGAGGTCTGGACCAAACCAGACCCCGAGCAGCTTTACCGGTCCTTCCGTCCAGCGTCCGACGACGCCATCGGAAGGCATCGGTTTGCCTCTCCACGTTCCAAGTTGCACACCGACGGAATTGTCCCGGTTCAGCTTCGCTCCTGTGAACCTTTCGTATTCCTTCAGTAAGGTACCGACCTCCCCGATTTGCGAGGTGCTCGACACCATCACTGTCACGTCGTCGGTGAAGGCCGACGCCGCTTTTCACAGTCCCGGTTCCAAAGGGATGCCCTGCAATAGCTCCAACTTCCACAGTAGTGGCTCGAGAGTCAGTACATACAGAAGGGAGGAGAGAGCGCATCCCTGTCAGATGGACCGCGTGATATGGAACGGCTCCGAATACCCTTGAGTAGATAGTGCTGCTGTGCATTGCAGTAATCCAGCCCCTGAACCCGGGTCCGAAGCCTGCCGCCTCGAGCACCGCATCCAGGTACGATGGTCAACCCTATAGAAAGCCTTAGACTGATCCAAGTTGATAAGGGCCCCATCGAAGCCGGATTTACACCCTACTCTCCCTATGATGTATCGCATGAGGTGGAGGTTGTTGTGTATGGACCTGGTCGGGATTGCTCATGTCTGCGCTTCTCCCACCAGGTCTTCGACAAGCGTCAGCCCCTTTGCCAACCCCTTGGCCAAAATCTGCAACTCTGTGTTTAGCAGAGTTATGGGCCGGAAGTTGCCTATGTCATCCCCCTTATTCTCGTCCTTCCTGACTAACGTGATTACGCCCTTGGTCACAGAACTGGCAATTCTCTCGTTCTTCTGCCAGTTGCAGTAGACCGCTACGTAAAATTCGTAGGGTAAACCATCGAGACTGGAGATTTGCGTTTGCAGCATTGGCTCAGCACGTCCCCTAACTCAGAGGCCAAAATCGGCCTTTTGCAGAACTTCGCCTCGCCGTCTGAGAGTCGCGGAAGGCCGTCGAGGTATGGACTGAATTCCATAGCCCCTCCCGTCCCACCGCCCTGCCCAAACAGTTGAGCAAAGTGCTGCTGAAAGGCCGCGCACATCTGCTTCGGCTCACGTATCACGCGTCCGTCTTGGTCCCTCAAAGACCGAATCGTGGACTTATTGCCACGTTTCGCCTCTGTCCCTCGGGCCCGCCTAACAGCTTTGGCTCCCTCGTTTCCCAGAGAAGAGTATTTTGCTCCTGACAACGCAGCCTTCGTGCTTCGCGTAGAAGAACTGGTCCAATGCCGCTCCCGTCGTTAGCACGCTGGCTATGTTGCCACTCCTAAGTGCCTATTCTACTTTATCTACCAGTTCCTTTTCGGTCTTATTTCTATCTAACACTAATTCTTTACTAAAACCTATCGAGTCTAATCTGACTGCCCTCTTGAGAGAGTACCACCATCTGTTGTTTACAATGCCCCCCCCCTCAAGTGCTGCTTAACTAAAGTGCTAATCCGCCTACTGTAGGCTTTGCATGTCGGTAACGACAAGTTCAGCTTCCAGTAGCCGGGTTCCTGTCTATGAGTTCTATCAAGGTTGACTAAGAAGGTCACTAGTTTGTGATCTGAATAGGCAACCATGAACATTTGTGGACAGCTTAACATGTGCCTATCACTAACTCCAACTAGAAACCTATCTCGGTACGATCTAGATGTTCCGATATGGTTGGTCCACGTCCACAGTGGCACAGTTGGAAAATCTAGTCGATATCTATCGACCAGTTGAAATCGGCCGATTAACTGTTTGAGGCTGTTAAACCCCCCTCTATTTGGACATGCTCCCACATAGTCCCAACGTGCATCTAGGATTCCATTCTAGTCCTCCACTAACAGCAGGGAGCGGGACGTTCCCAGAAAAGTCTCTAAACGTTTGAAAAAGTCTGGCCGCGGTGTTCCGGATGGGGCATATGCGGCCACCTGCCTGAAGGCTCCACCTTAACTACCGTCAACGTCTAGAACCACCAGTCGACCCTCCGGGTCCAGATGTACCGTCTGTGTTACGAGGTCCTAGACGTTGACGGTAGTTAAGGTGGAGCCTCAGGCTGGTGGCCGCATATGCCCCATCCGGGGGCAGCAGTTGTCGCTCGCTGTGGATCCTGGACTCGCAAATGGCTACTACATCCATACTGTGCGACCTGAGGTCGTTTAAGAGTTTGCCATTTTTCCAGGGCATCCGCAGGCCGCGTACATTCACACACCCAACTCATATATTGGCCATGTTGGTGCTGAAAAGTTAAAAGAAGAGGAAAAGAAATCACTCACCTCTTCGTCTCCTGGGGACCAGGCTGCACAATTTCCATGGGGGTGTTGGAGGGGTTGTTTGGTGGGGTGGTGGTTTCTGGCGGGTTGGGGACAGAGATGTTTGGTGTGGATGGGGTGTCTGGTGGGATGGGGGGTGTCTGTGGTGGGGGTGTCTGGGGTGGGGGTGAGGAAACATTTTAAAAGGACGCGGTTAATGGGTTTAACGTAAGGATTACCCACGCCCTTAGGAAAGTTTTTCTTTAAAGACTTATAGGTATCCGTAGAGACCCTAATCCTCTTTAAATTGGGTCTGTCTACACAGCTCGAAAAAGTTTCCTCTTCGGTTTTCACCGAAGGGTCGTTGGAGATGACCTACATTAAGGTTTTGTTTTCACTGTTTATGTATGTGTAATGTTTTTGTTGTGTTGTGTTGGTTTTTGTCTGTTGTTCTTGTGTGTGTTTTCGTTTTGGTGTAGGTGTTTGTGTTTGGAGTGTTGCCGTTGTTTTGTTTTCGGGAGGGGGGATTTTTGTTTGTAATGTTTGTGTCGTTTGTGTTGGTGGTTGTATGTTTGTTGCCTTTTTGTTCGTGTTATGTCTTTTTTTTCCTTTTGGAGCGGAGGGGTTCTCCCTCATCATAACTGAGTGATAATGAGGGTGCCTCGTCCGTTGTGGTGTCTCTGTGATTGGGGAGTGGTTCGTTTTGGAGAGCTGTTGTGCTTGTGGGTGTTTTGGAGCTGTTTTAGGTGGGGAGGGGTTGGTGGGACTGTGTTTGCGGTTTGGTTTGTTTTGGTTATTTTTGTGTGTTGTTGTTGTTGTTGTGGTGGTGGTGGTGGTGGTGGTGGTTTTGTTGTGTTGGGTGTCGGCAGTAGTGCCTTTTTTTATCGCAGTTAATTGAGGAGAGGAAGCCCTCAGGTGACCACTGCTTAAACAGTGGTAACATGAAGGCTGCCTACCCTCAACAGAAATGTTTATGTAGGAAACTCCATCCAGAGGTACACGTTGTGGGATTCTATCTATTCGTACTGGCCTCATTCTAAGCTAGTACTGTTAAATATACTCCTGGAGGACTAAAAAGATAAACAGAGTCACAAAGAGAAAAAAGAAAACAGAGATAGAATAAAAGGAGGCAAAAAGTAAAAATAAAAAAAGGGTGAAAAAGGACAAATCAGCTAAATGTTTCTGTTGTTGAATTTGTTTGTAACCTCCAGGTACTGGAAAAAACCTTGCTTATGGTGAGTTGATCCATGACAATATATTGTCTTCTAATCTTTTTAGTTTTTTTTTTTAAAACAAGCTTCAAGATGCCTTGTCGCAAACTGGTAGTACTGACTTTTATAATGAAATAATTCATTGAACTATTCTACTTGTTTTCTCTTCTACATTTAAATTTATCTAGTAATCTGTTTAATGTATCTTGCTTGGAATAATGGCGTCGCTCATTTGTATAGTAGAACAGAAAACGATTCACTAGTTATATTTTCTAAAAGAGAAATCATATCAATATATTATTGATGTGAAATGAAGTTAATAAAATTCAAATGACATGTCTTATTCAAAGCTCCAACAAAGAAATATTGTATTCAATGTGTTTGAAGTACATTGGCTGACACGAACTCAGGAAATGCTGAACTAGCAATATATGGAAGCATATACACACACAGGCACGTGTTGAAAAACACACACACATACACGCTCACATGTAAGTGGTTACAATCACAGAATATACATCGCTTACATATACAGGCACATGTTTATATACATACTCATACACATATATATAACGTATATCAGATCATCATCTTAAAAGGGAAAATTTGGGAAGCTTTTATATATGTATATATAATATATATATATATATGTGTGTGTGTGAATATATATATATATATATATATATTGATATCAACACATTGTAGACAATGATGCCCATGAATAAATAACCAGAGAATAACCTGAAACCTGATCGACAACTCTACAAGAAGTCATTAATTCAAGACGCCAAGACTACATGGGAATACTCAAACACACCCTATATATATATATATATATATATATATATATATATAATCTCTTCCGGGAAAATGACTTTGAAAACAACAACAGAAAAACAACAAAGAATTATAAAAAAGAATTTTTGAAAAATCGATATCCTGTTGTTATTATTCAGTGATTATCTAATGATTTATGACCTCCTAAAAGACATAGATAACTAAAAGCAATATATATCAGGTGAGTATTAAGAAGTTATATTAAGTAAATAATTCAAACCATTCACTGGATATTGGTTGAGTATAATGTGAAGATTAATGTCAGCCAGAAGTTATATGTCCGCTTAGATACTTTCAAAGTGCACCCAGCATGGTCGAATGGTTAAGAAGTTCATCTTGCATTCATTTGATCCTTCCCTGGTTCGATCCTGCTGTGTGACATATAAGTCAAGTGTCATGTACCATAGCCTTTGTCAACCCAAGCCTTCTGATAGAAATTAAGTAGATGGAAAATCTTTTGAGGCCGGTAAAATGAACTGTATCAGAGTTAGCCCTGTTCCACACTGTGCAGCGCTGAATTTCCCCCAGAATCATGTTAATGACAGACGTCACCACTCACATGTTAATTTCATGAATAGACTATTGTATTAATCGAACAAATAGAAGACTCAATGTCGAAACCAAAGGAAGTGAATTCCAAAATAGTTTCATATAGGGGAGGAGTGGTGGAGTCGTAAGAACATCGGATAGAATGCTTCGCGGTATTTGTCAAATCTCATCAACGTCTTCTCAAGTTTGTCTTCCACCATTTCGAGTTCGATAAACTGCTTACCAGTCCAGCAAGGGATCGTTTCTTCTATATCTCTTTATCACTTCCTCTCTTTCTCTCTCTCTCTCTCTCTTAATTAGGAAATCTGTGAAGACGTTTGCGTTCTTAGAATGTTAGAGTCACGATCTTTAGGTCGATATTTCGATTAGCATGTGGTACCTTGTGCTCCTGAGGAGGACATTATATTTAACATTACTCCAGTCCACGTTGCTAGAAAAAATGGGTTGTACTTGTAATTCAAAGATTCAGCCGTATCAAAAATTGGGTCAGGCTGCCTTCCTTCCGAGAAGCGCGATAAGTGTACTGTTTTCTGTGGAATATTTAGCCACTTGCAGGTTAATTTCATGCACTGTTGTTAACAAGAAACTGATTTCCTCATCGCTGAAACAGATGGAGGCTCAGCACACATACATCTAAACTGGTTTATATAGTGTATATAATTCTATTTTAGAAAATCACATCCTGCTAGTTCAGACAAGAACTATCCAGGCCAATATAATTAATACGTAGAAAACACACTCTCCTCGCTTGTGTATTTTGTCTTATACTGACATAAAAGGAAAGTTACTCGTAACACAGAAAATAATGAATAAGAAATAATTATTCTGCATGGAATCCCTAAATTAATTGTATGTTAATACAGAGCTTGAGAAAATGAAGTAGTTTCCTCGATTTGAATTATCTTTAGTAGAAGTAATGATATCAAAGACTATATTATAGCAATCCAATATGAAGGCGATATACGAAATGATGAATTGTTATTAGATAAATCTAGTGTACATAATAGGACACAGCAGGCAGAATGGTTACAAAGTTTGATTCGCAAACATTACGTCTGGAGTCGAACCTACTTTCATTTACAGTAACCATGGGTCGACCTACGCCTTGTGAGTGAAAGAGGTTTGATGGAAGGAAAATGCCCGGAAACTCGTACGACGGACACAGTCTGTAATTCAAAGGCGCAGTATTGTCAGAAATTTTGTCACTCTGATTCGGCATCAAAACGTAGAGCCGGGCTAAATGCTTGCAATAGGTTCATCTCCACTAAATACGCCCAAAGAAAACTCATAACTCCTGAATCCATTGTCCATTTGGTAACACAGAACGGATGAAAACACATTTTGCAAAGAAGTTTGACTAAGGTATATGAAACATAATATTTCCTTGTTTTACGGTCAGTTAATATGTAGTATAGTTCGCGAAAAAAAAAAAATATAATGATGATAATAACCATTCAATCTTTAGTCGATCACTTCAATTACTTGGTCAACATTGACTTATTACCGAAAGGTACAAGGAGGTGTTGTACATAAGAACAAAAAAACCCCCCCAAAACAAAAAAAAAACGAAAAAAAAATCAAACAGCCTATCAACCGCTTGCTTAATTGACATTGTAATTAGCACAATGGAATTAATGAGATAATAAACAAAAGTCTATTTCAACTCATTGTTTTTCTCTTCACTTTTGCCTTTCAGCAAGTGGGTTTTCTAGAAACTCTAATTAGAAATAATTGGGCGACAGTAAATATAACTGAGACAGTGTAAAAAGGTATCAAATGATTTACAATAGTTAATTTAGGAACTGGCGAAATATTGCATAATTCAACATAGCCAGCCTATAATTCTTTTCAGTTTAATAAAACAAATACAAAAGGGGTCTCAACTGATGCTGCCGGTCTGTATATGTATATATACACACCGGCAGCCTATAACATATATACATATATAACATATAAATGTAATATATATGTATATATATATAACATATAAATGTAATATATATGTATATATATATAACATATAAATGTAACATATATATGTATATATATTAATATGTGTAGAAGTAAACACAGTAAATCTCGTGTCTAAAATTACGAGGGTAGATTACACCACAAATGTTATATATCATTCAACCTGAATCATATGGGATGTTACAAGATTTCTTACAAGATTTCTCATACATACCATATCAATAACCATTTCATCTCCCGGACAGACTAAAGATTTAACCTGTTTCGCCCTGAATAAATCGTGTTTGTAACAAGTAATCCGTAGGCATTTCGTCAGCGAGAGATGAGATTAAATGTTACACAACACCTATAACGATAAACTCACTAAAGTTTACACCTCGTGCGTTGAAAGTCATATGGGGTGCGAGTGGTTATGCTAGAAATAATGTTTACACTCATTTTTATAATCTCAACAGATAAGGAGCCGTAATACAAATAAAATATAGAGTTATTAACTCATATAGATACCCTGCAATTAACAAGCTCAACGTATAAATACTTAGCATTATAATAATAATATGTGTCAATAACTCTATATTTTATTTGTATTTCGGCTCCTTATCTGTTGAGCTTAAAAAAATGAGTGTAAATAGGCTATTATTTCTAGCATAACCACTCGCACCGCATATGATTTTCAACGCACGAGGTGTAAACTTTAGTGAGTTTATCGTTATAGGTGTTGTGTAACATTTAATCTTATCTCTCGCTGACGAAATGCCTACGGATTACTTGTTACAAACACGATTCATTCAGGGCGAAACAGATTAAATCTTTAGTCTGTCCGGCAGATGAAATGGTTATTGATATGGTATGTATGAGAAATCTTGTAAGAAATCTTGTATCATCCCATATGATTCAGGGTGAATGATATATAACATTTGTGGTGTAATCTACCCTCGTAATTTTAGACACGGGATTTACTGTGTTTACACATATTAATATTATAATGCTCAGTATTTATACTTTGAGCTTGTTAATTGCAGAGTATCTATATGAATAACTCTATATTTTATTTGTATATATATATATATATATATATAACATATAACTATAATATATACATGTATATATATATATATAGAGTGTCCGTGTTGTTTGCTCTGATCCCTGATCAGAGCAAACAACACGGACACTCTATCTCAAAATTATTTTTGAAAAGCATTTAGAAATGCGCAACCGGTAAAAACTTAAAAACTTAAAACCACAACTGAATACTAACCCATACAATTACTAATACTCTTTTATTCCTAATTAAACCATTTTTCAACTGTGAACAATTTGGTCAGCATTTTGTATTCCGTTTACCAATATATATATATATATATATATATATATATATATATATATATATATATATTTAATAAGAAGTTGAACAACACAAAATATAACTACTCCATTACCAAAGGTTTCTGGATCACAGACGATAATAATATACGCCTGTGATCCAGAAACGTTTGGTAATGGAGTAGTTATATTTTGTGTTGTTCAACTTCTAATAAAATATCTCTGTTCTATACATAGAGCACTCTTTTTTCCTTTGCTGTTCCTTCGGAATTACCTCACACACACACACACACACACACACACACACACACACACACACACACACACACACACACACACACACACACACACACACACACACACATATATATATATATATATATATTTATATATATGTAAGTATGTATACGTACAGTAGTATGTATATACATACATACATACATGCACACACATATATATCTACATATGGGTTTACCGAACATTTATTATAATGTTCGGTGTTTGTAAACAAACAGCCCGAATTAACCCGTAATGTTAGGCACCCATCGTTGCCCTTTTGTTCAACACTGACAAAGGAACGATGAACTAGTTTCTAGCTTATTAGCTGTCATCAGCACCGTATACCTTCCTGTCAGTCGATTGAACGTTTGAAAGTATATACTTTTTTTATGCATATTAACGACTGAGCCGCCTAATTTGCATATCGAGTGAGTTAGTCGGCCGAGCGTACCGAAAACGAATGATGGAAAAAATGAAATTTCATTTCTCACTCTTAGTACGGCTGATACTTAAATATAAGTATGTATACGTACATACATACATGTATACAGACGTACAGTAGTATGTATATATATACATACATGCACACATATATATATGTACGTATGGGTTTACCGAACAATTATTATAATGTTCGGTTTGTTTGTAATATATACTTTCAAACGTTCAAACGACTGACAGGAAGGTATACAGTGCTAATGACAGCTAATAAGCTAGAAACTAGTTAATCGTTCCTTTGTGAGTGTTGAAAAAAAGGGCAACAATTGTTGCCGAACACTGTACGGCTGAATTCGGGCTGTTTGTTTACAAATATATATATATATATATATATATATATATATATATATATATATATATATATATGTGTGTGCGTGTGTATGTATATATATATATATTACTTTAGTTAACTGAAAGCACGTAGAGTAACTTGACATGTCTTGTTATACGATGAAGAGGTCTAGAGTACTAAACATCTGAACCTGTAGGTTCCTTTCATCATAAGTATGTTGCTTGAGCTAAAATTAGAATGTTTAGGGTTGAAATACATAATCAATTATTGCAGTATGACTGTGCCAAATTATTCCTGTATGAGTACGTGTTTTTATAGGTCGATGTAGCATGACCAAATGGTTAAGGACTTTGCTTCTCAATCTTTAGGTCCATAATTGGATCCCACTGCATTACACCTTGGGCATGTGTCATTTAACATATCCTAGGTGAGTGAAGTTGGGTAGATGAAAAGTGATGGGGAGCCCATCGCGTGGACTATAGTTAATTGAAAGGGTTAGCCTTGTCACGCACTCTGTCTCGTTGAATTGCCTTGAGAACTATGTTATGTGCTCACATATCTATGGAATGCTTAACCATTTACACGTTGATATCTTGAGTAGGTAGTTCCATTGATCACAAATCTGCAAATTCATTAACAAAACTGACGGAGATCCAATCCACCATGCTACTTTTATCTTAGGAGAGATCTCCCAGTGGTGATACATAAGTTAGTGCTATTTGCTTTTAACTTTCTTCCTGGAAAATATTATAATAGTTGTTTGTTAGTATTCTCACCTGAATTATTTTGTAACTAACGATAGAGTCCAGAGTCTGTCAATTATTGATACCGTCAAATGCCTTTATTCCCAGCTGTATGATTTACGCTAACAAAATAGCCATATATCACGGGGAAATGAATTATTTATTTCAACATCTCTAATTTGTTCATCCGTTATGTGGTGGGTGGGCTGGAGAACATTCGACTTTTATTATATTCTTCCTGTAAATCTGGATGATAAACCAAACTTCTATCTTAAATACATTTCAGCATATAAAAAATGTATTAGAATATGTTAAGTAATTCTTTCTAATTTATACACAAGGCCAGCAGTTTCGTAGAGAGTTGAGTGTGTGTAGAAAATTGATGAAATCGAACTCCTGTGTTTTTATCGACCACAGTGAGAAAGAAAGCTTTAAAAAACCACAGCAAAATAACTCGGACAATTTGTTCGACGCTCTAACGATTCTGAAATATTGGTTCACTGGTGGACAGCTATGGCCAAACAGGTGTAAGCTTTAACAACAACACACAAACAAACGACTATATAGTCATGTACAATGCAAGTGGCACTTTTATATATGATTGAAAACAAACGATTTTCCTCTGTTGAACAAGTGCATATCCAGCTCCGGAGATGCATGTAAATACATATAGACGTTTACTTATGACGTTTACTTATATGGTGTGAAACTGCAATTGGAACTAAAGAAGTATTATGCGGTGATGGGGTAAGACATAATCGAAAGAAATGAAAGTTGATAATTAGATTGGATCAAGGAAACAATGTTTCCATTGGTTTTTCCATTGCTGTTACTCTCTGACAATTGCAATTCCTGGCAGAAGAAATGAGCTGATCACCAGATTGAACAAAGTAAACTATTTTTCCATTAGTATTTGTATTACTGATACTATCTGGAGCTCAACTCCTAGCCAATGAGGGGAACTAATCGGCAAAACGGATTTACAAACAGTGTTTCTATTGCTGATACTATCTGCGGCTCACATTATCTGGCAGAATAAAGGAACTAGTGGTCAGATCGGACGAAGTAGACAATGCTTGCGATGGTAATTTTATTGCTGATACTATTTGCCCTTCACGACATCTAGCAGAAGAAAGTAACTGTATTTTATCGCTGATAATATCTGTCGGTCATAATTAGTGGTAGAAGGACGAAACCAACCATCACATAGGACCAAGGAAACAAGGTTTTCATTGTTATTTTCACTGCTGTTATTATCTACCAGTCGCAACACCTGGCAAAAGACTAATCTAATTCTGCATTGATTAGCTAAAATTGGTTTCGAAGCAAAGACAAATCAATATTTAGGGAATTGTAGGAAGAGATCCGTTCGTAAAGAACATGGAGTGAGGTTTTCTCTTTTGGATGAAATATGTGTTCACTTGTTTAATCAACGAAACAAATTGCTCCTGAATTTAATGCTTAAATGTATTCCACAGAGTATTACACAGAGATGTGTATCCTTAAAGTAGGTTTCAGGGAGATTCAGCGAGATGCATTGGGTGATAAGGATGGCCATTTAAAGTAATGGTACAGCTAGTTGTTAACCGTGCTGATTAGAGAAACGCGAAATGAAGTCTCTTCCTCAAGGACACAACATGCTGTCGTCGGGAATTGAATCCACAATCTTATGATCTTGAACCTAACACCCCAACTTCTTAGTCACGCACGTCCACCCTTCACTGTTTATGGACAAGTGTATCGCAAATAATCATTGTGGATATAAAATCCCAATCCAGCACTCATATAATGTAATAAGATATATTATATGACTAACGATGTCTTTTTTAAAGTGATAGAGATTTCTATAGAGATTTCACCGCTATTTTTAGCATCACCTGCTGCCACATAGAGATTCTTTGATTGAGGTGAACACTGAATTGTCTGTGAATGGTTTCTGTTGTTAATCTTGTGAATAGAACAATAGAAAAGAGATGGAATATTAAGGTATGTCATCGTAGAATAGCTGTATTGGTTGTATAGTTCAATTGGAAATGGTACATGTGGTTGTCCGAATGATGAAATCTATCTATCTCTGTTGCAATGATAAAAATTGAAAATAACACACACACACACACACACACACACACACACACACACACACACACACACACACACACACACACACACACACACACACACACACACACACACACACACACACACACACACACACACACACAGACACGCACACACACATAGAGGTTCGCAATTATTGTGGGGGCATATATGACCAGAGTTAATGATAAGATGGCCAGATGTAATGACTCTATGGCCTCGGCTAATGACACGATGGCCTGTGATAATGGCACTATAGCCAGAGTTAATGACACGATGACCAACGTAAATGACACCATGGCCAGGTCTAATGATATGATGACCAGAGCTGATGACACAATAGCCAGATCATAATGACACAATGGCGTGTCGTAAAGACACGACAGCCAAGCTTGTCAATCGATTGTGAGACTACAATTGATTAATCCACCGTGCGGGGTGTAAAATTGTGGCTGTCTTTTACAGCGGGTCATTATGGTATAGTAAATGGTGTTGGTGTTTGCCGGAAGTTAGGTACATGAAAGTTGTCAGTTCAAATATTGTCAATGATCAACCTTTCATTCTCCAATAAATGGCTCATTGATGTGAATGGTTCAATTCGTCTTTGATCGACGGTTTTAAGGGTTTTTTTACTTCGGTTCCCTTCCGAGGCACGAGCCAGGGCAAGGCTTTTTTTTTTTGGTAGAAGACCAGGAGTCGCTCATGAATGCCAGTTTCCCCTCTCCACACCAACAATGTGGAGGGAGGTGATGAGAAAGTATCTTGCTCACTAACACAGGTGACTCCAACGCTCTACTCAATAAGCTATACGCCTTCGCTATGATATCAATAGAAGTTGACATATTTGCTAATGCCAGACACATAGATTGCTACGTTCTTTGGTCATAAATATTTCTGGTCTTGTGGTTAGGGTGTGGGTCTCACGAACATTGGGTTCGTATTGTGGTGGCCCATTGCTCTTGAGCAAGACTTTTTAGTTCACGTGTCTTTCCATGATGTCTGTGGCTTCTGTAATTGAAACATGCTGTGAGATGCAGCCTAATGATAGGCCAGTTAAGCCTACATAGGTGTGAGCTGTAATAACATAAGGTTCTTATTATTAAAATACCGAAAAATCATATGAAATACAGCCTGTGAGATACGGTGAGCTCTGTCATAACACACAAGAAACTGCTTATGATATAAGCCCGTGTAGGAAACCAACTAAACATACATAGGTGTGAACTGTGAATTACACTTTTATTTTCATAAACATTTGTAAGAAAATATATCAGTATATTTAGTGAATGGTTCATTGGAAATCCAGTGTAGAATACATGAATTAATAGAGTGAGAAAGAACAAATTATTCGATTACTGATATTTTTTTTCAGCTCTTCAAGAACGAAAAGGAAATGAAAGTAGAGCCGGAAATGTTTCTGCTCTAGTTAGTATCTTAGAGGAAGTGTAGAGTCACTCCGATTTACTCCGAAAACTAAGAAAATGTTTCGAACCACTCGCTTATTACTTACATATGAAACAATAATTTCCCATGTATGTATACATGTATGTTTGTATAAATGTTTGTGTATATGCACGCATGCTTGTATATATATATATATATATATATATATATACGTAAGTATGGATGAATGCATGTATTTATTTATGTATGTACGTATTTGTCTATGTATGAAGGCATGTGGATTAGCGGTTGGAGTGTTCGGTTCGAAATCGTAAAATCCCTCGTTTGATTCCCGGAGGGGTGTTGTATCCTTCAGTAAGACCATATAGATGGCAAAAATAACTTTCCTTTCTTTGACTCTCACTGAGAATTCCGTTAAATGTACACTTGTCATTAGAAAGCTCAGTCACTTGAAGAATAATTTCAGGTGCACACTGTTCCGTTATTCGAATAAGGAACATTCCTCATCGAAATTGACGGAGGTCAGACACATACACATGTATGTATGTATGTATGTATGTATGTATGTATGTATGTATGTATGTATATATGTATGTATGTATGTATGTATGTATGTATGTATGTATGTATGTCAAGGCAGAATTCTAGGAGAAGGAAAACTCTGATATAACACCTGCAACCCTAATGGTATCCAATGATGTTGACTTGTTCTTCTTTTTGGTAAATATCATCTTGGTTAAGAGAGTGGGACTGGCTTTGTGCAGTGCCTTTGCTCACTATAAAAACTTCACGGCACAAGCATTGCTTTATATCTGGAGATCTCTCTGCACTTGTCGTCACATGGTACCATGGGCCCAGCATTATGTGTCAATAATTGTCACAAGTGTAGTGTTTGTACCAGAGTTTTCATGTCGCAGGCTGGACTAAAAAGTCACACTCGTTCAGCGCATTGGTAAGAGTTCTCCTACATGGATATAAAGTAGTGGCCGTACTCGAAAACGAGTTGGCAGCCACCATGTGTGTATGTATGTATGTATGTATGTATGTATGTATGTATGTATGTATGTATGTATGTATGCATGTATGTATGTCTATATGTATGCATTGATGTATGTATGCATGTATGCATGTATGTATGTTTTCATTCATGTGTACGTAGTCTCGCCTCTCCTGTTTGTTGTTTACATGAACAGGTACTAGAAATCATTATTTACATGAGGGCGGTGAATTGGCAGTATTGGTAGAGCGTCGGACATGCTTTCCAGCATAGTTACGTCCCTTTATGGTCTGAGTTCAAATCCCGCCGAGGTTAACTTTGCCTTTCATCCTTACGGGGTCGATAAAATAAAGTACCAGTAATGTAAATAATTGCTGGCCTTGTGCCAAAAGTAGAAACAATTATTTACATGAACAGGATTGTCATGCATAGGTGGGTTGTAAATACTATCATGATTAGCGGGTGTAAAATCAGTCGGCTAGATTTTGCAGACGATATGATGTTACTAAACTCGACAGAATATGATCTTTGACTTGCACTCGATAGGTTTGATGCCGAGTGCTGTATGGCTGAAATGAAAATCAGTGCTGCTAAAACTGAGACGGTCTTCCTCTCAAGCAAGCCTGCGCTGTGCACTCTACATGTAAATGGAGTTCCATTGAAGCAGGTAGAGAAGTGTCGCGGCGCAGTGTTCACAAGTGATGGAAGTCAGGAGGCAAAATTAAGTCCATGAATGCGCCAGCTTCAGCATTGAGTAATCAGAAAAAGGGATGGAGGTGTAAAAGCCAAACTCGCTATCTTGAATTCAGTATTCGTGCCAATCCTTATCTTGGGTAATGACAGAAAGGATACAACCGTAAATACAAGCAGACGACACGGGTTTCCTCCAAAGGGTCTGTGGACTGACGTTACACGATAGAGTGCTGCGCTTGGAGATGATAGAGTCACTCAAGATATTGCCGCTACTTCTCCGAATTGAAAGATCACAGCTTCGATACTATGGGCATGTGGTTTGAATCGTAAGACAGATTTTACGGGCAAAACCAACCGGCAGGAGACCCAGGTGTAGGCCCCGGGGAAGACGGTTGGATAACATCCATGAGCTTGGCTGGTCACGCTTGGGGGATCAAGTCGGATCAGTTGGGGATGGTTGATTCTGAGAGCACCCGCTGGAACGAGTGTGTGAAAACTCTGCCCTCACGACTCTCTTAAGAAGAAGAAGAATACTGTTGAAGAGTACGGGTTAAAATGAAGCAGTAAACCATAAACACACGCGCACGCGTGCACACACACACATATACACACACAAATACACATACATATTATTGTATGATTATATTATGTATGTGCGTGAAACTGCGTGCGTGACTGGGAACATTCTCTGAATCTCATAGAGCACCGCTTTTCATACTTGCAATACATTTTCAATTAGATGTCACTTGCTCTAACGTAATTCATGGGATATTTACCACTTTTATGGTGGCGAACGTCTTCTCAGATGTTTTAAATCTTAATCAAATTCCAATTGAAACATTTTTTGCATTGAAACATTGTTAGCCATTTTGGGGTAGCTATAACGGAAAACTCTGTTCGTGTTTTCTGTTTTTCTTGATTCGTATGTATTATTCCTGCTAATATATACATTTATATAAACGAATGTATGTTTAGAAATGATAAGGGGAATTTGCATATAAAATGGACATTAGAACATATCTCAAGTTTCTTCTCTTAAGGGGTCTTATATGTGCTATTATTTAGACTATTTTCTATAAAAAAAAGACTTCGTTGAAGCTTCTAACTTTCTCATAAATTTCAAATATATATATATATATGCACAAACACACATGGAAAAGTTGATAGATTTAGAGAGGGAGGGGAAGATATATATATATATATATATATATATATATATATATATAGAGAGAGAGAGAGAGAGAGAGATGGAGACAGAGGGAGAAAGACAGTGTGTGTAAGAGAGTGGGAGAGAGAGACAGGGAGTTAAAGAGCGAGCGAGAAGTTCTATATATGAGTGAATCTAGTCAGCTTGTTTGTATGGCTATTTTGTGTCTATCAGTGTAAGCAGCTTAAAGAAAGGTCACGGCGTATTCAGTAGACTGGAACGATAAATATAATGGGATTTACGTAAAGAGTCAACGATAATGCAGTTTGTTTGAGCGATGGTTGAACTCAGGTTAGTTATCAAGGCAGAAAGCTACTTGGTAAAAGTTGAAGTAGAAACCTTTGGTAAGAAACGATTATATTCATTGATAGGAAGGAAGTTAGCCCAACATATTACACAGTCAGTGTGGCGGTGACGTTCTTAACATCATTTATTAATGCTTGAAATATACGCAAAAGAACAAACATATACCACACAGACATATATATAAATATATATATGATATACATACATACATATATATATATATATATATATATATATATATATATATATATATATATATATATATATATATATATATATATATATAGAGAGAGAGAGAGAGAGAGAGAGAGAGAGAGAGAGAGAGAGAGAGGGGACACGCTTGAATATATACGATGCAAGAATTATACTATTATTGCCTTTATCCCATTGTACAACTAATAATTTCTTTCTCACCTTCTCTGTTTGTGTGTGTATATATATATATATATATATAAAATGTTATCATCCTAATGCAAATGACTCTAATAATTGTTGATCTCTTTTTAGTTGAGAAAACTGAGAAAAGAGACATGAAAGAATTTGAAAGCTTCGTCTACGACGAACCTACCCCGCATGTGTTAGTTGGCGTATGACTGGACTAAATATTATTCTAAAGAGTTGTTGGTCGCTAATTTCGCATTTCTAGTAGACTTTAAGTCACGGTGTATTCGCAGTACAACTTTTAGAGAATCGGACGGCGTGCTTTGCAGCATATAGTTACGTCCCTTTACGGATTGTGTTCAAATCTGGCTGAGGTTAACTTTGCCTTTCATCCTTACGGGGTCGATAACATAAAGTACCAGTAAAGCACTGGGATAATTGCTGACCTTGTGCCCCAAATAGAAACAATTATAAGTATAAATAGCCGATTGACTCGTGACGCATTGAGATAATTTAAAATTTGTAATACAGTCATCTTTACGCAAATGACAGTAATTATTGTCGATCACTAAAAATAATAGTTGTGAAAAGTTCTCATGAAGACAGGAAAGTTGGTCAAGGTTGACTGCAAGAAATTGAAACCCGCATATGATTGTTTAAAATTAGAATTTAGCGGTTTTATCCTTTCCAAGTCTCATCAATGTATATATTTAGGACTTGCTAAAACGCTTGTCAAACCAAACGTTTATTAGCGAACTTGAGAATGATGATTCAATACCGGACCAGAGATTAATAGTAACATAATGAACCAATAGACGTTAAACACTGCCCGGTTGCATCATTGCTGTTTGGCTCAGCTGAAGGTAGCAATGCAGTTGGAAGAACAAAAACAATGTAGAAATTCCCAATCGGAGATCAATGGAAAATACAAGAGGTACAAACCAAAATGTTCAGCTATTTGTAGGCAGACAACTATCACAATTTATGGAAGGATGCTTGCATTTTCTGTGACTTACCCGAGTCGTTTACTGAATGGCAACAAGAGACATTGTAACTTGTTTAATATCTATATATTAGCAGCTACTGATTTGGGAGAAATTATTTTTCTGCCTTGCTTACATTCATCTTTAGTTAAGACTTCCAGGTACTGTACGGCTATCAAAATATCTCCTTTTATAAGATTATAGTTCCTTAACAGTGTTACAAACATAACGTGATTTAGAATAGATGCGTATATAAAAGCATATATTATATTAGGCTTTCAGATACGCCTCTATTATTGTTAGGATCTTGGGAGAGTATTTTTGCCTTCATACCGTGTTATCTGAGTTGTAAAGGTTTTATTACAAACATATTAATAACGTGACAGCAGTCTCCTATGAATTTATACCGAACTATCATTACATGATTTCTGTTAGTCATCAAAATCTGATAATTCAGCACGTGTCTACAATCATAAGTGTCGGAAAATCCCTGTTGTACCTATGTACACACACACGCAAACATATATATATATACATACATACACATATATACATCTTACGTTTTGCTTACTGGGAGAAGCATTACTTAATTCTATTCTAGTAAACATTACATGATGTGGCATGTATATATGACATCAAGAAGAATTATACACTGAGTTTTATTTTGAGCGTTCATTGGATTTAGTGAAGTTTGCTGGCTCCGACCTGGAATAGAATCGAGCGCACAGAATCGCTTTATCATTTCGTGTATATATATATTTATTACCTATGTATATCCAGATCTATTACCAGAGAAAGCACGCATTTAACTATGATTTTACAGCAATTGCAGCACAAAGCCAAGCCAAAGTGGTGTTGAAATAATCGAAGAAAAAGAAAGACCAGAAAGAAATTTTGTTGGTAGTTATCTGCAAATAAATTAAGATTTCGGATAAGTTTTCGCAAGAGTAATACTGGTGCCCTTAACTTCAGTTTGACTGGATACTCCATCATTGTCAGAAATTTCATTGTACTTAACACTCTAGGCTTCTAAGAAGTTCAAAATTGCAATGAAATTGGGAAACCGAAGCCAAAAGAAGAAAGAAAAATGGCAAATTAAAGGAAGAATGGGATAGAAAAGGGGTGTAATGAGGCACTGCGATAGTGAACGGGAAGGGCAAAAGAAGAAAGGAACTACGTTGAGCGAATGACAAATAGAAAATGGAAAGATATATGGGCAAGACGAGGAGATATATAGATAAATAGCTATATCGAGGAAGAAGTATAAAGAGTTTACGTTAGGGGGAATTATAAGAGTGGAGCTAATAGATAAACAGGAAGGAAGCCGCGAAGAGAGGAGACATTTTGGCGTTTGGATTACGAATGCATCTTCATCGCTTAATCTTCTTATGTATACAGAGAAGCAACTGTAAAAGAAGTAGACAAATGAACATAAGGTGAGTGTCAAGATAGAGATATTAAATGAGCAAATGAGGAAATGGAAGAAATGTGGTGTATATACGACTTTCATTACACAGATCTTTAGATTTGAAACTGTGTTTGAAGTGCGGCGTATCACTTTCTGAGCATTTGACAATCTGGTTTGTGTTATATAGCAACTATTTGAGGGGGTTATGCCCTATGCATACATTATATTATATGTATAATCTAGGTTGGGTGCAGTTGGGTGTTTATATGCTGGACGTCTTTGGGTGTGGTTCTTAGGGGTGTGGTTAGTTTAACTTTATGTATAATGTGCTTTGTAACTAGTGGGTAAGAAAACGTATAGGTTTATAGATTGCGCTTGTTTGAATTCGAGGATAACGTTGGTTTAGTGTCGATTTCTTTGCATTGAAGTTAGGTGATTGGTGACAGGAGAGTAAAAGGGGAATGTTACATATTGGTAATGTGGTATTTTGAACACGTAGCGATGTAATTTGATTTAATATGTAAATCTAATACGGTGACTGACACATGAGCAGTAAAGCTAAACCAGTAACTCAAGGGTCAGGAATTTCGCGCTTAAGGGCAATTATCAAATAGATATGCTAGCCCTAGAGGCGCCTGTGGAGATTCGCAGCTATATATATATATATATATATATATATATATATATAATTGTTTCTACTTTTGGCACAAGGCCAGCAATTACCCAGTGCATTACTGGTACTTTATTTTATCGACCCCGTAAGGATGAAAGCCAAAGTTAACCACGGCGGGATTTGAACTCAGTCCATAAAGGGACATAACTGTGCTGTAAAGCATGGCGTCCGACCCTCTACCGAAACTGTCAATCCACGATAATGTCAGAACTGTGAGGGGAGAAAAAGCCGAATAAATCGACATTTACTTGATGAGTCAATTATTTTATCAACTTGGGATGAAGGCAAGACCAACTTAAACTCGTTGGGTGTTGAGCGCAGAACATAATGACCTAGAATGGAACACTTCAAAGCAGTTTGTCCGTCGATTGAACGATTCTGTCAATCCACAGCACCTCATACATACATACATACATACATACATACATGATGATGGCTGCCCCCTCGATATCGAGTATAGCCATTGCACGATACAACATGATTAATAATTATCAGTTAATGCTACCGTGCAACGCCTGTGCGTGAAGATTTTTTTAAAGTGAGGAAAGACTGTGCACTGAGCTAATCCCACTCTCTGAGCGACAGTAGCTATAACCCGAAAAGAAGAACAGATCAACATCATCTGTAGATCAACTACTGAGCCGCATGTTTTATGTCGGAGTTATCCCAGTTTCCTGAGTTGCCTTCTAGAAGAATGCCCTGACAAAGGCTAGGGGTCCTTCACTCCCAGTGGTTTAACAGCGCGATCGGTTATCCAGTCCGATTATTTCTGTCCCCTCGCATATACATGCACATGCATTCATGTATATACATACACATGCATAAATCTATATACATAATATATACATACATACATACATACATACATGGTGGCTGCCAACTCGTTTTCGAGTACGGCCACTACTTTATATCCATGTAGGAGAACCTCTACTGATGCGCTGAACGAGTGTGACTTTTTAGTCCAGCCAGCGACTTGAAAGCTCTGGTACAAACACTACACTTGTGACAATTATTGACACATAGTGCTGGGCCCATGGTACCATGTGACGACAAATGCAGAGAGATCTCCAGATATAAAGCAATGCCTGTGCCGTGAAGCTTTTATAGTGAGCAAAGGCACTGCACAAAGCCAGTCCCACTCTCTTAACCAAGATGATATTTACCAAAAAGAAGAACAAGTCAACATCATTGGATACCATCAGGGTTGCAGGTGTTATATCAGAGTTTTCCTTCTCCTAGAATTCTGCCTTGACAAAGGCTAAGGGGTCATCTCTCCCGGTGATTTTGGATGGCCATTGACTCTTAAGAGCTCCTTTGCCTTTTGACAGGTTTTGTTTTTAGTCCTGCAGGATGTCCAAAGTCACCCTCCTCACCAAGAAACCTTGGTGGGGTTGCCAGTTTAGTCGCCAACGACCCGACCATGGGACAGGTTGTACTGGAATACATGTTACCAGTAGCACCAACTGGTGACCTGACATACATACATACATACATACATACATACATACATACATACATACATACATACATACATACATACATACATACGCAAACATACACTCATATATAATGGTATGGATCCCCATCGGATTTGACAATGAAAGTTCCAATTGTTCGATCAACAGATGTACCTGATTATGAAATTAATGTGTAAGAGGCTGAGCATACAAGACTTACGTGTATCTTTAACGTATCTCTCAGGGAGATTCAACATAAGAGTGTATGATAAAGCTGGCGCTTTTGATGAATATATAATGTATCTGCTGGCAATCCAAAACGTTTCTATCTACCCCGGAACGTAATGCATAATAAACACTAAACCATTTTGAAAACAATAAAACGGTTTTATTATCTAATCAAGCAGTTTTAGAAATTACAATAGCCACCCCACCACCACATTCATCCAACACAACCATCCCTTCACCACAGCCATCCAACACAACCATCCCTCAACAGTTATCCGCCCCAGCCATCCCCCAC
>OZ024742.1:259312643-259315143 GCA_964016885.1 Eledone cirrhosa | reverse complement strand
AGAGTTCTTCCGAAGAGATTGGCTAGTTGATTTTCGTCGCTCTTCCCCTCCACTAATCCTCTATAGAACGCCAAGGTGGAGTTTCCACCGATCACATTGCCCGATTGGTCGAGGGCTGTGAGCGCCTGAAGACATTCCAGTCTCCAAGCGCTCCCTCTCGGTCTTCGCTTGACCCAGGAATGCAGCTCCGTCAAGGAGACGAGCTGGGGAAAGACGCGTCTAGCAAACAGCGACCACACCTGATCACCGTCGAGGAAGAGGTGGAGATGTCGTAGCCTGAGCGCGTGTCTGCGCATCATCAGCCACAGCATGCCCAGCCACCCACGTAGCGGTGGTTAACAGCATATGGACCGCCTGACCATCGGAGCGCGTCCCTTCCAGAAAAAGCGAAAGAGCAAGCGCTCCAGCGCAGTAAGGCGAGGCTTAGGACAAGGTACAACGCTCAGGCGGTAGTAGATGACGGACGCGATGTACGCGTAAGCCACCTCCGCTCGACCTTTCAGGGATAGCTTACTCTCCGCCCATTACTGGGTGAGAGAAGTCACCCTGCTCGTCACCTCGTCCCAGTTTTTGTCCATCTGGAGGTCCCGACTGAACCAGACCCCTAGCAATTTAACCGGTCCGTCCGTCCAGCGCCTGACGACGCTGTTGGACGGCATGGAACTGCCTCTCCAGGTGCCGAGTTGCAGGCCCACTGACTTTTCCTGGTTGACCATTGCTCCTGTCACCGCTTCGTATTCTCTTAGTGTAGTGCCGATCGCCTCGATGTGTTTGGCGTTCGACACCACTGCGGTGACATCGTCCGCATTTGCTGACACGGATCTTCGCGCGGGACCCCCTCAACGTCTCCATTTTGTGCAGTAATGGCTCGAGAGTCAATACGTACAAGAGGGACGAGAGGGGACATCCTTGGCGGAACGAGCGCATGATGTTGAACGGTTTCGAAAGGTGACCGTTCACTCTCACCACAGAGCAGATGTCGCTCTGCATGGCAGCGATCCAGCTTCTGAAGACGGGCCCAAAGCCAGCGGCCCTCAGGACTGCCGCTAGGTAACGAGGGTCGACCCTATCGAAAGCTTTCGACTGATCTAAATTGATCAAGGACCCACCCGTGCCATGTTCCCTAGCTACCCTCTCTACGATGTATCGCATGATGTGGAGGTTGTCGTGGATGGATCTGTCGGGAATGGCGCATGTCTGCGCTTCTCCCACCAGACCACCAACGACAAGCGCCAACCTCTTTACTAGCACCTTGGCCAAAATCTTGAACTCTGGTTTAGCAGAGTTATGGGCCTGAAATTATCTACGTTATCCCCCTTGTTCGGATCCTTTCTCAGCAGCGCCACCGCTCCTCGGCTCACAGAGATGGGAATTCTCCCGTTCTGTTGCCAGTTGCAGTAGACGTCCACCAAGAGGCCTCCGAACAAGTCTGGCATCTGTACGTAAAATTCATAGCGCAGATGATCCAAACCAGGCGATTTACCCCTTGTGCAGCCAGTCATTGCCTCCCGTACTTCAGCGGCTGTTATCGGCTTTTCGCAACACTCCGCCTCAGTGGCAGAGAGCCGCGGCAGTCCGTCGAGGTAGACACTAATGTCCAACCCTCCATCCGACCCGCCGCTGCCCCGAACAGCTGAGCGAAGTGTCGCTGAAAAGCTTCATACATTTGCCCGGGATCGAGTATCATGCGCCAGTCGTGGTCCAACAAAGACCGGATCGTGTCTTTGTTGGCACGACGCGCCTCCGCCACTCGGGCCCATTGAACGGCTTTCGTCCCCTCGTGTCTGAGAGCACGTATCCTAGATCTGACAACGCAGCCTTCGTGCTTTGCATTGAAGAATTGGTCAAGGACCAATTTCGCCGCAAGTACGTCGGTCGCGATGCCTTTGCTAACTAGTTCTCCCTCTGCTCTATTATTCGCTATAGCTAAAGCCTTACTAAACCTAATGGACTCTATTATAATCGCTCTTTTCAGAGCTAACCACCACTTGTTGTTGACGCTGGCCCCCGTCAACGACCGCTTAACTAGTTGGCTAATCCGGTCTCTGTAGGCCTTGCGCGCCGGTAAGGACGCGTTTAGCTTCCAGTAGCCGGGTCCTTGTCTATGAAGCCTATCTAAGTCAACCACATAGATCACGAATGTGTGGTCCGTGTAGCTGACTATCTTGAACTGTGGACAGCCTATGCTAGACCTATCTATTTCCCTACAAAATACTCTATCTAGATATGATCTGGATGACCCGATGCGGTTTCTCCAAGTCCAGATTGGCACATTCGGGAAATCTAATCGGTACCTCAAAACGCCTGAGCAGGTTGGTGAGGCTCTTGCACCATCCTCCCCTATCCGCTAATCCCACACAGTCCCTGCGTGCATCTAAGATCCCGTTCCAGTCGCCCACTAACACTAAAGAGCGGGACGTTCCAAGAAAGGTCTCCAGACGCCGGAAGAAATCAGGCCGCCCTGCTCCTGTCGGGGCATAGATGGCCACTAGCCTGAAAG
>OZ024742.1:259265143-259305143 GCA_964016885.1 Eledone cirrhosa | reverse complement strand
AAGTATCGAGTAATGGTCTAACTGTTTTTTACCGCCTCCAATATTATATATATATATATATATGTGCGTGTGTGTGTAAACACTAGCCCCCCCCCCACACACACCCCACACTCACACATTATATATATATATTTATTTTAGAATAACCCTGTTTTCAAACAAAATTTCTTTTTACGAGAAAATAATTGCTCTCCAAAGAATATATGAATAATTGAAAATAAAATGAACAATATAATATCTACTTCATCATATTCACTAATCTATTGTTCATTCTGTTTATGCAGATGTTTGCTCTTTCCTTCAAATGATATAGATTATCAGTGGACGACGCAACCGTTAGATCACGTGTTCAATCCCTGTTCCTGGAATCTTTGGCATGTGTCATTCACCATGGACCCTGCTGGACGTATGGCTTATGAGTGATTGAGTGTCCCACAGACACATCTACCTATAACGTAATTCTTAGTGATATTTACCTTGATAATGTGTGGCCATTAAATTGCATGTAATCTCATTTTCTGCCACCTGATTTGACTGCAGCAACGTGGAGTCATGTGTCATGCTTAAGGACACAACATATCGCCGTCAATCGAACATACGACATAACGATATTACGATCATAACACACGCAACATAACCTCCAAGCTAAGCCCCTTCATAGCTTAAAATTTTATATATAATAGACGATCGATACTGATATTGACGATCGATGCTGAGGGCTATAATTAGAGTTATGCATAATAAAAGTTATCCCTGCTGAAGAAATAAAAAGCATTGTCTTCTAAATAGAATTTTGAAATGTATATATATATATATATATATATATATATATATATATGATGTCCAAGAAAAGAAAACACCATTGGTAATCGAATCTTCGACCTGACGATTATGAGATGAACGCCCTAACCACTAAGCTACAAGCTTCCCCTATTATCGGGATAGAATCAGAGATGAATGGGGAAGAAGATCCATGAGAAAAATAGTCAATAATGCAGATCCCATCAGTGAAGCACATTTCCCGCTCTATTCCAAAAAGTAATTAATAAATCAATTAAATCATATGCCTTTGCTCACTTTCATAATACTAATCCTTTCATTCATTCTTTCATTCGTCCATTCTCTCAATCGTTCAGTCTTTCAATCAGTCTTTAATGTATTCTATGTATGTTTTTCTTTCATTCTTTCTTTCTAATTTTACCTGCTCCTTCATCTCTATATTCCATGAATCTCACAAACCACCATCTCCTATATTCATTCTCTTTTATCTCTATGGATCTCCATGTGCACTTTCTCTATGCATAATACACAATCACACACACACCCCTTTGTACACATTTTGTACCTTAAACACAACCTATATGTATATATATATATATATATATGGCTTGTATTTAACGTATATATATACATATATATATATGTATATATATATACCATTTGTGTTAGGTTATTTACCAATTGGTGGAACTGGTGATTCCGGCGAGTAAACGATGATGCAATAAAATAAACCTCTCGCCATTATGCACATCAGCTATCGCATATGTGGTATCCAGTGGTTGTTGCAGGAACATAGTGAAATATTCAATATAAACAACAACCGGTTGTACATTAAAAATTATAATTTTAAATCTGCGAAAATACAATACATATTTCAATCGCTCAACTTCATCAAGTGTATATGATGCAAGGCGCAGGCGATTTTATCAGGTGTTAATTGCAGAATTAATTATAAAAGAGAACAGGACTTTGGGGGAAAACAAACAGAGAATAGAAAATAGTAAATACAGGATGATTATAGAATTCATCAACTCAGTTTAAAATATATTTGGCAATTGAAAGAGAGCGGGATGACAAATCCTACCACCAAATAGAGTATTGTGACAAAAGCGAAAGCCTACAACGGATGTGGCATCAGATGCAACTGATATACCACTGAAAAACTTAATATCCTAGCATTATCAATATATTAATTAATATTAATTTTATTAAAGTTTTACAATTTTTAATTTTTCAATTTTCAATTTTTAAATATTTTCAATTTTTTAAAAATATAATTTTTTTTCCACTTTGTCATTCTGTAAATTTGTTATTTTTTTTTGTTTTTTTAACTTTTTATTTTTCCATTTTCCATTACCCTTTCTCCATTTTTCAGCATTTTCCTTTTTCCTTACTTCCTTTATAACTTATATCTTATATGTGCCTACAACCCACACCACCCGACACTACCACTATGATCATCATACATAATTTCATAATATTTACTTTCTATCTCCGTAAGTTATATTCATATATCTTATATATTTCAATAAATGTTTTTCGAATATTAATAATTGTTTCTACTTTTGGCACAAGGCCAGCAATTATCCCAGCGCATTACTGGTACTTTATTTTATCGACACCGTAGGATGAAAGGCAAAGTTAACCTCGGCGGGATTTGAACTCAGAACGTAAATGGCCATAACTCCATGCTGTAAAGCATGGTGTCTGACGCTCTACTGATACTGCCAAACCACCGCTTTTCGAATAATATTAATAATTGTTTCTACTTTTGGCACAAGGCCATCAATTACCCAGTACATTACTGGTACTTTATTTTATCGACCCCGTAAGGATGAAAGGCAAAGTTAACCTCGGCGGGATTTGAACTCAGACCGCAAAGGGACGTAACTATGCTGGAAAGCATGGCGTCCGACTCTCTACCGATAATAATATTAATAATAACATTCGATTCGTTTGCAATTATGCAAACAAGCCTCAATTTTATAGCCATGTCAGTAAAATGAACCCTTCATTCTTGCTCTTGTGTTGACATGCGAACAGATCTACTGACATGGCTATAAAATTGAGGCTTGTTTGCATAATTGCAAACGAATCGAATGTTATTATTAATATTCAAAAAACTCAGATTACATTTATTGTATTCAGCCATGTAAAGCGAAATTTTCTTTTTTATTATATATTTCACATATTTACTTAGTACCAATACCACCATGTCACCACTTACTCATTCACCCGTCTCAACTTATATAATTTTATATTACCGTAATCTTCACTGTACTTTATTCTTTAATTCTAAACTAAATCGCTTTATAATTTTTATTCATTTCCACAGCCGTCACCAACACTAGCCCCACGACCCCCCTTCCACCACAGTACTCTTACACCCATCGTATATATGTATGCATGCATTGGAACTTGTATATCCATATTCATATCTCTATGTATATAAGCACATCTCTGTGTAGGCATGCGTACATTTTTGTTTACGCGTATTTTATGTGTATATATGTACGCACGTTTGTATAGGTGTATGGTCGTTCATGTGTGTGTGTGTGTTATGTGTGTGTGAGTATGTATATATATATATATATGTGCATTTGTATATATATATATATATATATATATATATATATATATATATATATATAATGTATAAAAATCAATTCAATATAATTACCTCATTACCAGAGGTTTCCCGAATGAGGCGAATACGAAATAAACGACTTCATTCGTTCGTCAGACGAGGCAATATATTATTGCCTCGTCTGACGAACGAATGAAGTCGTTTATTTCGTATTCGCCTCATTCGGGAAACCTCTGGTAATGAGGTAATTATATTGTATTGATTTTTATACATTAAATTTTGCTCTGATACTTACATAGAGCACTCTTCATTTCTATGACCTTTTCTGTTTCCAACGGAAATTTCAATACTTATATATATATATATATATATATATATATATATATATATATATATGTTAAAATTTACATGCACCTATATGTATATTGTATTCGCATGTGCATATATACATTTATAATTTTTATATATATTTTCATGACTTTAAAAATATTTTTTATATATTTCCTTTCATGAATTTTATATGCACATGTGTTTGCGTCTATACAAATATATTTTTTTACATTTATGTAAGCACTTGTGTAAGTGTATTTAGTGTGTATGCACGTGTGAATACGTTTGTGTGTATGTATCTATATTTGTGTAGTTATATAAACATGTATATTCCATCCACCACGTTATCCTGCCAATACTACCAACCTTTTTATTAACCCACAATACACCTACCCTCACCTTTTAAAAAGGTATGCCTATGCCCACTATCACCCATTACCACCTTCGTTTTCACACACCCTACCATCCCCCACTGTTACCATCAGTCTATATTAATTACACCTCCTAACCTCGAGTATTCCTTTATTTAGAGCGTCTGCTATTGAAACGCCAGTCCTTGACTGATGACCCTGTGATAAACAGTGTAACAAGACTCACTATTTAGTCTGAATAAAAATATATATATATATATATACTATATAATATTTTGAGAATAAGCTCTCAGGACTGAGAGCTTATTCTCAAAATATTATATAGTATACTGCTCCTTAAATGTTAGAGCTGATCTTTAATCCCGCATATATGGCTGTTATTTCTAGCACCGTTAATGCGGGACGGCTAGTTTGGTCTGGCTATACACGTGTAGTCAGACTTGCAAAATTTTTTGATGTGAGATGTACTAATTTCTACTGGATTCCTGTTGATATGCACAGAAGATTTGGATTTTCACTTTTTATTTCAATTCCATTTCGATTCTCTTTATTTTTTAAATTCACATACCACCATTGCGAAACGGATTTAGGTTTCGAGGTTCAAATTCGTCTGCAGAACAGGTTTGGATTTTGAAATTTAAATCTGTCCAGGAATCATGGCAGTTGCCAATATAAGCTTGTCTTTATTGACTTATATCGAGACAGACAAATTGTATTCACTTAATTAGTTTATTTCATTAATAGCTGACTGTCTGTTGCAATGCAAACACGTTTTGTGTTTATCATATATTTTAATGTATATATATATATATATATATATATATATATATATATATATATATATATATTATAGAGCAAAATTACAGGAGGCCAGAGAGGTGAAATACCTTCAAAGTATTATTTCTATGACCAGTTCTACCCTGTGCTAAACCACCAAACTTAAGTGTGTGTGTGTGCGTACATATATATATATATATCCTGGCCTTTTGCTTAAGAAAAGGCCTTGGGCGCACCGCTGATCGCTATATATGTCCTGTAAATAAGCGCCGGATTACAGCTGACGAAGGGTTCCTTTTTTCTCTTTTTCTTTTCTTTTCTTTTCTTCTCCTGTTTCGTCCATACCACCATCCTAAACCTTGTTCATAGTAACCACACGACTCTTTTCGTTTCTTATCATTTTGTATATATATATATATATATATATATATATTATATATATATATATATATATATATATATATATATATATATATATATATATATATATATATATATATATATATAAGCATATATTTGTGACAAGTTCGAACGGTTGCAGCTTGTAATCATGACGAGCTGATACCGCTCGAGATGGCAGCCAAATCTGCACCTCAGTAATATAGCTTTTCCGCATCGCACCAGCATATAGCACTACACTGATTTGTGGTCTTGCCAGTCTTTGGCGTGTAGAAACTCACTACATATATATATATAGTAATACGAAAGGCAAAGTTAACCTCGCCGGATAATATATAGTATTAAGTGTGAAAACTTTAATCTGTTATTTTAATATATATATATACTATATATATATATATATATATATACATATATATATATATACTGTAATATATATATATATATTACTGTATATATATATATACTGTATATATACAGTATATATATATATATATATATATATATATATATGTACATAAACGTATCACTTCATCTCATATATTGATATATTTATCAACGCGAAAAAGTTCACCTAACATAATATTTCAATCTCACCCACCCTATATAATGTAGTGGTGGTGATGGTAGTAGTAGTAGTAGTAGTAGTAGTAGTAGTAGTAGAAGTAGTAGCTGTAGTATTAGTAGCAGCAGTATTAGTATTATTATCACCCTATTTTACACACACTCATACTCTCTCTCATTTCATTTCCTCTCTTATCTCTTTATCTTCTTGCGATTCATATCTGCCAGTATTTCTTTTTGCTTTGCTGTCTTTGTCCACGATATTTCACCATCTCATTGCCCTGGCTACCCATGAATATAGCATTGCATTACACCAATACACACACACGCTTTCGCCCATTCTCCCCCCTCTCTCCCTCTCATCTCTCTTTCCTCCTATCTTTAACTATTCGTGATTCATATCTTTCGTATTATTTCTTTTGCTTTGCTCTCTTTGTCCACAATATTTCACCATCTCATTGCCCTGGCTACCCATGAAAATAGCATTACATTACATCCCCCCCCCCCCTCTCTCTCTCTTTCCATGCACAGCTTAAAAGGAAATTGTAAAGGTTTTATTGAATTTATCCGCCATATTAAGTAACATAACAGAACCGAAAACAAAGCAATTTGTAAAACATTCAAAAGCAACCAGCTTCCAACACCAGCGACGACAACAACAACAACAAAGACAACATCCACAGCAATGAAAACAACAATAACGTTAATAATTAAAAATGGCAACTGATGTTGATAATGATAATAGCTCTACTACTACTACTACTACTACTACTACTACTTCAGTAAATAAAGATAATTCCGCTGTTACTGCTGGTGGTGATGATGATGAGGAGGAGCAGAAGTTGTGGAAGGGGAAGAAGAGAACAAATCTGGTGAAGCTCAACGGTAGCAACCACAACATCAGTAACAACAACAATATATCATTTCAATTTAGTATTTAGTGACATGGGTTTAACGAATAAGAGAAAGTAATGAAAACAAATGAACATTCACAAATATAGAGCATAACAGAAATGTAAAACATATCGAGATTAATATAGAAATCAACAACATTTAAATCACCCGCAAGATTATGATAACTGAAATATGCACCACGAATAATAATTGTTGCTACGTTAGGCACAAGGCCAGCAAATACCCAGTGCATTACTGGTACTTCATTTCATCGACCCCGCAAGGATGCAAGGCAAAGTTAACCTCGGCGGGATTTAAACTCAGAATGGTAAGGACCGTAACTCTATGCGTCAAAGCAAGGCGTCCGACCCTCTACCAATACTGCCAATCCACCGCCCCACGAATAATAATGGTTTCTTATATAGGCACAAGGCTAGCAATTCTTTTTTTTGTGGTGGGGGGGGGGGGGCGTTTTATATCGACCCCAGTGCGTGACTGGTACTTTGTTTTATCGACCCCGTAAGGATGAAAGGAAAAGTTAACCTCGGCGAGATTTGAACTCAGATCATAAAGAGCCGTAACTCTATGCTGCAAAGCATGGCGTCCGACCCTCTATCGATACTGCCAATCCAATGATTTCTAATTTAGGCACAATGCCATCAACTTATGGGAAGGGGGAAATTGATTACACCGACCCCAGTATTTCACTGGTACTTTACTATATCAATCACGAAAGGATGAAAGGCCAGATTTGCCCTGGCAGGATTTTAACTCAGTGTACAGGAACGTAACAAATGGGGAAAAATATTTGTTTGTGGGTATTTGACCCCCCCCCCCCCCCAAAAAAAAAAGCACACAGAGAGAAAGAAAGAAGAAACCAGAGGGATAGAGAGATGCATATAAGACAAACTCCAGAACTTGCAAATATACAAAATATAGAGTAAATAAACTAATAAACTTTGCACATATTACGAAAAGTATTTTTAATATAACAGGAATTGCAGCACCAGTAACAACACTGCACACATCCATACAGAGCTGTGTTCGGTAATATAATGACAGTACGCAACGGGAATAATGGTTTCTGATCTAAGACAAGGCCAACAATTTTACAGGATTGGAAAGTCGATTAAATCGACTCCAATGCATTACAAGTGCTTTATTTTACCAACCCATAACCGTGGAAGGCAAAGCTCATCTCAGGGGTATTTGAACCCCGACCGTAAAGGGCTATAGTTATGTACCACAAAGCATGTTGTCCAACGCTCTACCGATACTGACAATCAACAGTGAAAATAATAGTTATTAATGTAAGAACATTAAATACATAAATATAACGAAGATACGCAATAAAAGTAGATTGGTAGATGGATAGATTGAACCTTTGAAATATTAACATTCACTTTGTGCTTAAGATAGACATCAACCACATCTGCAGTAGTAATTGTAGTGTAGAATAATGTTACATGAATAGTAACAAAACGACAACTACTACTACCACCACCACGACCAGCACTACCCCAACCACCTCTACCATTACAACTACTACTGCATGTGCACCAATAACAGCTCTTTCTTCAACAAAACCAATATCTATATCAATAGTAAAAATAGCAACTGCCCCCGCCGCCACTACTACCACTACATGAACTGTAGCAATGATAACATCGACAACAATTACAACAGCTATAATAAAGAGCACAGACAAAGAACAGCAACGTCACCATGTGCTGCAGATGTACCACAGCTACAATTGCAATAACATAAAGTTGGCCATCCACTATTAAAAGCTAAGCCAAGACCAGAGCAGTCAAAGATTTCACGTTAACAATGTTGAATACTGAAGATGAAAGAAGGTGGAGTAGGTGCAGGGAAAATGAGGAGGTTGAATAGATCGATATTTATCAACCCATTTCATTCTTGTTTGCTTTGAACACTTCAAAAAGACAAAAAAATATAACAGTGCCGGGTGGTGGCGATTGTAAAGCAATTGTTTCTTAAATATTTCCCGGACATTTTCATACATTAAAGAACCGAGAATTTTCTGTAGAAAATCTTTAAATCTACGGCAGAAATTTTTTCCTATTTTTCTAAACTTACACACCCACTCGCCAAATATAAAATATTAGTGTACAACAAATCTTGCCTGCCTAAACTACAACAAAACGCTTTCCCATTTTTGCTAGACTCACGGAATGATACGTCGGATTCGACGATGAGTGTTCCAGTTGTCCAATCATAGGAACACCAAGCTTATGAAATTAACGTGTAAAAGACTGAGTATTCCAGAGACAGAGACATATGTCCTCTTAGTTTAATTGTTAGGGAGGTTGACACAGTGTGTAGCCCGGCTGCTCCTTTGATTAATAGGTACAATTCACCCAACACATGTTAAGACGTAGTCAGATCAAACTATTTACTTAAAGAACTTCTTTTTTATTCAGTTATGCTGCATTCATGCCTCTAAATTTACCCATATTCTCAACAAATATGTATCACTAGCAGCAGGACTCGGCGTTGCACGGGGTAGGACACCTAAATAGCAACACACATATGCAAATATTGAGGAATGTAGCTGTGTATTTTTTTAATTCCCTTATTCTCAGGGAATGATTGTTCATCTACTGGAAACGTAGAACACCAGCAGGCCCGAATCGTAAAACATTTGCATGCATGTGCAAAATCTGAAGAAAATCAACTGGATACTCTTTAAGCGTTCTAAATCTTATGATTTTTCTTCCATTTGGAGAAAATCGGTTAGGTACTTTTCGAGTTTTATAGATTCGCACCCAGTCACCCGGACAGACATCATCAGTTATGTCTATTGCACCTGCATGCATATTGTAAAGCCTGCAATGCTTGAGTAAGACATATCATGCAACCGCACAGCATGTTGGGCCTTCCCCACAGGAGACCATAGCCTCCTTGTAAATCTACCCAATCTGATATAGACCGAACTGTTATATCGGATCGCAAACGCTTCGGATTTACTATTGGGGTCACCATCAACAAGGTGCCGACAAACAATTTAAGGTCCTCCTCATTTCCTCAATCCCCCCAAAATGGTCCTGCTTAAAAGTAAGTGTTGTGTCCTCTGTTAAATAAACCAAATTTTTAACGAAATATTATACGCTACTTACGATGTTTAAGTAGCGTTTATATTGTAAATGCCCAATGCTAATTTATGAATTTCCTAGAAACCATTAATGGAATCGGCATTTTTGTCCACATCAATGCGAGGGGACTAACTAATGTGTGCTGCAAATTTCAAGGAAATCGGCTGGATTACCTTCAAGTTACGCCTCAAAAAGCCTAAAGATACCTTTAAAATGCGGTTGGGTACTTCTCGAGTTTTAGGGATTTACACAGGCAGGCATCCTCTGTTTTATATATATATATATATATAGATAGTAACTCTACAACACTGTCCTAAACTACAGCAGAAAATGTCAATGAACTATGTACAGAAGAATGGTTTGTGGTTAGGCTGTCGTGGAGGGACACGAGACCTTAGGAAGCAAGATTTCGACTTTTCAACAACGTAAAATTATAATTTTTGCCCAACAACGTAAAATTATAATTTTTCGTGACAGAACTTTGTTTTGTACGCTGCGTAGGATTTTTCCTGAGAATTTGTGCTCAAACATCTGGAATCTTCCTTCATTGACGTCTGTAACATTCTATCTCTTACATTAATACAGAAGGATCGAAGTGGCTATAGATTTGTACTACCACTTACTTTTTATTAGTTGCGTTTCTTTTCGATAGGAGGCGGAAAAATGGAAAGAGTCTCCATTCATGTGTGATGACAATCACTCCAGTTTGTATGGCGTGGCATGGGAATTTATACGTTGTGGCGAAACTTCATCGCCAGCCATTATCAAAGTCGATTTCTTCTCGGAGGGCGTGTGTGAGGTACTTTATTTATTGGCGATGAAAGGACAAAATGGTAAGTTAAATCCCGAAGGATGTGAGATCGAAGCCCAATGAGCCGGAATGAATACGTAGAGAAATTTTCTGATGAGAAGCAAATGAGGTTCGGTAGGCGATTGAAGATGTCCATATATATTTTTTCCTCTAACATGGACGTTCGTGATTGTGATATGTTTACATGTGTATAAATTTAATAAATAAATATATATGCATGTTTTCACTGTCACGACCACCTTTATCCATCTTTATATATATATATATATATACAAAATTAAGATAAATTAAATTAAATCAAATTAAATTAATGACCTCTTCCTTGTTGAAAATCCAGGATCTGGCTTCTATCGTTTACCAATCGATTAATTGGTGAAATATATTTCTTTAATAAAATATATACGAGGAAAATTAATCAAATTATAAGGTATCTATTTTTGAAGTTCTAGTTAAACTTTAATTAGTTACCTACCTAGCTATGTGTGCTTACACACTTTTACAAATTATCCCCTGTGATTGTTTCATATGTCTATTTATATGTCAATCAATTTCTAGTTGATATATATATATATATATATAGACATATAAAATAATTGTTTCTACTTTAGGCACAAGGCCAGAAATTACCCAGTGCATTACTGGTACTTTATTTTATCGACCCCGTAAGGATGAAAGGCAAAGTCAACCTCGGCGGGATTTGAACTCAGATCGTAAAGGGACGTAACTATGCTGGAAAGCATGGCGTCCGACCCTCTACCGATACTGCCAAAAATAATGAATTAGTAATAGTAGTCGGTATGTTTGTATTACACAATATTCCACATAATATGTAATCACTGTTATATGTATTTCATATTGAATTGGTTGAGGACTTCCTGTATTTGGGAGCAAAGATTGGTAATACGGAAGATGATGTGGTTGAGAGGGGGAGGAAAGCCTGGGCGGCGTGCCACAACTTGAGATCGGTGTGGAAGTCAGACCTTCGTAAAGACCTGAAAATCCGCCTCTTCATTGCTGTAGTGGAGTCTGTGCTGCTGTACGGGTCTGAGACTTGGACACTGACCAAGAAACTCACTCAGATGGTGGATGGGTGCTACACGAGAATGCTGAGGATGGCTCTGAACATTAATCAGTATACACTGAGTGTGAAAAACTCAGAGATGTATGGGAGCCTCCCAAAAGTCAGCTCAAAAGTGACACAGAGGAGAGTGACGTTAGCTGGACATGCTCACCGACATCCAGAGTTGACATTGCACTCAGTGCTCCTGTGGGCGTCCCTACCTGGACACACTGGAAGAGGAAGGCCAAGGTTAACGTATGTTGATGCCTTTAGGACAGACACTGGTCTGTTGGAGACGCAGGACATGGCAGCGATAATGAGGGACAGAGACCGCTGGAGAGAACTCGTCCATGGATCTCAGGAATTTTACCCGCCCTAGATTGTGTTCAGAAAAGGTTGTTTTGGTAAAAACAGGAGTAAGCAGGAGAGAGCTCGCAACAATCATAGTTTTAGTAACGATGGGGAATTTTATAAAATATGTTTTATATATATATATATGTGTGTGTGTGTGTGTGTGTGTGTGTGTGTGTGTGTGTGTGTGTGTGTGTTATAGGAAAAAGGATCATCAACATATTTACATCCCTCAATTATTTTAGCAAGAGGAAGGAATGTGCGCTACACTGAGTTCTGTTGAAATATTCTGGTAACTGTATATGTCAATCAAGCATCACTAGGAATACTCTACTGCGAGGAGGTCTCCATAGTTACCAATATTATGGATGGGTCAAGTTTCGCGCATGTAATCAAGCTTCCGTGGATTAAAAGTACTTCATGCACACACACACACACACACACACACACACACACACACACACACACACACACATACACACACACACACACACACACACACATATAAATATATATACATACATTCATACACACACACACATACATATATATATATATACATTCATACATGCATACATACATACGTATATAAATACATACATATATTCATTTATATATATATATATATATATATATATATATATATATATATATATATATATACATACACACATACATACAGATATACATACATATATATATGTACATGCATTCATACATGCATACTTACATATATACATACACACACACACATATATGTGTGTGTGTGTGTATGAATGTATGTATATGTATGTATGATGAATTGAGAATTCTATCCCGACTGTCAATATGAAGGGATACGATGGCGGCCATTTTGATTTCACCTTACTACATTACTCTTCGCTTCACTCCCCTCTAAATTCAATGGGTTATCCTACTCATTATCTTTTCCAATAAACCGTGTGATGTTAGAGAGGCGAATTCTATTTTAAAACAGAAGAGAGCCAAGTTAATCATAATATTCCAGTGACTATAGCACTATAACATCAACCAATTCCATCTGCACCCCCTCTCCCAGTCCCCCCCCACTATCTTTCCCTCTCTCACTCTCTCCTTTTACGTTCTTGATTATGGTCATGCCACTTTTTACAAGTAAATCGAGCGATATGAAATTTTATGGGTTTTGTTCAAGGTGAAATTAAAACAACAAGCGAGAGAGAGAGAGAGAGAGAGAGGGGGGAGGGGGAAGAAAAACAGAGAGATGAAGAAGGATAGAGAAAAACAGGAAAAGAAAATGAGAGAGAGAGAGAGAGACAGAGTGCGAAGAATCTACTCCAGCCCTGGACTGGTAATTTATCAACCTCGAAAGGATGAAAGGCTAATTTGACCTCGCCGGGATTTGAACACTGAACTCAGAGAGCCGGAACGAATACCATCACATCTCACTTCCCTTTTCCCTCCCCCACTCTCTCTTTCTCTTTGATTACAGTCATGGTACTTTCTACAGGTAAATGGGGCGATCTGAAATTTTATGGTCCTTATTCAGGAGAATATAAAAACAACAATAGTAGTCTTGGAATATTTTAGTATTGTGCAAGCCAATGATATCGCCCGTGGAATATTCCTCATGGAAACACTAAAACTCTGAACGTATTGGAATTGCTAAAAGACAAAAAATTGAGAAAACACAACGACATCGTGAGATTATAATGGATCATTCGTCGGTTCTGAGGATGCTCATTTAAATGTTAAAAAAAAAAACATACACATATTGCAAATTCCAAGCTGAATCACCGTGACACAATATGCCAAACAGAAGAGCCTGAAATATTATGGGTGCTCTCCTTCCCTCAGATTAATCTGTGAAATGCTAATGTTATAATGTTTGTTACACTTGTTAAACGTTAAATGTTAAAATGTGTTTCACATGCTTGCAAGAGTTGAACAAAGCATGGAGTGTATCCCAGTTTCATGCGGGTTAATTGCATGTAAGGGTACCACACCATCGAAGTTCTAAGTCCAGGCTTCCGTTGGTGCTAAATTTCAGATAGGCGGCCTGGGGCAACACGGAATGAAGTGTCTTGTTTATAGAAACTTTATCTAGTTTGCGATACGAAACAATAACAACGTGATCATGATCCCCAACAACATAAGCCGTGAATCATGTGCTCTCACGCAAAAGAATAAAAGCATGAAAAAAAAATGTAACAATTTATATTGAAAAGCATTTGTAATGATATATGAAAGTTAAGGACAGGATAAACTAAAAATATAGTGACTTGGTCAAGGACACAACTCATAACGAGGAATCGAACTGATGGCTTTACGATAGTGAGCTCCCAAACTGTACTCATTAAACCATGCGCCTTCACATTGATTAGCACGTGTAATTTAAAGGAATAGCTCAGATATACATTGTACAACGCTGAATCTCCTCGAGAATTATGTTCAGGCTGCATTTGTTACTTGCACATTAATTTCATTAACAACTGGAACAGTCGATGTTGGGGTACAATTTGTAAATTGAAAATAAATGGATCAAATCCAAAGAAAGGTATTATTTCAAACCTTGAAAAATGTTTATACACAATGTTTCCTTTATATTAATTACAATTATGTTCTATTTTACGTTAGAGTTAAATGTAATTTTTATATCCCAATAATCTAACTACTAGGCCCCGCAATTTCACAATGCTATAAAATATTATATGCTATCCAGGGGTCCTTTAATCCTGATGGAGTTGTTCGGGCACCATCTCCCATTGAACATCTCATATCTGGTTGAGTTAATCCCTCTCCAGGTCTAAATACAACTGATCTTCCTTTCAGAACGAGAGCGACAGAGATAGAATGAGAGAAAGGGGAACAATCGGTCTCGAGAAGATTGAAAATAACATCAATGGGATTTGATCTCAATATTTTGATAACTAGAAAGAATACTGCAAAGCATTCTATCCGACGATCTCATGACTCTGCAAATTTGCTAAACCATTAGTAGTATAAGCATCTCTCCAATACACAGCAAGAATTCGCGAAAATATTCCACCGAGTTTCCTCCTTATATCCCCGTACATTTTACCAAATGTTTAAGAAAAACGCTTCGAAGCCATTATTTACCGGGTTCGTCCCCTTGGTCAAATGTCATTTGCCATTGTCTCAGATCGACTCGTGAATTGTGAGTGACGTTGAGTCAATAAGAAACCATATAAAACACTGTACAACGCTAACAAATTCTTATGAGAAGTTTGTTTATTCCTCGAACAAGTAGATTACTAGTCGATGAAAGTAACGGAGAGGTAGATTTCATTCCCTACTACACATACTACAAACAAGGGTCCATCAATTATGAAGAAGCTATGACCGAGCCATTGTATTGAGAGTGACCACTTCTATTCAATATGAAAACATAATCAACTGACCTCTGCTCTCAAATTTCCTACTCTACTGAGATGCAAAGCCGGACTATATTATTCTAAGCGGATAAATAAATGGGAAATATTTCTCATTAATCATACTGTCATTTGACAAATGTAAAGTAGCCGTTGCAATAGCACGTTTTTATTATTGTTATTGGGAGATAAGGGCGGTGGCTTGGCAGAATATTTAGAGTGTCGGAAAAAATACCTTAAGGCTATTGTTCAGTTTTCTTTAGATTCTGAGTTCAAATACCAGATCTTTACAAGAATTCATGCCTGGTATATATATATATATATATATATATATATATATATATATATATATATATATATATATGAGAATCTCTTCTTCCTTCTCAACTTATATATATTATATATATTCTTCTTCTCTTCGCCCACTTATTTCTGAAAGGGTCATGGGGGCAGAGTCCTCAGACACTCCTTCCAGTGGGTCCTGTCAGAAGCAAACGTCTCCAACTGATCCGGCTGGATCCCCAAGCCAGACCATCCAATCACATGGATGTTAACCAAACATCTTGCTCGCTGTCTACCCCTGGGTCTTCTGTCGGTTCGTTTTGCCCGTAAATTTGTCCGGCGATTCTTTCCTGAAACATACTAACCATATCCCCATGATATCGGAACTGTGATCTCTCAATTCCGAGAAGAAGCGGCTCAACATGGAGTGACTCTCTGATCTTCGAGCTACGCACTCTATCGAGTAACGCTACTCAAAAGACCCTTCAGAGGAAACCGATTTCGGTCGCTTTTATTCGCAATCGTATTCTTTCGGCCATTATCCAAGATTCATGACCATAGGTAAGGGTTGTCACGAATACCGAATTGGAGATAGCGAGTTTGGCTTTTACACTATCAACAAGAGAAAGTGAAGGAAAAGAATGGAAAGGAAAAGAATAAGAAGAAAAAGAGTAAAAGAAAAAAAGAAAAAAAAAGAAGAAGAAGAAGAAGGCGAAGAAGAAAAAGAAGAGGAAGAAGCATGAGGTAGAGGCAATATTAATAATGTTTTCTAATTTTGGCACAAGTCCAGCAATTTAGGAGAAGTAATGCGTCGATTAAATCGACATCCAGTATTCTAAACTGGTACAATATTTTATAGACCCCTTAAGGATGAGGAGCTGAGTTGACCTCAATAGAATCGGAACTCAGAGCTTAAAAAAAACCAAAAATATTTTCGACGAGACTAAAGATTCTTGCAATACGCCATCATGGTTGCCTTAAACAACAACAACAGCAACAATAATGACACCAGCAGCAGCAGCAACAATAAGAACAACAATAGCAAAAATAACAACAGCAATATTAACAACAGTAACATTAACAACAGTAACAACAACATTAACAACAGCAACAACAAAATTAACAACAACAACAAAAATAACAGCAATAAAAACAACAAACCAAGTAAACAATCGATTAACCGCCATTTTAAGTCGGTGATTTGATTTCAAGAAAAGAATATGAGAAGATGAGAATATGATATCTTAACTGAAATTGAAATTACAAGAATTCCATTTAGAGGATTAGCTCTGCCGTGGCAGAAATCTCGTGTTTCGATCGGAATGGACTTCAGTCGCTTTTAACGATGAGTGTTCCAGCTGTTCAATCAAAGTAACAGTCTACGCATAAAAATAACTTGTAAGTGGCCGAATGTACTGACAGTAAGACAGATTGTATGATGATGTTGGTCTATAAAATTACAGGCAGATATGCCGCCTGTTAGACATATTGTATGACAGGGCTGGTTTCTTAAATTACATGTAAATATATCGTCAATATAACATTGTTTAAGAGGGTAGGTCGTTTAAGTTACAGGTATATATACCGTTAGTATAACACATTATATAGCAAGTTAGGTGGCTTAAAGTATAGGTACAACCCAGTATAACATATTGAATGACAAGATAGGTCTCTTAAATGACAGGTCAATATATCGTTAGTATGACACACTGTGTGACAAGGTTGGTCTCTTGCATAACAGGTGCAGTTCATCTGACGGGTTTCCAAATAGTTTCCTCCCAAACCACTTTCACTTTCAATTTATATGCTATTCAATGATATGGTAAATGACACTTGCCCAAGTTGTCATAATGTAGGTTCGAACCCGAGACATAATGATTACGAAGTGAACACCTTAACCATCTGGCCATATTGCGCCCAGTGTTCCCATTATTGCTGTGGATATTGAAGCAAGCGTGGCTGTGTGCTTACGAACTTAGCTTTGCAATCAACTGGTCCCGTGATGAATCCCACTACGTAGAATCTTTGGAAAGTGCCTTGACTTGGGAAGTGGAATATTCAACCACGTTAATTCCTTAGTTGAACGTTCGGTTGATCAAAGAGCTGAATACCTACCGTCGAATAAAACAGAGACACCACCATCTTCATCATCATCATCATCATCATTATCATCGTCACCAATGAATATTCTGATTGTTCATCAGTTAAAGCTGGTATATTTATATTGGATGATTGTTATCAATTTCCTTCAATATTCACAGAAGACATAAACCCAGTAATGGTTACGTATATAGGCACAAGGCCAGCAATTTTGGAGGAGGGGGAAGTCGATTAAATCGACCCCAGTGTGTGACTGGTACTTTATTTTATCGACCCCGTAAGGATGAAAGGCAAAGTTAACCTCGGCGGGATTTGAACTCAGATCATAAAGGGCCGTAACTCTATGCTGCAAAACATGTTGTCCGACGCTCTACCGATATTGCCAATTGACCGCCTTCATAAGCCCAATAATAATTGTGCAGTCAGTAGTGTGTCGTCTATTTCGCAGAGTGGATAGAATAGAATGCTTTGTGATATTTGTTCCGCCTCTCTCCGCTCTGAATTCAAAGACACTGAGTTTAACTTCCTATTTCATCCTTTGATGGTGATGAAATACCAGTCCAATACTAGGCAGATTCTGCCTCTATATCTCTTTCTCCCTCCTCTCCCGCTTTCCTTCTCTTGAATTAATCGACTGTGTTCAGAGCTGGAGCGGGATGGGCAGAGCAATGTTTAATTGTTAACGTAATTATATCAACACTAATTAGACAATTAAATATGAACTTCGCTACGAGAAGTAATTCAAATGAAAAATTCAAATTGTATATCTCTCCGAAAGCAGAAAAAAAACATTAAAGACAAACAATGTGTAAATTATATAAAATTATTGGGCTGTAATTTAAAGTTTTTTTGTGTAATACTATCGGGTGTCAATTACGTAAAATCATTTGTTCTGTTATTGTACTGAAAGTTCATTCTTTAGTATATGTATTACCTTTTATTATTTGGTGGTGGGCAGCATAGGGTTTATGATCTGAGTTCAAATCCCACCGAGGTTAACTTTGCCTATCATCCTTACGGGGTCGATAAAATAATATACCAGTCAGGCACTGGGGTTGATTTAATCAACTTTCCCCTCCCCAAAAATTGCTGGCTTTGTGCCTATATTAGAAATCATTATTTGGTGGTGGGGATTGAGAGACCCCCTCAAATGAACAACTAAAGGGAACCCTAGCAGATATAAGGTGTTAAAGAATGCTTTCCATCGACCGAGGCAAAGTATGCAGAAAAACTGTAAGTAATTATTATTACCATACGGTGAATTGACAGAGTCGTTAAGTTGTTATGTTGTCGCATCGAATCTCGTAAAGTGTTTCTTCCAACATTCTGCACTCACTCTGAATTCAAAGCCCACGAGTGTCAAAATGGTTTTCATCCTATTAGAATCGCTAAAATAAAGTTCCAGTTCATGGTGCGCTTGGTTACGGGCGTATTTGAGCATGCTCTGGAAATGATTTCGAATTTGGCCTGGGTATTAAAATCTTAGCCATGGTGAAAGCTAAACATCCTATCACATGAGCTGTAATTGATGAAGTAGTATTGTGACCACTTGTTACACTGAAGTCAAACGATGATAATAATGATGATAGTGATGATAATGATATATCACTATACTCTATTAAATATTCATGAGTAAAAATAGCATGAAATTCCAAATGGAACTGAAAAAGAAGACATTGAATGCATTGGCATTGACATAATTAACAAATGCAACAGCAGTTACAACGGCAACAACTACAACAGCTACAAAACAAAGGTTAAAATAAAACCTCATGTCTTGTAAACAAACCAACACATATGTTTGATCTCCGAAGAACAAATAGAACTACAACAAAAGCTACAAATAATAACAAGCAAATTACTTCTCAAACAAGAATACAATAAACACCATCCCTAAAAAATATCCACATTAAACAAAAAAAGCAAAAATATCCGAGCAACACAAGAACACACACAAAATGGAAAACGAAAAGCAATAAGAAAAAAAAGCAGAGCAAAAACAATGCCAACTAAAGTAGTTTTCGTTTCTAATTAACATGGCAATTGCTTTAATTTCCTAAACAAGAGATAAAAATAAAATGATTGAAGAAAGAAAGAAGTAACGAAATAAATAAATAAATAAATAAATAGACGAACAAATAATTTCTTTTTTCAATTTTTTGACAGATCAGGTTTTCAATTAAGACAACTTTCAGTTTCAAACTGGTGCAAGAGGAGTGAAACAAATTGAATGAAAGTAAGTATAATTAAAAATAAAACAAAACAATGAAATCCAAGAGAAAGACAGGATGGAGTAATCGAAACGAAGAGGAGATTCAGAGGGCGAAAATAGTCATTGAGAAGGTCACATAATGTGTATGTCGAAAGAGCTTTGGCAATTACATAACCATCAAGTTACTAAAGCAACTGGTCAGTTTCCTGCCTATAAATAAAACCGATTTTGCGTGTTTGTTTAAAGAGAACATACCGTCCCAAAATATACAAAGGAACTTTTTAAATCACGTATTATTTTACTACTTTCAATCGTTAGTCTGCGGCCATGCTGGAGTCCCGACGTAATGCAATTTCCTTGAACATATAGACGCAAATATAAAAAATCCTGGCAATTATATCTATTATCTATTGCTGATCCACTATGTTGTGGGGGCCCAATCACACAGTAGATGTAAACGCACAAACACACACATACACATGCTCACAGACACACATACATCAACCTTTCACACAGTTTCTATCAATCAAATTTCATTTGCCAGGCCCTGCAGAATCAAAGGCAATAGAAGACACTTGAGGACTGAATGTGAAATCAGTTGATCACGAAACGAACGGCTTCACACAGCTATGTTGGAAAAGAAGGTACTTGTAAACGAAAAAAAAAAGAGAGTGGACTAGAAAAGTGTATATATGCAAATATATATATATATATACATACATACATATATATATATGTATGTACATACATATATATATATATATATATATATATATATATATTGGTAAACGGAATAGAAAATGTTGACAAATTGTTCACAGTTGAAAAATGGTTTAATTAGGAATAAAAGAGTATTAGTGATTGTATGGGTTAGTATTCAGTTGTGGTTTTAAGTTTTTAAGTGTTTACCGGTTGCGCATTTCTAAATGTTTTTCAAAAATAATTTTGAGATAGAGTGTCCGTGCTGTTTGCTCTGATCTTAAAACCACAACTGAATACTAACCCATACAATCACTAATACTCTTTTATTCCTAATTAAACCATTTTTCAACTGTGAACAATTTGTCAGCATTTTCTATTCCGTTTACCAATATATAATAACTTGTGTGTTACACCTCTATTCTTTTAACTATATATATATATATATATATATATATATATATATATATATATATATATGTAAAAAGTAAACAGAATTAACAGCACAATCAGTACAGTATATGGAAGGAATATATTAGGTTAACGCTTGATATAGCAGGAAGAGGATCTTAACGTTTCGGACACTACTTTCATCAGAAGAAAGAATGAGAAATAAGATAGATTGAGGGGACGAGAGGGATGGAATTGTAAACAATATTTTTAGAGAAAAATAACAGGCCCATTCCCGTTGTCATCGCTTGTAATACTGTTGATGCTAGCGTTTAATGTATGATATATTTTTATATATAAATTGAAGACGGACGCTTTCCCCTTCGGCGAATCCCTGATTAACTTTTTCAAATTTCATTTGAAGAGGAAAATCAGGGTGGAGAGGCAAGTGCTCTCTTATCGTAAGTTTATTGAACGGTGGTTGAAAGTGGCGAGTCTGGTCCGAGTGAAAAGGCCTGCTCTGAGTATGGGCCTGTAGACTCAGGTTTGGGAGAATTGAGAGAGGGCGCTTGCCCTGGTGGACCTATACTGTTCTGTACCATCTGTAATGTTTTTCTTCATGTTAGCCCTCGTGACCAATAAAGAACCGTTAGCAGTTTTGGTAGAGTAGAGGGTTCGAGGCCATGCTTTCCAGCATAGCTACGCCCCTTTACGAACTGAGTTAAAATTGTGCCGAGGCCAACATTGCCTTTCATCCTTACGTGGTCGATAAAATAAACTACCAGGAATGTACTGGGATAATTGCTGGCCTTGTGCCAAAAGTAGAAACAATTATTATTATTATTATTATTGTTCTTTGAGTCGCAGTCATTGATGTTATTTAACTGGAAAGTTTGTTGGAATGAATATCAAGCCGATACCAGCAGCCTCATATATTCAGGACTTATGCGGAGGGTTCTTGCTGTTCCAAGCCAGCATGCATTTTGAAGTGTTCCAAAAAACGGGGCTGGACTAATATTCTTTAACCTTGGAAACTCCTTGAGATAGTACCTAGTGCTCCTATGACAATCGGGACAACCTTGATCTCATGGCAGTTCCAAATCCTTTTTAACTCCCACTCCTTACGGGGTCGATAAAATAAAGTACCAGTAATGCACTGAAATAATTGCCGGCCTTGCGCCCTAAATATAAACAATTATTATCATTATGAAAGTGTAAGCTTTAACATAGCTGCATTTATATAAGTATGCGTATTTTTATATCTAGCGATATACGGTATGTTTACGAATAGAAAAGTTGAAAGCTTTCAGTTATGAATTTGGAAACTGATGACGTAGCGTCATCTACCGGATTCCAGCAGAAACAAAGGGTGGGTAACTGACGACAAACACGTCATCATTTCTGATTCTCGTCATTATCAAATCAGTGCTCGCTTACCCTGCTCTCTACTAGAACTCAATATAGGCGAAAACATATTGTTTTAAGACCTATGTACATGAGGTGATTAGCCTCATTTGCATATAAAGCTGTCGGCTGGCTGGGCCGGAAAATAGAATCAAGGTGTTTACCCTAACATAGTTGTATACATATAAGTATATGTATGTTTGAGCTAACAATTCTATTTTTCGGCCCGAGAAAACCGACAGCTCTATATGCGGATCACGCTAATCTGTTCATGTACATACGTGTCAAAATTCAGTTTTCAAATTCATAGCTTAAGTTTTCCAAATTTAACTCGTAAACATACCGTATATATATATATATATATATATATATATATATATATATATATATATATATATACATACCGTATATCGCTATATGTATATATTAGTTTTGCGAGGTTTTTGATATGAAATCGTGTGTCGAAACGAATATTGTTATACTTGGGGAGGGTCATATTTGTGTAATAATATTGCCAGAATTAATAACAGAACACACTCAGTGTTTGGTTGGTTTTCGCTTCTTTATCTTTTATATCAGTTAATTTAATTTATTCGGTCCTCAATGTTACCATTGACTGACCAACGGTAAAAAATACAGATATAATATAGACACGAACACATATATATAGTCTAACAAAATTCTTTCGTTGCACATCTGCAACATCGTCAGTGGTGCTATTATGTTTCCTCCTGTTGTATTGTATGTCTACGCCATCTTTATTTAATCTGTTTATTTATTTATTTATTTATTTACTTATATTTGTCTTCTTCTCTGCGCATGCGTTTGCGTGTGTGTATAGTGTTTGATGTGTGTTCGTTTTTGTGTGACTGTGTTTTGGTTATTGTATTCTATCTTAGTTTACTAGTGTGTGTTTATATGTGTTTGTTGTTATTGTGCTTGTGTATGTATTTGTTTATTTATTTGTTTATTTATACTTCACTTAGGTCAGTAATGTTTGTTCGGGTGTTGTTATTCCATTCATTTTTTCTGTTTAGCTTTGGCCTTCTAAGTTCTACTTCGCTGGCCTCTCTGATTTGCCTATCTTCTGGGTCATTTCTATGTTTAGATATCATTCTAATTTCTATGCTGTCTATGTTACCGTAAACTATGATACTAGTAAACTAAGATAGAATACAATAACCAAAACACAGTCACCCAAACACGAACACACATCAAACACTATCACACACGCAAACGCATGTGCAGAGAAGAAGACAAATATATATATATATATATATATATATATATATATATATATATATATATATATATATATATCATATATTACATATATACATTACATATATACATATCATATATTACATATATACATATCATATATTACATATATACATTCATATATCCACATATTTAGTATATCGGCGACGTATTTGTATTGGCAGGCTTTGGATATGAAACCGTGTGTTGAAACAGATACTGTTATATTTGGGGAGGGTCATGTTGTTCTAATATTTTCAAGAAAGAGTAAAACACTCTCACTATTTGGTTTCGTTTTCGTTTCAGTATATTTTAATTTATGTTTTATAAATAATGTAGCTGCCAATCTGTGTTTCTCTTTGATAGACCAACAGTTAACAACATAAATATAAATATAATTTATCAGAGTTCTTTCGTCACATTTCTGTGACATCTTCATTATAGCTGTCTTTCCTCCCCCAGTATTTCTATGAGTTTTTCGTATGTTTGCGCATACGTTTGTTTGCGTTTATTCTGTTTGATTTGTACTCGTGTGTTTGTGTTTGAGTCTGCGTGTGTTTATGTCTTTATATTCTAACTTTGGTCTCTAGTGTGTGCTTGTGTGTGGGCGTTTTTATTGCATCTGAGAATATTTATATTCTGTCTTTGATTACTAGTGTGCGTTTGTGTGTGGTTATAACTATGGTCAGCCTAAATTTTCTTAATTCTATTTCTGTAGCATTCTTAATTTGTCTAAGTGTCGAGTCATTCCTATGTTTAGATATTACAACTTCTATGTTGTCTGTTTTACCATCATGTTTTAGTCTAGCGTGTTCATATGGTACTGAATTGTATTTTTGTCTTTTTACTACATTCCAGTGTTCATTTCTTCCCTCTCCTATGCTGCGAGCTGTCTTTCCTATGTACTTCGTTGTTATGTTTCTGCAGTGCCCTCTGTACATCGTATACTATAAACTCTGTTTCTAGTTTTATAATTTATTTCTGGACTTACTATACATACTACATATTTCTAATTTTCACAACGGGTTTTGTTAAAGGAGTTCGTTTTACTGATCAGGGATTTTATGGTAGTTGCAGGCTTTTCTACCACTTTAATATTTAAATAAGTTTTTCTTAGGACCTTCCGAAATCGCCTAGCATCAAGGAGCATGACACTCTAGTATCTTTGTCGTACCATGAATTGGCTTTCGCTATCTTCTTACTAGTCCCATCTTCGCTATCTTCTTACTAGTCCCATTCTATTCCATGATTTGTTCTTGACAGCGGGTAAAACCCTTTCATGTCCATCTCCATGAGGCTTTTGTATTTCGCCATGATGCCTTTGTACATACTGATTCTGTCTCTTTGGTTGTAGCCATGATTATGTGTTGTACGTCACTTTCTCGTAAAATGGCACATGCGGGACACATTTTCATCATTCCGTGATCTGGATATTAAACCTAGCATATTTGAACATCACTGAGGTTTTGTGTATTAAGTATTTGGAGGCCATGAGTTTAATGTGAATGGAGGATTTGGGCTTTCTTATTTATAGTATTTAGCCAGAGTTCAGTGTCTAATCATGGTAATCTATTGTTAGGGTGTTTGGTAGCGAAGTCTATAGTACTTTGATGCTCTGGTGTATGGAGTTAGCTATTTGCTGGATGCTCTCCATGGTGTTAGCTACTAATTCAGGTTCATAGGTACTCTCTTGTGGGGCTGTTGTTATTTCTATATTGATGTTGTCTACATAATGATATATACACACACATATATTTATACGTACACACCCATATATATGTATATATACATATGTATATATATATATATATATATATATATATATATATATATATATATATATATATATATACATATACACAAATTATACATACACACTATATATATATATATATATATATATATATATATATATATATATATATATATAATTAACTCCTCGTGATTAAATGGTCTAATGACCCTCTTCACTATCTGGCCTTGTGCCGAATATAGGAATAGAAAATCAATGGCATTAAATTATTGTGGAATGGTTACATCAAAAGATATATTACTATCACACTGTTCCTCACTTGATCTACCGCTTCTCACTTAAAAACAAACATATTTCGCCTCACTCCACTACTCCTTAATTATACAACTGTGGCTGTTGGACAAAAACATCAATAACAACAATCACAACAAAAACAACAACATACATTGATCTGAGTATCTTCTAATACAAATGATTCATTTGTCCGAACCATCAAACATCCTTATGAAATAGACACGAGTGCAGCTTAACATTCTGCAGAAAATTTCACCCATAACGAAGTTCTCTGCAAAATACCGAGCCATTTAATCCGATGCCGCAGCTAAATCGGCACCTTTTTTCTCGTTATATATAGCTATAAAAATTACAAGTAGCGACAAAGAAAAACTTTTTATGAAGAAAAGAGAACTAAAAGCTATAGAAAGAAAGAAATAGAATTGAATATGTAGGAAGTAAAAGATAGGACACTTAACTCCAAATGGAATCGAAGGGGCATTTAAAGCTTGATGGAAACTATCACCCACGATGTCTGAAATCATACTTTTATTCCAGCGAGAAAGTGAAAGCGAGAGAAAGTGAGAAAGTGATATAGAGATATAAAAAAAATCGACTCCAGTGAGCACAGTGAGGCAAAATAAATCCAGAGGTATTTAACCCGAGGTATTAACGAATCTATCAATTTGCCACCTTAATAGAACGAAAAGAAAGGTAAAATAAGAAATGTGTTCATTACATGGACATGCTTTGATATGCTAAGAGGATGAGAGTAATAAATTATTTCGAAGTATCTTATCGTTTCTTTTTTGATCTTGGTCAGCAGCTTTTCTGGTTGTACCGGTTTATAACATTATTGATTATATATATTGTATATATATATATATATATATATATATATACATATATATATGTGTGTGTGTAAGTGTGTGTGTAAGTGTGTGTGTGTATGCGTGTATGTGTGTGTGTGTAAATGTGCCCGTATATATAGTTTATTGGTGCGTAACTTTACGTTACAATTGGTTCACCAGTTTGAGCACTCGTGCATAAGTGTGTCCGGTTTCCTATGTGGTATTGCACGTTTTGGTGTTAAACTCTGGTCAGTATCTTTCATAAGCAGGGTGTAAAATATAATAATAATAAGGAAATCACAAGACATGAGTTATCGATCCCAAAGTCGAGCACGGTCGATACTGATTTTACCTTGAGTTGATCGATCGTGAATGAACATAATGATATTTTTTCATTGTTAAATTGGTTTTGTTATTGTGCAATTTTACTCAAGCTTATTATATTATTATTATTATTACTTCTATAAACTTTACAAGCATGGAAATGCCGGCAGCCAGGCCTGTCCGAGATGCACAAGGGGCGCCGAAACCGTTCTGCATGCACTCGTCCATTGTCCGAGTGTCACTGACTGGTGGGCATACGTCGAACACCTCTGGTGAGTGTAGAACGGAAGCGGCTATCAGATGAGTCCATCATAAAACTCGCCATGCCACCTCCTTTAACCAGGAACGAAAGGCTTTTTTTAATCTGCCTGGTGGATATCTATATGGTGGACACGTCTGAAAGGATGGAGGACGGGCCTTTTCAGGTTTCACCTGAAAAGTAAAATCAAGGTGGAGAAGGAAGTACTGCCTACAAAGCAATTTGTTGAAAGTTGAATGAGAAAGGCGGAGAAAAGCCCGTGTAAATGGGCCTGCCTTACACGGATGCCTGTATTACTGGGGGAGAGTGCTTACCTTAACGATAGGGTGACCGTGGCTTTTTGTGGTCTTCCTCTACGAGTATCCTTCTGTGGTCTCTCCCCCATTGGAGTATTTTTTCTTTGGTTTTAATTTTAAGTTTTTTGTTATTGTTTCTTTTATTTTTATGCGCAGAAACCCGCATCTGCTGTCCTTAATGTATTTTTTGTAAACCCTTTATTATTGATTGGCAGTATCGGTAGAGGGTCGGACGCCATGCTTTGACGAATAGAGTTACGGCCCTTATCATTCTGAGTTCAAATCCCGCCGAAGTTAACTTTGCCTTTCATCCTTACGGGGTCGATAAAATAAAGTACCAGTATGTACTGGGTAATTGCTGGCCTTGTGCCAAAAGTAGAAACAATTATTATTAATATTTTCATTATTATACATAGGGAGGTGGATTGGCAGTATCGGTAGAGCATCGGACGAAATGATTTGCAACATAGTGTTACGGCCCTTTACGTTCTGAGTTAGAATTCCGCCGAGGTTAGCTTTGCCTTTCAACCTTACGGGGTCGATGAATAAAAGCACCAACAATGCACTGGGGTCTATTTAATTGACTTTCCTCACCCCTTCAAATTGCTGGCCTTGTTCCTAAAGTAGAAATCATCATTATTATAATTACTATTATTATATATAGGGCGGTGGATTGGCATTATCGGTGTAGCATAGAGTTATGGCCCTTTACATTACAAGTTAAATTTCGCCGAGGTTAGCTTTGCCTTTCATCTTTATGGGGTTGGTAAAATAAAGTACAATTAATGCACTGGGGTGAAATTAATCGACTCCCTCCAAAAAATTGTTGGTCTTGTGCCTAAATCGCATTATTATATTATTATCGTACTGTCCTGTACCGTCCTATGCCGTTTGTAAGGTTTTTCTTGATGTCAGCCCTTGTGGCCAATAAAGAAATCATTATTATTATTATTATTATTATTATTATTATTATATGCTTTGCTGAATAGAGTTATGGCCCTTTATGTTCTGAGTTCAATTCCCGCCGAGGTTAACTTTGTCATTCATCATTAAGGGGTCGATTAAATAAAGTACCAGTAAGACACTGGAGTCGATTTAATCGACTCTCCCTTCCCCCAAAAAAAAATTTGCTGGCCTTGTGCCTAAATCAGAGACCATTATTATTATTATTATTATTATTATTATTATTATTATTATTATTATTATTATATGCTTTGCAGCATGGAATTATGGCCCTTAACGTTCTGAGTTCAGATCCCTCCGAGATTAACTTTGCCTTTCACCCTTACGGGGTCGATAAAGTAAAGCACCAGTCATACACTGGGGTAATTGCTGTCCTTGTGCGAAAAAGTAGAAACAATTATTATTATTATTATATAATCATAACGTATTGTGGAGAAATAGTGCAACATATAATGATTTCTTATTTCCAGTGCCTGCCTGTCAGTTCATCGAGAATTCACTGTCTCCTGATCACACACACACACACACACACACACACACACACACACACACACACACACACACACACACACACACACACACACACACACACACACACACACACACACACACCATAGTACATTGAATAAATGAATTTTGGTCTGGTTTCTTAATTGTGAAATGTAGTGTGTTGCAACACGTCCATGTATGAAGTCCATTGATTGCCTGCAGGTTATTTTATTACTCGTAAATTTACAATATACTCATTAGATTCATGTTAAATCAGCTTGTCATGTTTACCCAGAAATTTATCATATTACCTTAGTCATTTGCTGGCTGTTCATCGGCTTACATGAGAGGTGTTTAGCAACAGGAAGATTTGTAATTTATTCCTAATGAGGAAATGTTTAATGGTATGTTATTAATGTTAGTTATCGTCATACATAATGTAATTTCCATTCTCTGTTGTATGTTTTCTGAGATAAGATTTAGGTATTTAATAGGAAGAATCCATTTTCTTCATTTGTATACAAAATATGTGATAGGTGAAAGTAACTCATGTCATGTATTTATTTGTTTAATATAATCCTTGTTAGATTCGCTAAAGTAACTCGTGTTATGTTGATATTATTAAATTGAGGTAGTTACATGAGGATATATAAAATGAATTTAGAAAACTGATAGATCACATTTAAATAGAATCCTTTACATGCTATCAACGCTTACGTAATGGGATGCTGTGATATTCAAACTTTTACAGAAATGAGTTGATACAACTATTACGAAAAGATCTTGACATTCCAGATACATCAGAATATAACGACATCTAATGTGCTTTATACAGTATGTTTATATACAAACACTACACTTGCTACTGCTGTTCAAACAACGTCAGGGTGCTGTAGATAACAACATGCAATTTAATGTTGAAAAATTCCAAGCTCTCCGGCATGAGATAGAAATCACAATACAATCAATATAATCAGGACTAGGAGTGATTTTAATCACTGAGTCAGTGATATTAAAGTCAGTTGGAGATTTGTAATAAGACTATATAAATCCCAACTCTTGTAATGCATTACTGTAGACAATACAACTCTCGAAGCAACATGTCAGAACTATTTTCCATTCAATCAACTCACGTTAATAGCATTTCCTGAGAGGTCATAAGAAACGTATTGGTTACACCACACCTTAAAATTTCCCTTCTAAACCTCTATCGCTATCGCTAGTTAGTTTCATTTTCAACTATCGTTTAATTTCAATACCCCTTTAGACAGTAAATATTGGGTTTGTCTATATACATTTGAAGGTTATACAACTGATCGTTGAAAGCATCTATCCAATTCCAAAGTGGAATCCATTGATCTTACCTCGCAACACCGACTGACTGTGTAGTCAACATTTCCTAAATAGCTCATCCAGTCGGCCTATATGTATTTTTTATTGTTTCCTTTTTTTTCTTAGAGACTATAAAGTCATCTATAAAACTACACCGCGCTGCTAGTATCAGGCGTCGTCAGACATTCATTGCCTCAAAGCAGATTTTTGTACTTCTTAACTATATAATAAATAACGTATATATCATAGCCGAATGATTAAGAAGTTCGCTTCTTAATCATTTGGTCTCTATTTTGATCCCATTCTTTGGATCTGGTGCAAGTGTCATTTACTACAGTCAGTACGACCTATCATAATTTCCTATTTCCATTGAGATTTCATTGTCTCCTGATCCAAGATATATGATTAGAAAATCCCTTACATCTTGGAATACGACACAAGAAAACAGATTTCAATACAAAATGTATTCAGTTATATTCGATTGAAATGTCGAGTGGTCCATATATGTTTGATAGTTTACGCCTGAATATTTCACTGACATGTCCATATATATTTGATAGGTCACACCACAATACATTGTCAACTGTTCCGTATATATTTGATTGGTTACGCCAGAATATATCACCGATCAGGCCATATATATTTGGTAGGTCACATCAAAATATATGGTCAATTGTACCATATGTTAGGTCATTTCAGATTCATGGTCAACTGTGATTGATAGGTTACGCCAAAATTTATATAGGAATTTTCCCCCTTTCTTCATATAATGGGAAAGTTTCTAAGATGTAATGTAGATTCCGAGTAATTAGACACATTACGTATGATAATAGTTTCTAATGGTAACAATTTGCAGGAAGGGGAAACTCGATTACATCGAAACCAGTACTTTACTGGTACATTATTTTATTGAGTTAGTAAGAATGAAAGGCAAAGTTTACCTTGGTGGGAATCGAACTCAGAATGTACCGTGCTGGACCATTTTAATGAAATCAGAAATATGTAAAAATCTTCCAGGTACGCATCTGTTTATCATCACGCTTGTATTGAAACAGGTGTTACAAATTAATTGTAATTAAATATATAAAATTTACGTAAATATAAATATATATATATATAATAATTAATTTAATGTTGCATAATAATTATCAGCTGTGTCACCATATGAAATTAAAATATCTTATCCTAGATCAGAAATAAAATAATTAAAATAAAATCCACTCGTTCTTCAATTAGGCCCTAAAACATAAATTGTGGCGGATCATTACCCTTATCAGTTTAACATTTTAAATAAACTATTGGTGGTGACGGTGTAGTGGTGGTAATGGTGAGGTGATGATCGTGATGATAATCGTGGTGAAGATAACTGTTGTTGTGATGGTGATGGTAGTGTTGATGATGGTGGTGGTGGTGGTGGTGAGGACTTATATTCCGACGTATTAATTAATTAACGAGAATAAGAGAAATATTGTTATTTATCTTTATATTTGGTAAATGTTCATTTTGAAAATAAGCCGATGTCAACATTACATTTTATAGTTTCCAACTTGATAAATAAAGTACCAGTTTACTAGTAGGAATTTTACATCTCTCTTTCTCTGGAAGAATGGGATAGGTTCCGTCAGTTTTAAATGCATATGTATATTAGCTGTAGTTCTTTTAGTTTCCATTTCGGTGAGTTCGGATCCCACCTACCTGAACATTTGTATCTGCATTGTCTTCGATTGTAATAATCAATCAATTAAATGTGAAACGAAATGCCAGTACTAACTCAGAAAATAAAATAAGTTAAATATATATATATATAGTACTCTAAAAATATAATGCCTTATTTCGAGAAAGGTAGCAATACAGAGCACCAATTACAATATTTCAGTAATCAATTTAAAATACAACGAAATACTATTACTATTTTAGAGAAAAGAAACAAATCAACGAGAAATAAAATAAACAAAACTGATTGTTGTACTGCCTGTAAAAATACACATTTTACGGTGTAATAATTACTGAAAAAGAAAGAATAGAAGAAAGGAAAATAGTAAGAGAAAACAAGTATTATTTACCCAGTGTTTAAAGTGAAAGCATCACGATAAATCGGATATAAAATAAATAGCAAGGCTTACGGGTTAAATAGAAGAAAAAAAGATTAGATATACTAAATTGACTTACTGCAGTACGTGCTCAAGTATGTTTCACAAATATCGACGAAAAACACAGAAATGTTTAGAGAATACAGACAATGTTTTCAGAAATTCAGATCTGGGTAATTTTTTAAAGCAAGGAAATCACTGTTTTAACTATTTTTTTTTTTTATAAGCGACGATGTCGACTGACCAGATTATACAAAACTATGTATATATATATATATATATATATATATATATATATATATATATATCCAAAATTAAAATCAAAATTAAGGGTTGTCATGTCTGAGAGACAGGCACCATATCGACCGTAGAATAAGCTCAAAGATTAGATCCGATTACATATCAACTAGAAAAATCAAGAATTTAACTGCTGTGATTTACGGATTAATAGGTGAAATATATTTCTTACTTAAAGAAATATAAACAAAGGAGATTAATCATTTTAAAAGGTATCTATATTTGAAGTTCTAGTCAAACTTTAATTAGTTACCTACCTAGCTATGTGTGCCTACATTCTTTACAAATTATTCCCTGTGATTGTTTACAAATTATTCCCTGTGATTGTTTATATATATATATATATATATATATATATATATATATATACATATATACATATTCTGAATGCAACGAAATTCAGAATACAATAAAAGATAAACAAATGTATCGGGGAGTGTATTACGTATTTTCTGATTTCAAAAAACTTCCACATTATTAAAAACGAATATATTTATATATATATATACGCTCACACCCCCAACACACAATATATATATGTTCTTTAATATGTGGAAGGTTTAAATCAGAAAATACGTAAGAGGCCCTCTGGTAAACTGCTGTTTATCATTTAGATGTGTTCTGAATTCTCTTGAAACAAGTGCAAAATATTAATTGTTAATTGAATATCCGAAATTCCGAAATATGAATGTCACATGTACCTTTTATCCTTATTTTTTTATATGATAAATATCATGTGTCACAGCGCTAAATTCTAAAACATCGTTGATCACTCTTAAAATAATTCTTTAATAATTCAAATAAAATTGACAGAGACATCCATTAATATGCATGATATAAGGGGATTCAGGGATAGAGATCAATAATTGATTTTGTTATTTTCTTTTATCTCTTTGATTCTGTGCTGGGTGTTCGTGTTAAGACAGGGGCTGAGCTGTCATCCAGTCACCATCTAGTTATCTGCAACTTAAGACTAACTAAAGCTAAGGAAGTCCAGAAAACTAACAGGTCCATGGTGACCTACAGGATAAAGTAGGACTCATTGATAGATAAAGAAGTCAGGATCATGTATACAGATACTATTGCATCCAAATGGAGAAAACTCCCTTAGCAAACTGAGGACGTCAAGATAGTGGAGATTGTTCTGCGCAGCAGTTTCTTCTTCAGCTGTTAAATGTTGCGAGAGAAAGATTCCTGGTGTGGTGCTGGATGGCAAGAGGATCCCTTGTTTCAATCAACAGATCATAGATACATCAGATAAAAAAAGAGGCTCACAAAGCTTGGCTTGGAAATAAGTCCCCCTTCTTGCACTTGCGGTACAAGCAGGCGTCTAAAGTTAAGGGATGGGAGGACTTTGGGATTGAGCTGGAATCTGACTTCAGATCAGCAAATAAAGTGTTCTGGCAGACCATTACGAACTTCTTACAGCCACGAAGATACCTAAAATACATTTGGTGAAACAATAAGCTGGCATTGCCAAGAGTGTCATTGTTAAATTGTGATATGTCCTAAACTTTCTAGAACATGTTGAGGATGATTATCTGATGTGATTACTTGTGTGGTTTATCAATGTACGCAGTAAGTTTCTCTGTCGTAGGTACCAGGGATGCATTCACCAAGAAATGGAAACAAAACTAAAGGAAGAGGAAAAGAAAATAATGATAATGACAATTATATTTCAAAATCACACACAGTAGTAGATATATCTTGAAATATAATTGTATGTGTGATTTTGAAATATAATTGTATAATACATACATATACAATTATATTTCAAAATCAAACAAGAATTGTCACGTAAAGAGTTTCACGAGATGATATTTATCTGAATGAATATCATGAAAAATAATGGTAGGTATATGCAAAGTGGAAGAAAAGGCGTTTGAAAATGAAGGAGAGGGAAAGTTTGAATACGAAAGAAAAAGAATGAGTTTGAAAATGAAACTCATTTTCAAAATTGAAATTGAGAGCAAGTGAAGATATAGATATGGGAGAAAAGATAAAAAGAAATTTCAATTCAATTTTATTTGAATTATTTTAGGATTATTTAACACTGATCAATGATAATCTGTTTTATAATTAGGCGCAGTGACACACGTGATATTTATTATGCAAACATTTAATGAGAGAGTGTACATGTGACATTCATATTTCAGAAAAGTTTGGATATTCAATTAACAATTAATATTTTGCACCTGTTTCAACATAATTCAGAACACACCTAAATGATAAACAACAGTTTACCGGAGGGCTTCGTACGTATTATCTGATTTAAATCTTCCACATATTAAATATATATATATATTTTTTTTTTATTGCTTGCATCCAAGCAACCTTACTACAAATATATATATATATATATATATATATATAAATATATATATATATATATACATATATATTAGAAATAGAAGCTTTCACCGTATTTTTGACTAAAGAAATGTTAGGCTGATAGTGGGGTTTAGAACCCTTAGATAAACGGAAAAAGATGAGTATTTACGTACGTCAATACTCATCTTTTTCCATTTATCTATCTATCTATCTCTATATATATACATAAACCACCACGAACACATAAACACGTACACATAAATAAGCACGTACACATATACCAGCACGTACACATAAACACGCGCACAAGTACGTACACCGGCGCGACACATACCCCACACACATACGAACGTATACACCAAAATTACCTATAAATATAAGTCTGTGTGTGTGTGTGAGAGAGTGTATACATATAATTATATATAAATATTTGCTCTAGGGTTCTTATATATTTGATATATATTTATCCTTATCGAGCCCTCTATGGATTTTTGTCTTCACATTTATTATTACTATATATACTATATATATATAAATATATACATATTTTTATATACATATATACATATTTTTATATACATATATATACATACATACATATATATATATACATGAACTTTACAACACCACCTGCCTCTTTGAGGTCAAATACCAACCCTTCTACCATCTACAAACTGACCAATGAGAATCAAGACTATTCCTGCTGACAACATTAAATTATTCCTAACAAGCTCATATGTCCCAAGGTTCTGATACCATCAACACTATAAACACAGAGCTGGCATTTCTAAGAACTGATTAACTGCCTGATGAGGTCATAGCCATTCAATGGATATCATCGAAATATATATAGCAGTAAATAAAGGATTATAAGTTCATGCAATTGACTTATGTTTCGTCAGTATATATATATATATATATATATATATATATGTAGTGACGAAACATAAGTCAATTGCATGAACTCATAATCCTTTATATATATATATATATATATATATATATATATATATATATATATATATATATATATATATATATGTATGTATATATATATATGTATGTATATATATATATGTATATAAATATATATGTATGTATGTATGTATATATATACGTATATAAAACTATGTATATATGTATATAAAAATATGTATATATGTATATATATATAGGTATATATAGTAATAATAAATGTGAAGACTGAAATCCAAAGAGGGCTCGATAAGGATAAATATATATCAAATATATAAGAACCCTAGAGCAAATATTTATATATAATTATATGTATTCACTCTCTCTCACACACACACACTTATATTTATATGTAATTTTGGTGTATACGTTCGTATGTGTGTGGGGTATGTGTCGCGCCGGTTTACGTACTTGTGCTACACTTACAAAGAACATTGATTTGGAGGTCTGACCCTTCTTATAGAATGTTCAGGTGTGACACTCCTTAATAGAAGGTAATCATCCTGATATGTACACCTTTAGTACTTCTTAATAGACTACACTGTAACCTATAGATAAGTAACCTAATCTAGAAATTAGTCATAACATCATATGATAGGGACTTATTTGAAACACCATTAATGTAATTTTAGGATAATAAATTTAACTATGAAAATCAGCTAGTTACCTCCCCTTACGCATTAACTCCCCTTACGCATTAACTCCCCTTGGTCACACACACACTTCCGGAATATAATGTCATCTCACAAAACTAAACAACATGATCTATTAATTAAGAATCGACAAGATATGGTTTATAACTTGGTTCTATGCTGAATCATCGTGGATTGTGTGATATATCTATAGTCTATATATTGCGTTTCATGGATTATGTGAGTGGTGGTGTGTGCGAAGACAGTGGTGCTGTTTTGCCTATGTTATAATATGTTTTATAATATGTTTGATATTTTTGATATTTTGGTGTTTCTCTACATTCGGGATTGTATATCATACAGGTGTATGTGAAAAAATGATTTAACAATACAGCCCACATAATACTATTGATTGCCAGCTTTAACTGCCTGATCCTACAAGTAACAATCTGCCGCACTCTAATCCTTTATAAATAAGACACGCGTGCATGCTACACGTGAGATTGTTTCATACACTGACTACTCTAAACTTTCCTCTTGCTTTATCTTCATAAACTGCCGATGTTTTATTTTTATTTTTATTCTTATTTTTATCCTTTAACCTTTATATGTAAATTGCCATGCTATATCATTATGATGGATGTCATCCCACTGTGGGTCAATATATGCATATGTTTTTATATGTCTCTTGTGTTGAAAAGGAGGTCAAGTATGTTATAGATCACCAAATAGTTGGTCCGAAGAATTCAAACCTCGGTTTGGAGGAAACAATTGTAAGCAAATAAATGATTTAAACTGAACTTTGCTTTTGTAATCTCTATATAACTGCTCTGTAAAACAACTGATGTTATTACATTGAGCTATTTATCTTACTGGTATTAAGATAGTAATGAATGACTATCTTTCACTATTTGGGGTTTGTATATGAAAAATATATAACCATAAAAGGTTTTATTGTATACATAACCATAAATAGTATCCTTAATACTATATATATATATATATATATATACATATATATATTTATATATATACATATATATATTTATATATATATATATATATATACATGGCGCCTTGTGCGTGAAAGGACGTATTTCATATTACTACTACCTCCACAAACGTTGAGAACAAACCGGGTCATTCCGACTGCTGCTGATAACAGTGGTGGCTAGTTTGACCTACCTCCTTTTGCCTCTATCTTTACTACGGCCCTTGATAAACCTGTTCTACATCATCCACTCTCATCCCAGGAACAGTCTTTGATAGCGCTAGTTTGTGATTTAAATTCAGGAATTTTATATTCTTTGAATGAAAAGAACCTTCTGACGAGAATCTCTCTTTGCAACGAAGGCCGTATGGCCTACGTTTTATTTTTGGGATTCGAAACCGATCGGTAAAGGTAACTATAGTAGGTAAAGTCCATTTTTTAAAATTTATTTTGAAACTTTTTCATTATTTACTAAACCTTGTTTATATATATATATATATATATATACATATATATATATATATATATATATATATATATATATATATATATATATATATATATATATATATAGATAGATAGATATACATACATTTACTAGCAGTTTTACTCGACCGTGCCCGGGGTTTGAAATATGCTAGGAATACACAGCTAGGAAGTAAAAGAAGAAAATTATTTTTCCCCAACCTGTCAAGATAACCAGAAGTCTTCAATAATTAATGCAAACGAATATTTAGTGCAATCTTTGTACACATAAATCTATGCTCATAATGAACGAAAATTTTGTTTTAACCGATTTCTTTATTGTAATAATAGTTTTTTTTTAATAAATTCACAATATCCTCGAGGCATAGATAATGCCTGCCTCAAATGTGGACGAAATTACTTTAAAAATGTAAAAGTTGTAGGTCCCAACGGTTTGAATGGAAAGTCCCATAAGGATTGTTTTTAGATTGATTTCTCCCTTACAGCATATACTTTAGAAAAAATAATCTTCTTGTACTACCTCGACGGCATAGGCAATGCCTGCCTCACATTTGCTAAAAAAAGCTCGAAAAATGTAAACGTATTTCAACTTTTAATTTGTATGGAAAATTCCATAAGGATTTTGTCTTCATTGTTATCTCCCTTACATCATGCACTTTAGAAAATATAATTTTGCTATCGACTTTTTATTGCTCAACGTGGGTCGATTTAAAAATTATTTTGTAATGTGACCATCTTAGCGACAGGTGCAACGTGCACAGAACATTTGGTAAAAATTTGGTGCAACGTGCACAAAAAATTTGGAATTGTAAAACCCTTAGGTGTCCAAATTTATCCACAGACACACACACACATCCTCGCTTTTATATATATATATATATATATGTATATACATATGTATATATATACATATGTATATATATATATATATATATATATATGTTTATATATATATATATATATTCATATACATATGTTTATATATATATATATATATATATATATATATATATATATATATATATATGTTTATATATATATATATATATATATATATATATATATATATGTTTATATATATATATATATATATATATACATATGTTTATATATATATATATATATATATATATATATATAGTTTTAATATAGATTGAGTACCTTACTTACTGTGGTTACCTCCGACTCAACCCGGAATAACGTATATATATATATATATATATATATATATATATATATATATATATATATATATATATATAATAAATAAGATCAAAAGATGGTTAAAAGGGTTCCATGTATTTTATTATGCGCATTTCAAAAACAAATATCATCATGCAATAACATTTGCGTTTTCGTCAGATAAAATAGGGAGACGTTATGATGGTTAAAAAACACTTGTGAATAGTGCAGTTCTAAATCAACATATGAAAAGTAGTTTTAGATTGATGTGTGATATTGGAAAGGATGAAAAAGAGGAGGATATGAGAGTAAAAAGTGGATAGGGTGGAGTATAATGAGGAAGGATGAGATAGGAGGAGAGATGGGTGATAGAGAGAGAGAGAGATAGCATTTATAACTGAGAAAAATATATTGTTTTACATTGAGAGGTTAAAAAAACCGTTGGAAGATAATATATAAATTAAAAGAATTTGAAAATTAACGAAGAGATATCCGATATCTGCATTGCTTTATTGTGCTACAATAAAACTCACCTCCTACATATATATATATATATATATATATATATATATATATATATATATATATATATATATATATATATATATATATATATATAGAGAGAGAGAGAGAGAGAGAGAGAATATAGTATATCTACTAACATATGCGTACAGATGTACGCTAATGCTAGCAAATACACAGGTTATGTCATAGTACCTAG
>OZ024742.1:259242643-259260143 GCA_964016885.1 Eledone cirrhosa | reverse complement strand
GTTTTATATCTATAGTAATATTTAAAAGAGTAAAACATAGCACTGTAGTAATTCTACATAAGGATACATGTGGATAAAGAATGTCGGTAGAAATCTCAATCAGTACTGATGAGGAGATTTCCAATTGGTCGGAACTTCCAGCTCATGAAATTAACGTGTAAATAACTGAGCATTCCACAGACACGTATACACTTAATGTGATTCTCGTAGAGATTCAAAGTGACACGATCCACTGGACTGGTCCTCAGAATTACTGGTATATCTCATTTTTGCCAACTGAGCAGGCTGGAACAACATGGAATAACGTGTTATGCTTGATGGCATAACACACCACAGCGAATAGAATTGATTCACATAGTTATTGTATGCCGAACAACTTATCCTCTCATCGTTGTAATCGACGAAGTTCCAATACGCCCCCCCCCCCACTCACAGACACACATACACACAAACCCCCATGCACACACAAACACAGAAACACACACACACACACACACACACACACAAACCTTCGATCCATCGTAACTCCTGGGAAGGGCAGTACCATTCTATTCGTGACAGAAGATGCGTTTTGAACTAAAATATTCGTGAGCCGGAAAAGAAGAGAAGGACGGCCATATCACGTTAAGCTTAGACGTACGATGTGAAAACAAAAGACAATGTGGTCAAGATTAGCGATTTGAGAGCCTTTCATCCAACGGCTGTTTGATGAGAGCCGGCCTAGTTTGGGTGGGGGTACAATAAACCAGTAGCAACAAACTACAGTTTCTAATTTAGACACAAGGCCAGCAATCTTACGGTGAGAAATGTTGATTATATGGGCGCCAGAATATGACTGTTACTTAATTGTAACGACCCCGGAAGGACTAAAGGCAAATTTGACGTTTATGCTATTTGAACTCAGGAAATACGTTTGGATATTACTCTAAAGATTCTGCATAACCACAGCCTTGCAACAGAAACAACTACAAAACACAACATTGACAGTAGGTATTGTAATACTTTTTTTTTAATGTGTCAGAACTTCCTTTTTGACAGTATTAATATCAATAATAAAGACAAATACCAAATATCAAAGAATATAAAACAACAGTGACGAAATCCCAAACACCAAAATATATTTCATTTTATACACAACATCAAATATATAAAGAAAAAACAATACGCAGAGCAAAACGATAACAGAAACTATATTGATCAAGTTATAACATCAACAGCCACAATAGCAAAAACAACAAATCGCTACCCAAACACTCAATTTATTTATCCCAAGACAGTAATAAAATTAAATTTTAATGACGTAATAATCACAGGAGACCACACTGATCTCATTTAAACAAGAAAAGAAAAAAATATTTTATTTATACACGTATTTATTTCGTTTATTGTTATATTATTTCTATTCCATTTTAAACAAAATAATGAAATAAATGTTGGATATGGAATGATTATTATACTTATGGGAATCGGTAATAATTCTGCCACAGAAATTGAAAGAACACAGCTTTTATTATTGGTGTGATACAGCAGTATACAATTAAAGTGAACGCATATTATGATTACATTTATGAAATTTAGTCAAACTTTCATATTCAATTGTATATATTTACAAAGTGAGGAAGGAGAAAAAACGTATAACATAAAGAGGAGTAAAGGAATGGGGAAATGTTTTCACACTTGGCTGTACGGTATGCTATATATGTATACGGCAGACGGGCTGGAGAAAGCATTTCACATATAACAGTAGAAAGAGATACTCGCTTCATCAGCCATTCCCCCTGACGGGGTTCCATCCTCAAGCTAAATGCTAACCTCTCGATTTTGCACAGGTAAATGGCTGTCCATGGAACAATAACAACTGAGGCCTCGATGACAACCCGCATGACACAGAAACAGTCTATCGAAGACCCGTATTCATTTAGATTACAATTATATTTCAAACAATATTTAATGTTTTCAATTTGAAGAACAAGGGCCAATTATTCTGATGTAAACATTACAAAGGGATGAAATTAGAAAAGGAATGCACATGTAATAATTACATCCCTCACATTCTTTCACCTTCGATGCATACAGCCTTGCCCACAGGGAAATAATAAGGTGGTGATTACAATATATGGCGTTATTCGTGTCACCCCCTCTCTGTTCAGATCCCAAATGCTACCGAAAGCAAAATTGTTCTGCATCCTTTGAAGGTCAATGAATAAAGTACCAGTCTGTTACTATCGTCGGTTCTTCCTTGCCTCTCTTTCCTTGTCAAGAAGAAATCAGTCACGATCACAATCATTTCCAGTGAGAAAACAATAGCTTTTAACACTTTAAATATGTACACATCAAATCTACGCGTGTCACTTTGTATATATGTATATATGGACACGTATTTCCTGGGAGAGTCGTATGTGCGTCATCATGACATAGGGCGTTTCTTGGACAATTTATACCTGGTATATCCCATCACTTCTCAAATCCTGATCACAGACGATTTCTTCCAGGAAATGAAATGGGTGATAGAGGAATCGACCCAGTACGTAACTGCTGCCTTTTATTTACCTCGGAAAGTTGAATGGTAAAGTTGACCTTGGCAGAATTTAATCTCCTCAGAGAGACGGAACGAACACTGCGAAGAATTCTATTCGACGTTTTAACGATTCTGCTTATTTTTAGCTTTAAAGAGTTACTCGTACATGAATTTCTCGAAATTTGCGAATTTTACTTGATAATTATGCCGACAGATTCCATGGCTATTTGGGGAGAGACGGAGGAAGAGATTTAATGATAGACTTACAAGGCTCATATATTATGCGTGCTGAAATGTTTGGTATAGAATTCAATAATCCTTCCACTATTTATCGAATTATGCAAAAATAATGGCCTCAAGAAAATTATAGATGCATTAAAATTTGGTGTGGAAATATTAGGGTAATACTCGCTTCCAATGGCATTTCAATCTCCAAACTGAATATGGAATAATCAAAGAATTATATCAATAGGGAAATACTAGTTACTGTATCAAACTTACTTTTGCTTTAATTGATTCCTTTTTATTATCGATAATTTCATTCTACTACTACTACTACTACTACTACTACTACTACTACTACTACTACTACTACTACTACTACTACTGCTGCTGCTGCTGCTGCTGCTACTACTACTACTACTACTACTACTACTACTACTACTACTACTACTACTACTAATAATAATAATAATAATAATAATTATTATTATTATTAGTATTATTATTATCATTATTAAGGGCGGTGGATTAGCATTATCGGTAGGGCGTCGGATACCCTGCTTTGTGGGATAGAGTTACGGTCTTTTCCGTCCTGAGTTCAAATCCCTTGGAGGTTAGCTTTGACTTCCATCCTTACGGGATCGATAAAGTAAAGTAACAGTCATGCACTGGGGTTGATTTTACCGACTTCCCTTCCACCAAAAATTGCTGGTCTTGTGCCTACATGAGAAACCAACATCGGTTGGTTCAAATCCAGCCGAGGTTACCTTTTCCTTTCATCCTTACGGGGTCGATAAAATAAATAACCAGTAACGCACTGGGATAATTACTGGCTTTGTGCCAAAAGTAGAATTAAATATTTAATACTATTTCGTTAAGGGCGGCACATTGTTTGGACTTCTTGTTCATACAACCAAGAGCACCTATCACTCTTGGTATGACCCTAACTTTCCTCATGTTTCATATTCTTTGAACTTCAATTCTAAGGTCCTAGTATTTTTCAACTTTCTCCATTTTCTTTTTATTGATCCTCCCATCTACGGCAATGGCGACATATATAGTTCAACATATCCCCACTCTTCTTCTACTTCTTATTATTATGCGTTATTAATTCTGGCTCTTTACTTAGATAAAGAATTGCAGGGTCAACTTTGTTTTCACCTTTCGATAAATTATGATAGCAGTCAAGTATTGGTGCCGATGAATTCGACCTTCCCTGCCATCAGAATTCTTAGCTTTGTCTCAAAATTGGAAAATATTAAAAAGGTAATGTATTAGTAAAATCTTCAGAACGTGACCTATTTCTTACGGTCCTTCACATTCACCGTTCAAATCCCGCCGAGATCAACTTTGCTTTTCATCCATCCGAATCGACAAAAAAAGTACCATATAAATACTGGAGTGAATTTAATCTACCAGTCAATCTCACCTCACATTGCTGTCCTTGCCTAATTTGGAAATCCATTATCAACATTAACATCGTCATCTCCATCCACATTTTCCTTTTCCCCATTATTATCATCTCCTTCATTATAGGCATCATTGTTTTTTCTTATTCTTTTGGTCTCGAGAATTCCTTTCATTAAAATAAATATGGCCATTAGTTCTATAATTTCCATGCTAACAACAGGCTAATTTCAAAAACATTTGTGCTGAGTTTATTTCTTATTCCTTTTTGTTCCTCCTAAAAATAGATCATGTATAATAGATTGGAGTCATCTCAAGAAAAGGCTTTCTATGAAATCGTTTAGAATGGTTTCTTCTTCTCCTCAACGAGCAGGAAATTACCAGAACAGAGCTATCTATAGAACAAGATGGACTAATTCGAAGACGTCCAAGATAAAAAAAATGATCATTCAACGATACTAATTACATTTTGATTTGCATTCAGAAACCGACCAAGGCTTATTTTTGTTATTTAATTGCATTTTGACTTGACGAGCATTTACCAATCAAACAATGCAACATTTTATCTCCCGCCATCAATGCACATATGCAACGCTTGATTAACGTACACGACGTATATATACATACACACGCACACACGCACACACACTTACACACACATATGTGTGTGTGTATGTGTGAGTGAGTGTGTATCTGTACGTGTGTCTGTGCTTGTGTAAATAGATTCAATTATCTGACAATGTTCTAGTGAATGTATATTCATTCACGGGAAAAACAAACCACCGCGAGACCCAAGGAGAAACCCCGAGTAAGCGGGTTGGATAACATCCATGAGCTTGGCTGGTCTTGCTTCAGGATCCAGCCGGATCATTTAGAGACAGTTGCTTCTGACAGGCAGAATGGAGAAGGCATTTCCCTGGAGGACGGCAAGGGAGACGCCCTGGAAAAGCCACTCCAACTCGCGGGGCTCACACCTGCGGTTTGGCCAGCTCAGCGCCTATGGTGGTCTAGCAGGGAGGTAGCCCTGGGGCTGAGGACACCAGAAGTCTCCACTGCCAGGGGTACGACCGCAAACATGCTGGAGAGCGACCGGTATTTGAGGAGTTTGGCCCCCTCAGCCCGACGTGCAGCAGACTGCACCAGGTTGCATGTGTCGGTGCAAGTGGCATCCCAGTCGAGGGGTTTGCCGCCGCGGAACGGGAAGATGGTCATGCCATCTGGCCTTTTCCTCGATCCAGCCCCACCGGCTCGAGCTGGGAGGGAAAGCCTGCAGCGTCCAAGCCTTGCTGAATGACCTCGTTGAGGGCAGCATGGCGTGGAATGCAGCCGGCACTGTGGAGAGAGGAAAGCGGGTGGAGGCGGAAAGAGTCCACGGCGGGACCGCGCGCGACATTGGTGTGGCTGGCAGATCCGGAGGCCGAGTCTCAGAGAAACGCCGATGCGCATGCTATAGTTGTCTAGCTGCGTGCCAGTGGAGAAGGAGGACAGGGCATGGAGCCAGGGACTAGGTGTGGGGTTTTGAGGCCGCACGAAAACAAGCAAGGCGGTGCTAGTCGAGCTGGCGCGTGAGCCTGTCTGAGGCTAGACTGCACTGGATGGCATTGACATCAGTGTATGGGGGACTTGACGTCAACAGGGGGAGAAGGAGGAGGGACGTCTACTGGGCTAAGTCCCAGCTGGTCCCACGTCTCACAGGCGGCCTCACATTCTATGAACACAGAAGGTTCTGTTGTGTTTTGAAGAACCCTGGTGACGAGGACACCGCACGAGATAACTGACGAAAGATACGCTGGCAAAGCTAGTGAGATCGGGGACCGGAGGCCAAGGCAGGCATACCTAACACTAAATTGGCCTGTTGCCACCCTATGTCGTCAAATTTGACGTTGCATATCTCCTCGGCTGCTGCTCGGATACAAGTATCGAGATCAGCGAGGAGAGATGTCTGGGTGTAGCACGGAGCGCTGCGGAGTGTATAGAGTGGGGCGTGGGGCGTGGGGCGTGGGGCCGGGACTGGGGCACCGAGCGGCATCAGGGGTGCGTGACTGGCGTGTGTGGGTGGATGAAAGTGCTGGTAAGAGGGCCTCATATCTCACCTATATATATATATATAGAGAGGTGTCAGAAAACAAGATAGAAAAGGAGGAGCTGCATGGAGGGTGACACGCAGGAAGGTAGAATGTTAGTGAATGAATAAGTGAATGAATGAATGTACAAAAAATGAGAGGGAGGGGGGGATAAAACAGGGGGTTGTTCCCAGCAGAAAGACCCAGAGTTCAGCACGCACACATGCGAGCAGCTTAGCAGTTTTTCATAGGTCCTTGTGGCTGGAGGTGAGTCACTGATGCTGGGGTTGGCTTCCTTTTGTTGATGGTAGAGTTGTTGTTGTTAATGTCACTGTTGTCGTCGTTGCCTTCCTCTTATTAATGGTGAAGATTGCTGGTGAAATGTTGATGTATACACCTGTGTGTTGTTGATGTTAATGTCACAGTTGTTGTCGTTGCCTTCCTCTTGTTAATGGTGGTGGATATAAAACTGCTACCAGGTCGGGCTGCTAGGCAGTATGCTGAGGCTCGAGTGCCTGCTTTTACTGAAGATGCTATTATCCTGTTGCTGTCGCCTTCTTGACCGGAGATGCGGGTCAGTAGCTTTCGGCATCATTTTTCAGCACAACGGCAAATAAATATATTCTCTATTTTTTTTTTGTCTTTTCTTTCTCTCTGTCTAATCCGATTCAAATTATTTGGCAGTGAATTGGTGGTCGGTTTTTTGTTTTGTTTTGTTTTATGTTTCCAGTTGTTTTTATTTATTTCTCTCGCTCTTCTCGTATGTTTCGGTGCTTTAAATTTGTGAGGTTCCTAGCAGTTATTAATTGAGGTTATATTTCCATTCTAGGATGTATTCCATCATAACAGCACATACTGCTTCCCAGCATCATGGGTTAAACTGTGAGCTAATGCCGCAAATGTTTGACTATTGGGTAATTAGATAATCCAAGCGTAAAATCATGAATGTAGATATGGATAGAGTCTAGTGGATTTGAGAATGTGTTAGAAGTGATGAAGCAGCGTGGTAAATGTTTAAGATAAAAATGCATTAACTCAAGAGGGTTGGTATCTGATGCAAGCAAATTTCCTTCATCGATGTCAGATTCAACATCTTTGTGGACTTCGCGTGTTGAGTTACGTATGGCGAACTATAATGTTTAATAATTCGCGACTAGTATAACAGCTCTGTACGGCTCTCATTCAATGGGATGAAAAAGATTGTAAATAGGTATGCTTGCTCCAAGAATGGCACAATATTAGCATAGCACATACATATATACACATACATGTATGCCCACGTACATATGTGTGTGGGTATGTCAAATACGCACATATATGTGTGTATATACGTGTGGGGAGCAACACGTGTTGGTTTGTTATTAATTTTTATTTCTTCTCTAATTCTAATCCGATTCAAAAAAATTATTTGCCAGTTAATTGATGGTCGTTTTTTTGTCCCCCTTCCTTTTATTTTGTTTCTTTCTCTCGTTCTTCGTGTATATTTTGGTGCGTTATATTTGTGAGGTTCCTATCAATGGTTAATAGCATTTATTATTTGTGGTTAAGTTGGATTGGCAGTATCGGTAGAGGGTCGGACGCCATGCTTTGACGTATAGAGTTACGGCCCTTGCCATTCTGAGTTCAAATCCCGCCGAGGTTAACTTTGCCTTTCATCCTTACGGGGTCGATAAAATAAAGTACCAGTAGTGCACTGGGTAATTGCTGGCCTTGTGCCAAAAGTAGAAACAATTATTTGTGGTTAAGTTTCCATTCTAGGATGTATTCCATCATAGCAGCACATTCTGATTCCAGGAATCTTGTAGTAGACAGTGAATTAATGCCGCGAATGTTTGGAACGCAAAAGTATTTGAGTAATGGGTAATCCAAGCGTAAGATCATCAATGTATGGTAAACAGATCTTAAATAGAGCTTGGGGCAGATATTACGTTAAGAGAACATTCAGACAGAGTGGATGTGGAAAAGTTGAAAAAGTTTACCTCGTTTGGTGTTGAATTTGTAGAATCACAGGAAAGTGCACACATACATATATGTATATATACAGGTATATATATTAATTGTTTCTACTATTGGCACAAGGCCAGCAATTACCCAGTGTATTACTGGTACTTTATTTTATCGACCCCGTAGGGATGAAAGGCAAAGTTAACCTCGGCGGGATTTGAACTCAGACCGTAAATGGGTGAAACGCATGGCGTCCGACCCTCTACCGATACTGCCAATCCACCGCCCTTCAGGTACATATATTAATGAACTTGTGTTTCACGTCGAGGGCGCTCTCAATCGTATATAATAATAACGACATCAGTAAATAATAATAACTATATTTAGATATGAAAATATAGATTTACATATCTCTATTTCGGGGGTTATTTTTTCCCCCTGTGTGCGCAGCAGCAGGTAGTTGTGTGTGTTGTTGCTGTGTCCGACTTTAGATATATACATAGGTATATAACTGTAGACTGTTGTTGTGGTTACAACGGACATCTAGATAGTTGTAATCCTTTTTGTATTTGTAAACAAAGAACCAGTCACACACTCACATCAATACACACATACACATATGTATTATTTACACTCACAGCGTGTTTTCGCTGCTTAATCTTCATATGGGGGACAAAACTCTAGTGAGTGAACATCGTTAAATTTTCTCCCTCATATCAAGGATTTGAAGACAATTCATTTTCACCTGACGAGATCAGTGATAATCGATCGATCTATCTCTTATTGAAACTTGTGTCGGGATTGGAAATTTATACCATGCCTTCGGATCTTTATTTTGATACAAATACTCCGTTTTACATAATCTAGCTGTTCCCATAAATGGAATTGGAGATATACAAAAGCGTGGAGAACTTAATATTGCTAACAAAAGTTTATTGGACCGTATGACATAACGAATTATACACCTTACTATATAACAACTATAGATATATATATAGATATATATAGTAATAATAATAAATTTGAAGACTAAAATCCAAAGAGGGCTTCCTGTCTTCCTCCGGTTGCAACGTTTTTTGAAATATTCACTTCTGCGTTCACAGATTGACTTTGTTAGTTTCAGAAGATCCCGTTAAGGGTGAAAGCAGCGATTCTTTGCTTAAACTTTAATCTGTTATTTTAATATATATATATATATACATACATATATATATATATATATATGTGTGTATACACACACACACACACACACACACACACACACACACACACACACACACACACACACACACACACACACACACACATACACACACATATATATATATATATATATATATTTGGTCTTTAAAGCGATGATATACCAATGAAGGCTGGAAGATCACTGATGAAGGACTAACTTTATTCATATATATATATATATATATATATATATATAGAGAGAGAGAGATGCTTATCTATTTCTGTCTATGTGTCGATTTTATGTGCATTACCTTTATTCCAAACATAAATTATAACAAAGATCTCAAAATCGATACTCTGTGGTGTTGTTCTATTTAATATGTAAAGCAAGAAATCTCCGGGTGTATGTTTCTCTTTATGATATGAAATATTGCAGGAACCTTAACAATCGATAAAATTCTGTTGTTGTTCTATTTAGTATGTGTAAAGCCAGAAAGCTCCGAGTGCATGCTTGCATAGCAATTTCTCTCAACCAATATCTGCATATGAACAGTAACTATATTAAATATTTTTCTACAACTATTATCATTACTGCCTCTCATTTTAATGAGACTAATATTTCAGGTTTTGAAGTTAAAATATCAATAAAATGTAACTAGTCACATCCTTTGAAATTCTAGTTTGAAATTTTTATTTTTATATTAATGGAAAAAATAACCCCTCCACCCTAAAAAATATCCGAATAAATGTACACATTTTTATTCGTATATTTGTTTCAATAATTAGCCTGCCACGCTGGGACATTGTCGTCATTTAGTCATATCGACAATCTTACGTTTTTCAAGTCTGGTACTTATTTTTTCTATATCGGTTTGGCGGAATCGCTAAGTTACTGGACCTTATCATAAACAGTGACACAAACATAAGCAATGACATAGAACCACATACACCACATATATGAATGCATATATATGTGGCGAGCTTAAATCGTGTCCGTATACTATATACCACTCACAAGGCATTGTAATTAATATATGGTAGAAAACACTCCTCTAAGGTGCCTCGTAACAATAGTGGTCTCACAATCAGAGAAGCGAACTTATTAACCACCCCGCCTTCACGTGTATGTGAATAATTTGGTGTTACGTTAGGAGCAATAATCGAAAGGAGCTATCTGAAATATTATGGAAAACATTGAATATTGAACATGAAAAAAAAAAATACATGATCGATAGAGCAGAAAAATGTTTCAGAGATATATCGCAAAATCCATAATATAATTTAATTGAACATATAAAGAAGTTATGCTTGTATAAAACTATTAAGCTTCTGTCAAATGTGTGTCCTCCTTCACTTCTATCAGTCAATTTCCGAGCATATCATAAGGGTTTGCGCCAGAAACACGTGTAAACTATTTCATATTTGCCCCACTGTTTATAATTTGAAGATACTGTTAATTAAACGAGTTAAAAATTTGAAAGGTTCTGATATAAGATATATAAAAGGCCGCCATGGGTCTGTACCAGGAAATTTATATTCTAAGGCGCAAGGCTGTGCAATGTGATTTGTGGAAGGTCAGAAATCGACCATATATACAAACAGGTCTCTCTTCCCCACGTCAACGATATTGTGCAAAGGAAAGGCCAATACAATATATATATGATGTCGTCAAAGGGAAGAAGTAAATCCTATAGAGCTTGGCACCTGTGCCTTCGCTACTCACATACATAGTACATATAAAAACTATATATAATGTTATCCAAGGGAAAGGCAAAGAACGCTACAACTTCGGACCAGTCTCGTTACAGACGGACATCTCCCCACTAATCCCTCGCAGTGTTTGCTGGTAATCCTCATTTTTCTCCCAGCATCGACAAAAGCCTTCTGGTCAACGACACCACGCACCGCCCTGTCCAGGAATCGAGCTTTCGATCTTAAAACCACGAGCACAACACACCAAATTCTAGCCCACGCGCATTCACTATGTATATATATATATATATATATATGTGTGTGTGTGTATATATATATATATATAGAGAGAGAGAGGAACAAGTATAACCCCGACGGCAGAGCTCAAGCCGTTTCGACGTCCAGAATTAGCCGTCGAAACGGTTTGAGCTCTACCGTCGGGGTCATACTTGTTCCTATTACCCACTCTACTACCTTAAGTATTGAGTACTTTGGTGCGTTATGGTCCATCTGGTTCCTTACCACATTTCCTTCGTTATATATATATATATATATATATATATATATATATGTGTGTGTGTGTGTGTATATGTATATTTCCATGTGTGCATATATATATATTTATACTATATAGTGAATATATGTATATAATCTTTTATGATATTAAAACACGCTGACGGATGACAGACTAAAGTGTAGCTCAAAATACAAAAGAAAATATCTTCAAGGAAATAAAACTACTGATGCGCTATTTCCGTCCTGCTTTGCGGGAGGCTCAATAAAATTCTAAATGTTAAGGTTTAACAAATCAAAACACGTTTGTTGTGAATGTCAGCTAAGTAAAGATGTCATTTTGCACTGAGTATAATATTTTTTTACGTTGTGGTCGTCGCTTAAAGTGTGGCAGTTAAAGCAGGAATTAAAAAACAAGATGTCTCCCGTTCATTTTAAATGTCATTCGTTACATCAAACATTTTCTTTGTTACTGGATGAACCACATTGATATAAATATATATAGATATAGATATATAGATAGATATAGAGAGAGAGTGAGAGAGAGAGAGAGAGAGAGAGAGGGAGAGAGGGAGGTAGAGAGAGAGACTGCAGACATGCTGGAGCACTCTCTTTATTTAGTAAATCATATTTATCCCGGCACTTTCTTTTTAGTTCATTTTGTTGACCACGTTTTTTGTAGAAACAGTAAATTAAAGGAGATAAACAGACAGAATCAAGGACCTGAATATACACATAGACAACTTCTCTCTCTCATACCCTCTCTCTCTCTTATTATTCCTCTCTCTCTCACTCTCTCTCTCTTTCTCTCTCTCTCTCTGTCCTGAAGATGGAACCTCGTTCTTCCTCCAACTCTCACATTCACATACACACACACACACGTACACCTACACATATACACAAACACCACCTTCAGCCCTCCCCGCTCGACCCCTCCGCTTCCCTCTCCCCGCTCCACCCCTCCACCCCTCCACCCACCACCCTCCCCACACGCCTCACAACCTTTCACCACTTGTTTATTTTTATTTTTATTTGTATTTAAAAAAAATTTCCTTTACTCTCAAAAAAAATTTGTTTCCTCCCTTTTCTCTCCCCACCCTTTCTTAAAATGCCTTTCCCCCACTCCCCCACAGACCCTCGGAACTCTCTATCACTTTTCTCCTGATGAAGGGCTTATGCTCAAAACGTCGCCCCCCACCCACTCGCAAGCGTGAAGTTGATACTAATATCATTTGTACTGCCTCTCTGTTTTTTGTTCTCTGTTTACTTATTAAACTATATATATATTACTCAAGGTAGACAGAGAATATATCAGTAAATGTCTTTATTTGTTTTTGTGAGATGTTCACTTCGAAGCATTTGTTCTAAGTCTATTTGAATGAATGTCTCTATTTACCGTGAGTCATTGTTTAGTATTGAATCAACTTTATTTATATATATATATATATATATATATATATATATATATATATATATATATATATATATCAAGTAAGAATATTTTCGAAACAGCGAGTAGGTTTGAAATTATTAGAAATGTAAGCTATCCCCGTATTTTGATTAAAGTAATTATTTAGCCTGATAGTGGGGTTAAGAACCCTCAAAGAAATGGAAAAAGATGAGTATTTACGTACATGGGAGTCATGTACGTCAATACTCATCTTTTTCCATTTCTCCGAGGGTTCTTAACCCCACTATCAGGGTAAATAATTTTTTTAATTTCTTTAGTCAAAATACGGCGATAGCTTACGTTTCTAATAATATATATACATATATATATATATATATATATATATATATATATATATATATAAAATTCGATGCATATATACATATTCATTCGATATAATGTTTTCTTTTTTAGATATATTTTGTCCAACACGTGTCTTTTTACCTTCTCTCTCTCTCTCTCTCTTCTCTCTCTCTCTCTCTCTCTCTCTCTCTCTCTCTCTCTCTCTCTCTATATATATATATATATATATATATATATATATATATATATATATAGAGAGAGAGAGAGAGAGAGCTAGAGATAATAGATATAGACACACAATTTTACGATGGCTGACTGTATCGGTCAGCGAGTATTTCCTGCTTTATTGGTGATAAGGTAAACCAAGGACAAAATCATCATAGATAATTGACACATAGATAAAAATCAACAACAACAACGTTAAGAACAATCAATTACAGCTGCAGTATTGAAGCGCACTAACTATATCTAGAAACGCAATAAGCAGAGTAGCCACCATGACAACATTAACGAAGGCAATACATTCACCAAGAATTCCTAGAAGGGAAATAACTACTACAATCACAACCAAAACACCAATACCAAGAAAAACATTAATAGTAAGAACAACATAACAGTAAATGATGTGAAACGTTAATAATATACTGCCATTCTATTGGTTTTAGTGAGAAGTCCACTTTATAGAATTAATGTCAAGTGTGCTGGGGAGAATTTCTTTTCAATTTTCTTGGAAATTTTCGCTAAGAATCCGCGGTCATAGAGGTCAACACTTTGTTTGTCTTCCATAATATTTAGCTTTTGGCATTATTGATATATAAGTTCGTTAATATGAATATCGTGTGTATTCTACCTTGTTGATGCAGAATGATGGAACCTATGTTGATTTCGACGATGTGTATTCAACTTTTCAATCATTTGACCGCCCAACACTGAAGTAACGTAGAAGTCGTTGTGTGCTTCCACAGACGCATGTATTAACGTAACTTTCAAGCAGGAGGAGATTTGTCGTTTCTTTATCGAACGTTTGGAATGGCCATATAGCCATTTCCTTTTTGATCCTTCCAAAGATGAGGTGAAATAGAAAAATATGTATGCTTGAAATATTTTAACTATGGAGGAACATATATGTTTCTGTTAAATCCACGATTCCTTATCCATGGAGTCGTAGGGACACTGTCATGACAGAATGGGTCTTTTCATTTTAAATTTGGTGGAGACCATCTCTCTCCACACCCGAAGACATGTTTTCCTGTTAGTTAGATGGGACAGGGATACAGTGGAAGAATCGATCGTAGTACTAGGGTGTTATTTTATACAACTCATTTGAAGAAGAACTTCCCACCATCACCACCATCGTCGGTTTCCATGCTGAGTAACCCATTTGTTTGATCAATGGGTCAGCCATCTTAAGAAATTAACGTATAAATAACTGCACATTCTATAGACATGTATACCATTAATATAATTCTTTAGCAGACTCAGCATGCCACAGTGTGCGATAAGACCGGTGTTTTAAGTTACAGATACAATCCCTACAACGGACATCCAAACACATTCCGTCTACCAAATGATAACAAATCGAATTTCTTAACTATTCAGTTATGGTGTATCCACACAGTCTGATAAAGGTATAGTGTTGGGAACTTACTTTCTCCTAACAGACTAAAATTCTAAAATTGCTAAACAGCGCTCAAAACGCAGCAAATAATCCTGCTGAATCTATCGGTGTTCGAGAACCAAGAATTGTTATTTCGAAAGAAATAAATACCCAATTGTCATTAATCGATTATTAACTCATTTGTATTCATGCGTAGACCAAGTGAAAATAAACCTCGCGTTACTGACAGGAATCGTAATTATAACCAATTTCCCCACAAGTAGGAAGTTAATCAAAAGCAAAGGAATAAATTGCCCGCATAAAAATTCCACTTTACACACAACTAACGTTAAACATGGTAAACACACCGTTGCATATGCTGATAAGACGAACAACTCTACTAACGTTTCCTCAGCTGCTAACTAAATAACATCTTTAAATAACAACGTTGAATTTCCTTTCTAGAATGGGATTATTTATGCTTGGAGGTTTGGTTGACTAGAATATAAAAAGCTATTTTCAAGAAATAAATATCAAGGTGTAAGTACGTTTTTTTATGTACATCTCTCTTTCCCATTCACTTTCTTTCTCTTTCTCTGTGTGTGTGTGTGTGTGTGTGTTCGTGCGTGTATGTATGTGTGTGTGTGTGTGTGTGTGTGTGTGTGTGTGTGTGTGTGTGTGTGTGTGTGTGTGTGTGTGTGTGTGTGTGTCTGTGTGTGTGTGTGTGTGTGTGTGTGTGTGTGTGTGTGTGTTTTATGTACAACTAATTTGTAGCAGCTGATAAAATTGAAACAACATAATATGTCTTGCTCGGGGATTGAATCAACTAAAGTGTCATGACTTTGGACACAACTATTCGACAAGTGCGGGAATCAACGTCACGATTACAAGCTCAACATAATAACAACTAAGCTACGAACCTTCATACATAAAAAAAATAAAGGTCGGACCTCAAACATATAAACATATCCACTCATACATATAGAAATACATACACATAACAACACATATATAGACATAACTATATATATATATATATATATATATATATATATATATATATATATATATATATATATATATATATATATATAGTTATGCCTATATATGTGTTGTTAAGTGTATGTATTTCTATATATATATTATGGAATATTGTTAGCTTCTTGCTACAATAATTTCTATACTTTTCATTTATATATATATATATTACAGAATAACTAAAACTATGTTCAAAACATGTTATTGCTGACAATCGTTTCTTCCAAAATTTCGTTTGGGTTCATCGGAGCACTTGCAAAGTTTAGACATATAATTAACCTTCTATTCCACAGAACAATTGTAAAATTACGTAGATATTAGTGTTGTCATTAATAGTGTCATATTTAAAGAGTGAAGATGATGTGGTCAGTAACAGTTGATGCGACAGATATTATCCGGTAATGATGCACATTTGAACATTACCGTAACAATTATCACATTGCATACCATAAACTTCATAGAAACTGCTTTTCATACCCACTCATCTCTGTCTGCTTAATATGCTTTTATACCTGTATTGTATTATGTGATACCTTTGCCATACTGTGATATATATGGTTAGTACCATTGCTTGTTTCTTACCTGGTTATTCTGTACATGCCTAATACCTCTGTACTCTTTCTATACGTTTGCATATGTACCGCTAATGTCCTCATTTTGCGAGTAACTTACTTCTTTAATTGCTCTATAATTGTTGTATTATTCTTTTGTAATATTTGTTGCATCCACTGATACTGACCACATCATCCTCACTCTTTAAACCTGACACTGTTAATGACAACACTAACATCTACGTATCTTTACAATTGTCTGTGAAATAGGCGGTTAATTATATGTCTAAACTTTGCTAGTGCTCCGATGAAATTCAAAAGAAACTTTGGAAGAAACGATTGTCAGCAATAAAATGTTTTGAACATATTTGATGTATTTACATTGAGGTATTTTTCTTACTGGTAATAAGGTGGTAATGAATTACTGACCTTTCCTGTTTATAATTATATAGAGTGTATATATAAGTATAAATAATATTATTACTATTACATATATATATGTATGTATACATACACACATATATATACATACGCACAACTACATAACTTCACATAAGTACATGTATATACTCACAAAAAAACACATCTATACGCGAAGTAAAACTTGTTATTTATGTGAACATATAAACAGAACTTCATTTACCATACATCTGAAAAACATAGGTATAGGTGTTAAATAAAAATCGAGATTAAGTTTGTAATGGGGAAATAAATTCTGGCAGACTTCATTGGAAAAATTGCTTGCGGCAAGTCGTTACTATAATACATTGTCCCTCTGTTACTGGGCGAAACATTAATTAAGTTCTCTAAACTTGTCACTCGCGCCTTCTAGGGATTGACAAATTTGCCAACATACACTTTGATAGAAATATAGACAGAGAACTTCTCAGTCATTGGAACGCAAAGTTAGATTGGCATAACATGTTAAAACTGTACTGGACTGGTAATGTATGTACTCCACAGATATAGAGTATCATCTAGACAGGTAGTGGGGTAGTCCATTATATATATATATATATA
>OZ024742.1:259190143-259230143 GCA_964016885.1 Eledone cirrhosa | reverse complement strand
GTAACAAGCTTTCTTAGTTAAACCACCGATATACCTTACAGCACAACAATTATGAAAACATATGCATGCATTCAAAACACATATACACATTTAGGGATTCAAAGGGCCAGCCATCTCAAATAGAGACGCGGTGAGTCTTTCTCAGAACTATGTTAAGTATATATATATAAATATGGGATGCTGAGCCACTTGCCGTTAATTTCACGATTAGAGCGTTCCATTGATAGTCATAGTCATTGTTCGTATTGAGCCCATTATTTATTCTATTCTATTGGTTATTTATCGAGTTCATTTGATTCGGATCGCTATTGTATGACGCACACACACACACACGCACACACACACACACACACACACACACACACACACACACACACACACACACACACACACACACACACACACACATATATATATATATATATATATATATATATATATATATATATATATATATATATATATATATATACATGCATAAACACACAAATATACGAGGGTGCTTCAAAATTTTGTGGAGAAAGGACAGTTGGAAAAAAACGGTTTCAGCATATGCTTCATCTAAATAAAAAAAACTTCTGCATGCGTTGATACCAGCCTTTAAGTCCGTCTGTTTAAAATCGAGGACCGTGCGATTTAAATCCTGTCAAACAAGCTTTTTTTTACATCATAAGCTGGGGATCATCTTCAATCTCATCTCTTCCACTTCTAAAATGGCATCCATTTGTAGGTTGTTGATTTCTTTGGAGCATTGTCCTCATAGTCTTTCTCCAGAACGTCAATGATTGGCTGCTCTTCCCCCCTAGCTTCACCACGAATTTGATGTTTTGATGGAGGTTATGGTGCTTGAGCGCATGCGGATTTCCGGCTGACGGCTGCGTTGCAACATGTATTTAAGGTTCATGTTAGAACATGTTATTACACGTTAGTACGAGAACATACAGGAGCTTTGAGATCAAAATACCTTCATATGACTTTTAGCAATGCACTTTTTCCACGAACCTTTTGAAGCCCCCTTGTATGAACCAATCGTAAATAAGGAGGAATTCGAAAAGTTCTAAATAACATAATCAAATGGAACGCAGTCATGTTTTCAATATAACATGTTACAATGAAAAGCTATTCCTTATATATGTAATGTTGATGGACGTGAAAACAAGTAGTCGATACCGAAGAAAACTTTATATATTCTTTATGATGTGTTCTCTGGGCTCATCATCATTTAGTCTTAACTCACATAGACACAGATCGAAACTGTAAGCATTTCAAGCATTTAACTGAAGAAAAAGCACTGTCCGGTTTTCCGCTGAGCACTTCCCCTTTTTAATTCAAATTCGATATGGTCTTAGATATGCAGAAAGTGTTAACATCAGTCTAATATATATATATATATATATATATATATATATATATATATATATATATATATATATATATATATATATATGGTGGCTGCCCCTTCATTTTCGAGTATAGCCATTGCTCGATATAACATTTTTAATAATTATTATTTAATGCTACCGTGCAATGCCTGTGCATGAAGATTCTTTTTAGAATGAGGAAAGACTGTACACTGAGCCAATCCCACTCTCTGAACGACAGTTGCTATAACCACAAAAGATGAACATCATCGGTAACTACTGAGTCGCAGGTTTTATGTCGGACTTATCTAGACACACACACACGCACGCACGCCCCCCCCCCCCCATATATATATATATATATACATATATACAGACGTCTATACCTGAATGTATACAGAATATGTGCTCCTGTAGAGCAATACTTGACCAGCCCAAGGATAAAATAATAGTGGAATAGCAACGAGAATATAACAAAAACAAAAAAAGGTAAGACAAACCAGATTAAATTCTAAATACATGTATTTTAGTTGACCAAACTTATAGTGAATCGTTTCAATTCTTAATGAAATACATAATATATCTAGATAACTGATACAAATAGGGAGACAAATAACAAAATAATATGAAATAGTGAAATGAAGAAAAATGAGAAGAAAAAGGAGTATCCGAAATAAAAGAATTCCCAATGCAAAGGAATCTCACTAAATCGCAAAGAAACCGTAGTTATGAAAAGTGACAACAATTCTTTGAAGAGAACAAACAGTTTCAACTAGAAAACCAAAATGATTATATTCTGAACTATATAAATATACAATATAAATCGATGCAGTGCGAATATGAGAAAAACTCAGTAGAAAAATATCGAGGACAAAAGTATGGACAGGTATAGGCCTTCTGCAACTAGAAAACAATTATAAATATATACAAAGTATATAAAAATATTTAGTTGAGAAAAATGGAAATCGAGAAAGAAAATAACAAAACGTGAATAAAAGAAATCCATGACTAAACTGATTTCTGTCTTCAAGGAAGCCAACAAATGCAAAACGTCGGTGAAATGACAGGCACTTGTTAGTAGAAGGAAAATCGCCAACATGATTTGTTGAAAAAAGCTAAAATGAATCAAAAAGAAGGGAATAGAGAATGTCCTCTTGATGGGATTGCAAGAAAATATCTTACACGATAAATACTTGAAGAAAACATAAAAAAACTGCGTGGAGAACGACTAAGAAGAAAAGTGGTCACAAAAAAGTAGTAAACTAAAATGAGAGACTGAAAAAATGTCTTCCATTGTACAACAATATAAAAGCTTTCCCACCAGAAAATATCCTAAATCACGCAATGGAGCAGAATCATTTATATAGCTGCCAAATATGTGTAAGTTGGGAATAAGGAATTTAAACACATTTTTATTAAAAAATGTTTACCAGCTGGCCAAGTGCAAATTCTGTGGTTTAATTAGAAACAATGCTAAAGTATGAAAGATCAATATGAACATTTTCAAGTTTTATATATATGATGTTTCCATATTTCTTTGGAAGTGATCTATTAGAATGTATCGACGTGATATTTCTAGACCTCCCATCAACCCCTTTACTGTCGACATGACGCCAGAGAGGAACATGTAATGCTTTCATTCCAGCGTGTTGTTATTTGCATATCTTACAATTGGCATGAGTGAGTTCTTGAACTTATCTCCTAATAGACACATTCTATTTCATTGTACTAGATAAAATACCTCATATACTGAAGAAAATCTGTCTTTGGATTTGCTAAGTCTACCTTGTATATTTTGACCATAGTAACACATATTTTCTCGATATTTCTCTGTTTCGAAACAGCTGTGTCGTTATATTTAGGGCATAATTACTAATTATTAATTATCAATGTAAGTTATATCTTTATATTCTGATTACTTTTTTTAACTTGCCTTGTGTATTACAATATATAATAAATATTGTTTCCGTAACATTTTTGCATAACTTACAGAATATTGAAAATGAGATGTTTTTATTTCGAATAATATTTGTTTGTTTTTCAGTTATAGGCGAAACTCCACAGTAATAAGCCGCCCTATTTAGACTTAATATAATGAATCTCTTTCTCTCTCTCTCTCTCTCTCTCTCTCTCTCTCTCTATATATATATATATATATATATATATATATATATATAAATGAAAAGTATAGAAATCATTATATATATATATATATATATGTATGTATGTAAATGGTAAACAGATATAACATCACAATCGGTACAGTATATGGAAGGAATATATTAGTTTAACGCTTGAAAGAAAGGAAGGGCCTCTTAACGTTTCTGACGCTATTCCGTCATCAGAAGAAAGAATGAGGAATTAGACAGATTGAAGGGACGGATACGGCGCAATCGGAAAAAAAATGTTTTTAGAGAAAAATAACAGGTTCATTCATGTTGCCATCACTTGGAAAGGATGCAAACACACACATGTACCAGCCTACATTGACCTCATATCATATATGCACTGGCACAACTAAATTTGCGTGCTTAACATTGCTTGCACTTACATTAATGTGACGCTAGTGTCACAAGTTTAATTAATTGTTTAAATAAAGGCAACACCCACACAATTATAGTAAGTATATTATCTAAAATGACGGGTGAATATTTTTGGAAACGTAACGTCGTTGTTCTTATATACAGCATGCTTCGCATATCTGTTTCTGGCGAAGTTCATTCCCATGTCTGAACATAACCTATAAGGGAGAGATAGATGGATAGATAGATAGATAAATAGATAGAGAGAGAGAGAGGTAGAGAGAGAGAGGTAGAGAGAGAGAGGTAGAGAGAGAGAGAGAGTGAGAGGCAGAGAGAGAAAGATATTGAGGCAAAGAGAGGGAGAGAATCGAACCCACTATATGAGCTTTATCGATTATTAAAGGATGAAAGTTGATCTCGGCAGGAATTGAAATCAGAACGCAATGATCCGGAAGAACTCTGCCAATTCGCCGCCTCCTCTGTATTTTAATGATCATTAACTCGCCGCCGCATATTTTCTCATTATATCTTATCAATTGCCACCGATATACATTTCATAGACTGATGGTTCTTTTATTGTTTCATCTTGATTTTGATTTTTTGTTTCTGAATATAATTTCTCTTTTGATAATTTTTCATCTACTCTTCAGGAAATTAAGATAACTGGAATAACGTAGCCGAAGCCATGCGTTCATATCAACGTTGTCAGACGATACGGTATCAAGGTAACTATAAGTTATTGCTCAGACGAAAGTAATATAATAGCTGTAATCAAATGGATAAGCGGTCGGAAATTTCGTTGATGTAGGCAAAGTTTCATATTAGATCATTTGAGCTGTGCTTTATCTTGCTTAATATTCCGAAAGAACTACTTCATACACACACATATACACACACATATACATATATATATATATGGAAGGGGGCATGATAAGAGGTGAAAGAACAGAACATTCATTCGAGAACCTAAAATACGACCAATTGATCAGAAATTAGTTTTCGTTATTTTTCATGAATATTTCTCGATTCATTCATATTAAGAACGTGTGGGGTTCCAGCGAATTCTTCTATACAGAAAAAAGAACGCTAGAACTACTTCATAAAGAAGTATTTATTAGTTTTATTCTTTTATATATAAGATGTCAGCTATGATAGATAAAAATGTCTAAACACACTCCATTCTGATAAGAATGGCTTTTTCCGAACCAATAAACCACTCTCTTGTGCTCCTATCTACATCTAATTTTAATTGGTCTATTTTCCGACTGTCTTCAGCAAACATTATATATTATATACAGCTGCCATAACTCTTCCCACTAGGTAATTGTTTCAGTTTTAACACACCATCTCAGATCAACTCACTTGGCAAAGAAGTCCATCTCCGAATTATATACTTATAAAGATTGTTTTTCTTTTGACATTTTCTTGTGCTAAAATGAAAATCATAAAAAGGTTCTCGCAATACAAATTCATATTGCAAGTGTAGAAGTGTGGAGAGCTTATATAATTGTTTATTTATATGAAATAAAAAGCTATTCCATGACCCTAGACCACAGTTTTTTCAGTCGTTGAACTGCTCATGTCAACAGGTTTTCCCAGAGCCATATACTACAAAGATTAGTTTATATATATATATATATGTATATTTGTGTGTGTGTGCGGGTGGGGGGTGTTGTGTGTGGCGTTTGATTCTTGTTTGGCGCCGCTGTTTACATTCTTTCGACTACATGGATGCTTTCTCAATTTTCCCAATGTTTCTGAAATCAATCTGAGGTCCACTCCTCTACAGGCTTAACTTTCATTTACAGGGGATCAACTACTGCTCGTGTTGTGATGTCTGACTTTCACACATATACACACACACGTACACACATACACACACGCACACATACAAACACGTGTGTGTGTGTGTTTTCCCTCGAAGTTCATACGGGTACATAAGGACACGCCTACTCATATAACATTTATTATCTCCTTCAACTGAGGTAGATGGAAAGAATTACTGTTTACGAGGGAAGGTAATATTAACAGAAAGCTGTTGCTTATATGAACCATTAATACTAGCAATCTATATAAGGTAATGCTTTGATATTCTAATCAGAAAATCTCAGTGTATATATGACTGGCGCCTATCAGATTCATAGATCTTATTAAAGAGAGTATGATTCAATGAGATGAAAATATATGTCTCACAAATATCCCAAGTTAAAACTTAGACATTGAAGTTATATGGTAGCAGAGGAAGGTTGTGGACCTCGGTTGGTTTCGACGATTTACTTCCAAGTTGTTTTATCAACGAAAAGGCTTGTTCGTGAATTCACGTGTAAGTTGTTGAATATTTTACAAACACTGTTGATTTTAAAATAGTGTCCAGTGACAGTGAGATTCAGCCTGTCAGATTGTGTGACAAAGCGGGGCCTTTTAAGTACAGATAGAGGCCATCAGAGGAATTTCCAGGCAGTTTCTGTCTACTCAATGTTACTCAAATGGCATTGTTCAAGATACCACTAGTTAGGATTGCACCCACAACCTAATAATTCCGAAGCGAACTTCTTAATCATTCAACCACTAATAGTGTATTTGGAATAAATAAATTAACTATCTATTGTAATTTCTGATTTTATGTCGCGAGTTCGTATCTTGTCTCTGCTGTTGTATCAGTTTAGGCAAGGCAAGACTTTTCTTTTTAGAAAATAGATTTTTTTAAAACTTGAAATTATGTTTACATTTACTAAAGCATCTATCCTTTTAATTTATTTAGAAATCACATGTTCATCAACATACACTTCAGAATAATCTGTCAACGCCAACATATATATTTCTCAAACAGGCAATAAAGATTTACGTACATGACATATAGAAACAAAACACGTCAACAAGCAACTTTAATTAGCAGGGAAAATGAACGATGTTAACATGTCCTTAACTCCCTAAAGTGTAATACATTTTTAACAAGTCAGTTTAATCTTAAAATGTGCTGAGCCTGGAAATATCTGAAGGGAAAAGAAATTTTGAAAGAAATTATAAAGATGATTGGTTTCCTAACAAATCTTTATACCGTAATATTTAATCTATTTAGCTTTATAATTCTCTACTCAGTGTTGTTTTATTTGTTACGTTACGCGGCTAAAATGAAAATTTAGCCAGGAAATGAGAAACAATTCAGTGCTTGGTTGAACACGATTTAAAAATAGGTGGGGTACAGTTTAAAAACATACTTGTAATTTGAGTGAGATAAACCACCCATAAGAGATGGAATGTGTTCTTAGTTTTATTTCCACGTTGTTGCCGTAATCAATTGGTTGTACTGTATGAGGTTTTAGAATGAGAATGAAAAAAGACCTGAAGATATTCGGATAATAAGCAATTTTGCCATTACAACCGGAAAGAACTTTAATTTAAAAATATAAAGCCTTAGGTGAAAAACGATAGTTACCGACGTGATCATTACAGTGGCGAAGTTTAGAGTGGTGAAGGTTAGATGGACGTAGGTTAGAAGGAAGAAGGTTAGAGTGAGGAAGCTTAGAGGGACGAAGGTTAGAGTGGTGAGGGGTAGAGGGACGATGGTTACAGGGGTGATGGTTATAGGGACTATGATTATAGAGACGAAGACTAGAGATGAAATAGTATTCCTTGTGGAAGAGAATAATCAGTACGAGCCTTCATATTAATTACACTCATTCTGTATTCTACCCCACCATGCTGATGGTAATGTCTATCTCACAATCCTGATTGTAACAACTATCCCACCATGATAATTTTAACCACCATCTCGCCATTCTGATGGCAACCACTAACTCATCATTCTGAATGTAACTTCTACCTCACCATTCTAATGGTAACCTCTACGCCACAATTCTGAGGGTAATTTTTATCTCACCATTCTTATGGTAACCCCTACCCAACCATTCTGATTGTAACGTATATCACACTATTCCGATTGTAGCTGCTATTCCAGTTTTTTAATGGGAACCACTACCCCACCGTCACTGATAGGAACTGCTATCTCATCATTATGAAATTAATCAGTATTCCCCTATTCTGATGGTAACCACTGTCCCAGCATTCTGAAGGTAACTTTTATCTTACCATTCTGTACATATACGTATATATATATATATAAATATATATATATATATATATATATATATATATATATATATATATATATATATATATATATATATATATATAAATATATATATATATATATATATATATATATATATATACACAGTTCAGGAGTAACCAATCTTAAAGAGAGAGATGGAGATAGGAGAGGAGATATGAGAGGAGAGGTTGGTGAATTAGTTAGAAGCCAAAGCGTAAAGGCATGTGCTCAATGTACAATATGCAGTGGAAGGCAGCTAGGTGGCTGGGTTCATGCAGAAGTTAGGCGCACAGAGCTGGAGATATTCATTAGTTAAGTAAAACAAGGCCACAAATTTCACAAGGAAAACATTATTAAAAGATTGTCAACATATTTTAATTTGATGTAAGTAATGTAGAGAATAATAATGATAATATTAATAATTGTTTCTACTTTTGGCACAAGGCCAGCAATTATCCCAGTACATTACTGGTACTTTATTTTATCGACCCCGTAAATATGAAAGGCAAAGTTAACCTCGGAGGGATTTGAACTCAGAATGGAAAGGGCGGTAACTCTATGCGTCAAAGCATGGCGTCCGACCCTCTACCGATACTGCCAATCCACCAATAATAATGTCCGTTTACAATTGTTTCGCTACTCCATATGATATTTCTGGATCAGATGACTATATATCATAATTGATCTGGTTCAGTTGAAAATAATTAACATATTTAAAAAAAAAGCGCGACTCATCGGAACTTCAAAGGAATATAAATTAAAATAATGAGAATGTTACATAATATACTGTTCCATATGTTGGTTTTTCACTATGGTGTCTTGGTTGCATCAGTTGTCAGCCATAATCAAGCAGCATTCATCTGTTGAGGCTGCATTGTGTGAGATTTGCCTATGGGTAACAAGATGGGTGCCAAATGACATATTTACCTTACTAATTAGAGGGTGGTTTCAGGGGAAGTAACTCCTCGAGATATTAGAAATTGTGCGTAGTTTATAGTTAAGTGCTAATTTTTAAATTTTTTAATTGAGAGACAATGTAGGGGAGGTAACTTATAATCATCTAAGTTAGTCATAGCTATTTAACTTATTAACTACAAGTAAAAATGGGGCTAGATGACTAAGTTGGGTCAAATATTCTATTGGCGAAGGAATTAGCACTTCGATGCTGACAGCTAATAGTTACCTCCGTGCTATCGTTAATCGGTAGAGGTCGTGATAGAGTTATGTAATATGTTTCTGTAATATAGAGATCACAAGATTTTCTTCGTCCATTGAACGGTTGGGCCCTAGCCACGATATCCCATTTTAGTGAGTGTTGAACGTTGCTTAATTTAAGGTTTTTAATGAGCCTAGCTAGCGATGTCGAAAATCTGTTGCTAGGGTCTCGGAAGGAAAAAGAGTGCGCGTTATAGCGCACATTATAAGGGTTAGTGGTAGACCCAATATAAGAGCTGGTATTCGAAGCTACATTGTCTCTCAATTAAAAAATTTAAAAATTAGCACTTAACTATAAACTACCCACAATTTCTAATATCTCGAGGAGTTACTTCCCCTGAAACCACCCTCTAATTAGTAAGGTAAATATGTCCTTTGGAAGCCATCTTGTTACCCATAGGCAAATCTCACACAATGCAGCCTCGACAGATGAATACTGCTTGATTATGGCTGACAACTGATGCAACCAAGACACCATAGTGAAAAACCAATATATGGAACATTATATTATGTAACATTCTCTCATTATTTTAATTTATATTCCTTTGAAGTTCCGATGAGCCGGTCTGTTATTTAAATATGTTAATTATTTTCAACTGAACCAGATCAATTATGATATATAGTCATCTGATCCAGAAATATCATATGGAGTAGCGAAACAATTTTAAACGGACATTATTATTATTAATATTATTATTATTATTCTCTACATTCCTTACATCAAACTAAAATATGTTGACAATCTTTTAATAATGTCTTCCTTGTGAAATCTGTGGTCTTGTTTTGCTTAACTAATGAATATATATATATATATATATATATATATATATATATATTTATTTATAAAATAACAGATTAAAGTTTAAGCAAAGAATCGCTGCTTTCACCCTTAACGGGATCTTCTGAAACTAACAAAGTCAATCTGTAAATGCAGAAGTGAATATTTCAAAAAACGTTGCAAGCGGAGGAAGACAGGAAGACGATACTTTAGTTCCTGGAAACGTTCCCTGGCAAAGAACGGGAAAAAACGAATATAATACGCCATTATTTGGAGCGGTGAAAAACAATTACATGCAAAGACAAAACCACGTTTATGGTATAAAAGAAGTCGTAGACTAATCTTCTCTTAGGTGGTTCATAGAGACGTTCTCTGGCAATGAACGAAAAAAACGAAGATAATACGTCATATGTGGAGCGTTGAGAATAATTGCACGCAAAGACAAAACCACGTAAATGGTATAACTGAAGTCGTAGACTAAAATTATAACTAGGAATCCAAATGATTCTCCGCTTTGTTATTTTCAGAAGATCCCGTTAAGGGTGAAAGCAGCGATTCTTTGCTTAAACTTGAATCTGTTATTTTATAAATATTTGCTCTACGGTTCTTATATTTGATATATATTTATCCTTATCGAGCCCTCTTTGGATTATAGTCTTCAAATTTATTATTATTACTATATATATATATATATATATATATATATATATATATATATATATATATATATATATATATATATATATTATTGGAGCCCGTTCGTCTCAAAACACTGTGGATCTGCGCCTGGAGAATTTTGTGTCAGCTGGTGATGGCGGTGCAGCGTCTGATGTGGCTATACATGCCACACGGGAGTTGCAGTTTTGTATGCAGCTCCTGTATTTAAAGATGCCTTCTCCAGGGTTAGTGCGTTATCCCTTCTTCGAGAATGGTTTTTCTCGGGGGCATGTTTCGGTTTCTCCCCCCCCCCATACAACGCTTCACTCCTTTTCTTGGTACTCGTCTCCAACGTGAACTATAATTAGTGACCTCTTCCCATCTCTGGGCTTTCAGATTCAATGACGTCACACACGCACGCACACACTCACACACACACGCACACACACACACGCACATACACACAAACACACATACATACATCTCTCTCTCTATATATATGTGTGTGTGTGTGTATGTGTGCTTATGTCCTGTAACATAACTGTTCAACTAAATTGAGCTTGATAAAGATTTGATAAAATAAGTACTAAATCAAAGTGTGACACAACATGGCCGCAGTCTATCCACCGAAACAATGAATGAAAGAATATGAACAATCTGCAGATTGGAATTTGCTTTAATGAGGAATAGTGAGGTTGAATTATCCTCTGTCGTTTACGAGGATGAGCCTTCAGTTCAATCATGAGTTATTATTTATGTGATTATCCCGCCGAGGTTTACTTTGCCTTTCATCCTTACGGGGTCGATAAAATAAAGTACCACTAATACACTGGGTAATGTCTGGATGTGTGCCAAAAGTATAAACAATTATTTATGTGATTAAATATTTCACTGACACGTGTCCCTTGCTGTATTTCTGAAACCGAATTAGCATGACAATATGCGATATTTGAAGACTTTTAAATTAAATGTACGATTCCTCTTGTTTTATAGTGAAAGTGATTGAATATTCCTCAGATATATGTACTGTTTATCGTAATTCACAATCCGACAAACATTTTGAAGTGACTGGGTCTTTGCATTATAGGCCCAGATACTTGGACGGGCTTCTAAAATGTTTCCATCTATACAATTTCCCTCAGAGTGTGTGTCACAAATGGAAGCTCAGACGAATGATGTTTGCCTCAGATCAAACTAGGGACACTATGATTGCGAAGTGCCCTTCTTAACCGTTGAGACATGTTCAGTTCACACACGGAAAACTATGATATAATGAAGTAAGCACTTGTGAAAAGTATGTACTGAATATAGAATACGTGTAATTTCAAGCTATACACATTTTAGAAATAATGAACATTATATTGTGTAACAAATGTTTGCGTTGTCTAGGAAACATGTTTGTTATCCGATTTATATCTCATTTTGTATTTTTATTATTTTACCTTTAAAACCCATCAGTCTGTTTTTTAATATTTTTCGAATTCAATCACGTTTGTGTAATCTACATGAAAGAATTTAAAATGTCATCAGCAATTGCATGCTATAGTTTATAATCACCATCGTCATCACTATCATCATCACAATCATCAACGATAACATCGACGATGATATCATAATCATCCTCCCCATCATTATCATCTTCATCGTTTTCATCATCACTGTCATTTATATAATATACATCATCTTCACCATCATCATTTACGTCATCATCAATCATTACTATTTTCATTGAAGTGGACACCATCATCATCAGCATTACCATAATTATCACTATCATCAAAATAAACACCATCTACATTTTGCATTTTTTGCAAGTCATCACGCAATATGTTTCATTGACCATTATTATTACAATCAAGGTGGATTGGCAGTATAGGTATAGGTTGGACGCCATGCTTTCCAGAATAGTTATGTCCCTTTACGATCTGAGTTCAAATTCCGCCGAGGTTGACTTTGCCTTTCATCCTTACGGGGTCGATAAAATAAAGTACCAGTAATGCACTGGGTAATTGCTGGCCTTCTGCCTAAAGTAGAAACAATTATTACAATCATCACGATTGCTATTACCATCACAATTATTGACCCAGAGTGTGTACAGCATCGGATAGAACGCGTTGCGGTATTTGTTCCAAAACCCGGCTATATCAACTTTTCATCTTTACAAGATCGATAAATAGTATACCATTCCAATACTGGGTCGATTCTTTCTATCTACCTATTTCTGTCTTCATATATCTCTCTTTCTCTCAGCTATGTTCATTGGTTTTTAAGAGTATATGGCATATAATTAACCATTGAAATAACATACTAATACTAATAGGCACAGAATACCACAGGTGAGGCCTTAAAAATAAATAAAACCGGAAAGATTGAAATAAATGTGTTGTGCTCGCTTATATATTTAGAATGAACGGCAGTGATATCAAGCAAATCGATGATTTCAAATATCTTGGGTCCTGGATCATGGACTATGAGAAGGATTTCGGCACTAGAAAGGTCCAAGCATGGTCAGCTTGCAACAAGATGGATCGAGTTTGGCGCTCAAATCTTTCCAACCACACCAAGATCAGACTCTTCCAAGTAACAATTCAACAAATCTTGCTCTATGGAAGTGAAACATGGACGCTTTTATCCAAAGAATTAAAGCACGTTGATGGCCCATACACTCACTTGCTTCAGCGCATTCAGAACATAAGCTGGCGACATCTGCCTTTGAGAGAGATATATGACGGCCTCCCACGCATATCTGTCGTTGTACGTAAGAGGGGAGTAAGATTTGCTGGCCACTGCCATTGTGCCACCTATGAGGCTGTGTTCACATTAGTGCTTTGGAAACCACAAGCGGTCATTAATAACAGGGGGCGCAGCTCTCCTACCCCGATGTCATCTTCAGAGATTCTGGTGTTGAAATCCAGGACTAGGCAACGGCAATGAACGACATACCCACGTGGAGATCAATTGTTGAGTCGATTTAGGCTGAGGCCGCCGGGTGATAATGATGATATTTAGAAAGTCAAGGGAGTTAAGAGGTCGGCTTAGTAATCATTAAGTCCTTGGGTCTATTTCACGGCATAGCATTTTGAGCACGTAACATTAAGCATAGCACTGAGTAAACATAAGCTTGAGGAATGCTCAGACACTAATACGTTAATTTTATTTGCAAGTTGTTCAATTGATTAACAAATGGGACATTCATCATAAGAACCGACGGAAAACTATTACACAATGGCAGAATTTGCTACATGAAATTTGTAGGTTCTCGGTTCTTTCACAAATATCTCATTATGGTTCTCCTCTCAGTTTCTTATATCTGCATCTATAATTTTCAAACTGTATATATACACATATATAGATCTTCATACACTTATATACATCTATGAATATATATATATATATAAATATATATATATATATATATATTTATTAAAATAACAGATTAAAGTTTAAGCAAAGAATCGCTGCTTTCACCCTTATATATAAATAGATAAATGTATATAACTACGCACATATGTATATAACTACGTGTGTTGATCTTCATGTAGCTTATTTCCAACATGTACGATGCATGTGTCCAGAATTTACGGCCAATTTGGTAGTATAATTTCTAATTACAGCCAGTACAGCCAACTATCAACTTGTTCCTTTACAAGAAACCTTTCCAATACATTTCCCTCTCTCCTTTTTCTCACTCTCCCCTTCTCCTTTTATCACTCCGTTCTTATCCTTATGATTCCCCTTCTGTTTATCTCCCTCTTTACACACTCGTTAGCCCTCTTTCTCCGTATCTCTCTTCGTATATATATATATATATATATATATATCATCTGATATTTCTCTCAGTCTATCTCATTCTCCCGATCTCTCTCTCTCTTCCCCTCTCTATCTCTTTCTGGATATTCTCTTTCTCTCACACTCCTCCCTATATCTAGTTAACAATATAATAATCAATACAAGATGACCCGAAGCCCAGTTTTTAATCCTTATCGGAAAGGAAAAGTGAGATTTAAGATGGCGGAAGTTGGCGCTGAATACCGACATATTCAATACTAACCAAGAAAATCCTACTAGATCTTAGGCTCTTAGGTACTTCAAATTGCCATTTGGCTAACGTTCACTGTTACATAATTACAATAACATTCCAGCTTCTTTTGAAAATATATCGTCTGCCGGCATTTTCTCAACATTGAATTCAACCAAGGAAGCTAAACTGTTCACAGTAGGAAGGCTGATGTACAGAATAGTCGAAGTACAAAAAGTTTCACATTACCCTCCATTCACAATTATCTTTTCATCTATATACGCCTCAATGTTTTCATTGATTGATTTTATTTTATATTAGATACAAAGCCAACAGTTTTTACGAGGAAGTGGGTCTATGGGGTTATAATTAATTGAATAAACCCATTATATTACTGAGAATTCCTTTATTGACTCCAGAGACAAGAAGTCATATTTGAAAGAAACGTGAGGATTTCAATGCAATCATAAACGAAGGGATTTATTTACAATGATTTGTATTAGTATATCCCAGCATAATATGTGTTTGGTTACCACTATCATCATATGATTTATTTTTTTAATTAATTTAATGAATTTTATTTAAGTCTTTCAGTAGCCCGGAAACTCATCAGGTCGAAAGTTATTTCGGTTTTATTGAGCTTGAGGCCCGCTGAGGAAAAAAACTCCCTCAAATAAGGGCCACACATTCCTAAGCCTAAAAACTAGTCTGCACACCATCACCCCCCTCTCTCTCTCTCTCTCTCTCTCTCTCTCTCTCTCTCTCTCTCTCTCTCTCTCTCTCCCTCTATCTCTCTCTTGCACTATATATATATATATATATATATATATATATATGTGTATATATATATCCTCTGAATAAGATATACATTATACGGGATAATGTGGGATAACATTTATTTAGTTTTACTATTAGGAAATTAACATTATATATATTTTTATTGCTTACCTCAAATACCACTGGTAAGGACTAATAACATGTCATATACCAGAAAATTTGAGATTGGAAGTGTAACGTGGAGAAAAACACTGGACCATTGATATCTAAATCAATCCCTCATGAAGATTCCCATACAAGACCACCGTTTTATACCTTGCCACTAGCAATATAATTTGCATCCATAGGTATGAGAATTTAACCGTTTTGTTGCCATTTGTTTAATATATTGATAAAATTGTTTTGATGATAATCCAGAATTTGGAGGCATTTAGTAAAATAATTAACTTTCTAATTACGAAGTTAGTGCCTGGGGCACAACTTAAAATGCTCTTTCTTAAAATTATGATGGAAAGTTTTAGATAACTATAAACATTTTACTCATTTGATTACCATATTCCTAACATATAACAATTTTCAGATCCTTTTGAAAATAATCAGGATATTTTAATTGTTTTAGTCATGGAATTATTAAGATTGTGTTTGAAACATAAATTAACAAAGGTTCTTGTAAAGAATTGAAATGAATGTTTTTTAGACATCGGTAGTCATTTGAAAAAAAAAAAAGTTGTATCATAGAATCAGGAGCGTTTCATTGTATATAAGGTTTAGAAAGATTAAAATAGTTCATAGAGAGTGAAGTTAAGATGTACAGTATCTACCTTCCATTTCTAAATCTATCTCCTAGACTGAAGATAATCTAGATGAAAAGCTAAGTCCTGTTGATTCCTTTTAAATTTCAGTCGAGTAATTGCTCATCTTCTGAAATAAATTTAGTAATTGACTTCAACTACTAAAAATGAATTAATTGTGTATATTTATATACACTTTCCCATAGGCTGGGTTAATTATGCACTGTTTACATAAGGGAGTGTATTATCTAATCATTCGTTTACAAATTATTTTTCCCTCTCGTTAACTGTGCGTGTGTGTGCCTGTATGAGTGTGTTCTCGTTGTGAGCTCGTTGGTCTAGTCGCCAAGTATTCCAGGTTTTCAAATTTATATGTATTGCTTATCCACTGTATTCTAGGCATGTTTCAACGTCAGACTCTGATGGAAAATCTGACATCACATGCCATCTCAGAAACGTGGCCTATTCTGCGTGCCTTTTTGCTTAAATGATATGTTCTTCGAAATAATGCACTTAATTCCTAGTATATTAAATACCAAAACAAACATCAGATGTTCAATTAATAAAGCACTGTATACAAGAATTGAGTAAATAGGTTGTATGGTTTGTATATCATTTGTTGATTTACTTTTATCAATAATTACGTTTTACATCAATATAAACCAAGAATAACTATGAACGACAAGGTTCTAATTACTAATTATATCATACAAAATCAACATATTAGGTCACAATTGCATACGCACGTACACACACACACACACACACACACACACACACACACACACACACACACACACACACACACACACACACACATACTACTATATTTGAGAAGTTTGGTAAACAAATATAATAAAAGAGAAAGCTAGAATCACAATATGCACATTACTAAGCGCATAGAGCTGTGGTGTGAAATAAAGACTATCAACTAAATGGAATACAAAGACAGAACATGAAAGATTCAGACAGGCCTCTGTAGCAATGCATTCATGTTTGTGCTCTCATAAGTGAGTTTAAAATATTGAAGCAACTCTAAACTAGGTCTTTTCAAGTTTACAGTACAAATGCTGCAAAGAATACATAATATCATAGAGAACCCTTTTCAAATCAATATTTCAATACAATGGCTTATCGATTACATGATCAATACAATGCTTGCTTCATTCAATCGAATAACTTAATAGTCACGTTATATGTGGTCAGTTGAATAGATGTATATATATATATATATATATATATATATATATATATATATATATATATACATATGAGGGAGAAGGAGGGATAGGGAGATATATGTATGTGCGTGAGAGGGATTAAAACTATCTGCTAAATTTATGTCTAAGGAACCGTATTTATGTATGATATAGTTTGTGTGTATGTATGTCTATATGAGTGTGCATGTGTGCCTATGTGTGTGAGAATGTTTGTGTCTCTATATATGATCTAGTTTTGTATGTGTTTATGTTTGACGTAGTTGTGTACACTGATATGTGTTCGTACTTAATGTCTCAGAGTTTTTATACTTGTCTATGAGTCTGTACACCAGGGACCATTAATCAAATATGTAATCTTTGGATCTCCTGTAAACAATAGATCGAAACTGAACTATAGATTCTAGGACTTTGAAACACATGGATACCATTTTGAAAAGAGGACAGACTTTAGTATAATCTGATGGAATGATTCTAACGTTGTGCATCCAACGAGATTAAATATACATCATAAAATATGGAAAGGAGTGGTGATTTTGTCAGATGAAGAGCGTATGATGCGTGCAAGGATGGAATGGATCACCGTCAATTTCGAGGAGGAGGGTTCCAGTTGTTCAATCAACAGAACAGCGTGTTCATAAAACTAACTTGGAAGTGTTGAAGTATTCCACAAACATGAATACTTAATTCTCAGGGTGATTCAGTATGACACTATGAGTGCTAAAGCTGGTCATTTACATGACAGGTACAGACCATATTATGTGCTGCTAAAGTGTTCCGGCCAAAACAAATTCACTCAGAAACCAGGGGTTAATCCGAGCCAGTGGCAAATGTCACTTGCTCAGGATGCCACGCATCAGGTCCCCATTTCGATTTAAAGCATTTAGAACTAGACCATTCGCTTTTGCATTTTGCATTAACTGTATTATAGTGTAATTGGCCGAGGTCTCCACAGAAACTTATATTCTCATCTTGTTTTCAGGAAGATTCTGTGCGATACACTGTGACGAAGATGCACCTCTGAATTTTATGTACAATCCATCATGTATTATAATGTAAACAGCTGGGTATTTCACAGACACGTGTAACATTATTGTACTTCACAGGGAGGTTCATTGTGACACATAGTTTAATAAAGGCTGAGCCTTTGAATTACAGGTGCAGTCCATATTACATTGAAATATAAATGGCTGACAGTCGCACTTTTACCGTAGTTCTCAGGAAAAGTAAACGTGACAACGAACTTTTCAGTTGCCTAGATTAAACCGACTGGAAATAAAGTGTCTTACAAACCGCCGGAAATTAAACGCCCATTTTACGATTGTGTGCCGCATAACCTAACCACTCAACCATGGAACCTCATATTTCAATGTAACGTGAGTTGTGATTCCACGCCAATTCTCCCATGTCAATATTTCCATACATGGTTTAGTCACAAATCACTGTGGAAAATAATGCTTTTTGAAAATTCATAAATACATTATACATTGATCGTTTTTGTTTTAGGTTTCATTTTTTGCTGTTTGCATACGTTTGTATATATGTGTGTATGTGTGTACTTATGTGTATATATTTGTGCACATGTGTATATCTATATGAATGAATATGTGCGTGTGTGTGTGGCTATAATTATCATGAGTACCGTGAGCGAGCACATAAACCATTTTCCATCTAAAGGCAAACTACAGTCCTCTCTTTTCATGCATATGCATGCCATCACATCACGTACAATGGTGGTTGTTTGATTTTCTTCTATATTATAATGTTTCCAATTTAGCTTGCAGATGTGTAGTAATTATCTTGTCATTTGATCGTAGTTTTGTTTGGCTTTGTACGTGACAGTGGATCTAGTGTATCCACACTACATATCATTTCCTCCCACACCAGCAGCTTCGATTTCATTGGAACAGAACACAAAAGAAACAAAAAAGAAAAAATACAATGTATGTAATAACTGTACGGGATTGATGATATGATTACCGTAATACCCAACTACAAAATATTCATTAAAGCCTCGTTCCTACAATTTAACCATGATTTGCAGATCAAGAACCCCATTATTAGGAAAATCAACTTTGGGAACACCAGCGTGTTCGTGTACAAAACATATCATTTGTATATACATCACGTTAGCAACAAGTTTTATGTTATATTGACTGCTGAACACACACATACATACACACGCACACACACATACACACACACACATACACACACACACACACACATACACACAGACAGACACACACACACACACACACACACACACACACACTCACAAACACACACATACACACACATGTATATATATATATATATATATATATAATTCCGTCGAGGTCAAATTTGCTTTCCATTCTTTCAAGGCCGATGATCAATGAACCGGGACAGAACTGGCGTAGATTCTTCACCTCCTCTTTCATCTCTTCCTCTCCCTCAGTGTCTCCCTCTCTCTATCCATTTCCCTCCTCTCTTTCTCTCCATCTCTCTCTGCTTCTGTGTGTGTGTTCAGACCTGAAGTAGGATAGCTTCAGATAAGTTTAAACAATGCATATGACAGCGTCCCTATGACTCAACCAGGAGTTAATAGCCCATGTCATATGTTAGGCATCAAGGACGGAAGTGTCTGGAAGATATATCTGCAAGGCAGCATGTGAGGCCTTCAGTAGTTGCGTGTTAGCTACAAACTTTATGTTATATTGTCTGTGTATCATATATGTAATGGCAACCTAAACCTGCAGCAATTTTCAACTCCATGTATAAAAGTCTATGGCTGTGAATAATTGATTCTACTTTTGGCACAAGGCCAGCAATTACTCAGTGCATTACTGGAACTTTATTTTCTCGATCTCGTAAGGATGAAAGGCAAAGTTAACACCGGCGGGATTTGAACTCAGAATGGCAAGGGCCGTAACTGTATGAGTCAAAGCATGGCGTCCGATCCTCTACCGATACTGCCAATTCATGGCTGTGAATAATGCTGTACGAAAGCATGTAACAGCAGTTGCGGGAAAAAAACAACAGGCAGGAGGATTTAATGTCATACATTTAAGCTATATAAAGCAGTTGTACCACAGTGTAGTCCATAAGAATACAACTATCCCACATTTTAACAATATTTCACACGTGTACTCAGTCGGTGAAGTTTAAAGACATTGCCTCCTGGCAATTACTGGAGAAAGGTTACGGATGTTAAATCCCTTTCCTGGGTTTCTGAGAGGCGGGTTGGTCAGCCGTCTATTGACTGGCCCATCATTAATCCTCAAACTTGAGAAAATATTCCAACACAAAGGCGCAGAATGTGTGTGTGTATGTGTGCGTGCGTATACGTGTGATGGTGACGAACGTTGACTCAGTATCGAGTATAACCCGCTTTCGAGCCCCTTCTTCCTTCCCATTAAATATGCAACGCGTTGCCATCTTAGGTTCTCAGGAGCACACAGCTATGGTCTAATACGGCAATCTAACGATACCACACTCTGATTATATATATATATATATATATATATATTATATATATATATATATATATATATATATATATATATATATATATATATATATATAGAGAGAGAGAGAGAGAGAGAGAGAGAGAGATGTGTATGAATGTATGCACATGTTCAAATATATATATACATTTATACATAATTATTTAACAGATCTGTGCATGCAATATATAAAGAGTAGACAGATAGAATATCTGTTATGTGCGTGTCTGTGTTAGTTAAAAGCCACATTGATCATAACGTAAGTATTGAAGTGGGAGGTATGTCGATAACCAATGTCAAGTCACGCAGTACCAAAGTAACAAAATCAAGGACAATGATATAGCAATAATAATAATTCTAAAAACTATGTAAAATGTCGACTACATGATACGTGTTAATAATAGTGAAAAGATAATGGTACACTTATATGGCAACTTTAATGGACAAATGATAATGTCACCAGACTAAAGACACCTGAATATTTTATGAAATTATAGGATATACATTTTAGAGTACAATATACATTGTAAATGTTGCAAAGCAACTGACCTTATAGTGTGTTACGGCTGCGATATAACCAGGACAGAAAGCCGTGAAATTAATCTTACAGCTGGTAATGGCTGGGATACAATCAGGACAGATAGAAGAGAAATTAACCTTATAGTTGGTAACGGCTGCGATATAACCAGGAGAAGTAGAAATGAAACTAGACATGTAGAATCTGGAAGTGTGCCATTTCATCACGAGGTACCAGATAATATTACAACGTTCCTACGAAAAGAACGAACCGACCAGGCAAAAAAAAAAAAAACAAAAAAAAAAAAAAAAACATACGATAGATTATTAGAACAAGTTGAAGCCTGATGTCTTTCTACCAGATTACGCCATACCACACCGTTCGGTTCATACTATTAAATTAGCGATGTTTCAGGACTCTTTGGAATTTAACATTCGTAATGTTTCGACTTAAACTGCATCATTTCGTAATTATGGTGGATTGGCAGTATTGGTAGAGCACCAGACACAATGCGTTGGACCATAGAGTTATGACCCTTTACGTTCCGAGTTCAAATCCTGCCGAAGTTAGATTTGCCTTTCATTCGGGGTGAATAAAATAAAGTACCAATAATGCACTGGGGTAATTGCTGGCCTTGTGACAAAAGTAGAAACAATTATTTTGTAATCACAACAATAGTCTTATTATATTTGAGTCTCTTGTTTCATTTTGTATGAACAAGTCTAAAACTATGCTGAGGATTATAAAAGATAGAGATGGTGTTACTTTGGAAACAGCCCCCTCTAAAATGCATGTGCTGTTTTAAGATGGATTTTTATAACTTCCTTTTATCATGGTGTTTTCTAGAAAATTGTTTGTAAATTTCTCCTGACCCATTTTGTTTAGGCTAATTTATGCGGTCACTAGTGGTTTGGGTGATCATGTCAAACATTTTTCTGTGCTACAAGTCAGTATATTTTGATAACTTTCAATTTCTTTCAAGAATATATTTTGGTCTGTTTGGATTGTAGGAGCAATAATTAGGCATTCACACCTAATATTACTATTATGGTTATGACGATGAATCTTCAGTCGGTTTCGACGATGAGAACTCAGTTATTGAACGAACCGAACATATACCTAATGAACGAACGAGTACTTAGATGAGTATTCCACACCTACGAAATACATAGTCCGAAACAGGATGACAATATGTAACATGAGTGCACCTTAAAATTACAGGTAAAACTCCAACTGGTTGGTTTCTACGCTGTTTCCTACTGTTTAGTTGAACTCGTATGACTTGAATAGACGCGAGGTTATAGTACAGATAGTGGGCCAAGATACCACGGTGTGCCATCGTATTGCCAAGAGAACTTCTTATGTATAAGGGCTGACTAAACACACACATGGATTCCTCTCGTAAAATGGTTGATTGTTAGGTTTTTCGTCTTCATCCTTACGTATATTTTTCCATTTCTCCTATCTCACATTCTATCGATGAAGGAATTGCGTCCAGAACGTTAAGATGCGTTTCATGTCAAGAGTTAAACTAACATATATTTTTCATTGTCCTATATCGTTGATATGTGTTGTCTTTCCTCACACAGACACATACACAAGCACAGCTACATATACAGACACACACATGTATATATATATATATACATATATATATATATATATATATATATATATATATATATATATATAGATATATATATATATATATATATATAATATTATATATCTATATATATATATCTATATATATATATATATATATATATATATATATATATATATAATGAAGTATTACGGTTCATACATATTTATATTTAATATATGTTCAAGAGGGTAGAAGTGCCTAACTTGACAGCAGACACTCAATCATATTTTCATAATCTTTCATATAAAACATAACATATAGGGGATGGGGGACATTTTTGTTACTATCTCTCAAGTATATCGACAAGGTAAAACATAAGACGCGTCACCTCGAGTAGGTAAAAGTGATTTTAAAAAGAACAATAACTACAGACTCACAAACACGCACACACATGATTAAACGAAATATGTAACAGCAGCATCTCATTTTGTTATTATATATATATATATATATATATATATATATATATATATATATATATATATATATATATATATATATATATGTGTGTGTGTGTGTGTATATATATATAGATAGATTGCTAGATAAATATATATATTTTTAACCTTTTATAAATATATGTAAGTATATGAATATTTAAATATATTGAAACGTAAATAAATAATTGTTTCTACTTTTGGCACAAGGCCAGCAATTACCCAGTGCATTACTGGTACTTTATTTTATCGACCCCGTAATGATGAAAGGCAAAGTTAACCTCGGCGGGATTTGAACTCAGAATGGCAAGGGCCGTAACTCTATGCGTCAAAGCATGGCGTCCGACCTTCTACTGCCAATCCAATCGATATATATATATATATATATATATATTTACAACTTGTATATGTAGTACGTATTTTGTTTCTTTAATCCGCTGTCTAGCTCACCTCTTCTTCTTCTTCTTCTTCTTCTTCTTCTTCTTCTTCTTCTTCTCTATTATTATTATTGTTATTGCTATTCCTTGAATCTCAGTCATTGATGTAGGTTAACTGGAAAGTCCGTTGGATTGAATGTCAAGCCACTACCTGCAGCCTCAGATATTCAGGACGTATCGGAGGGTTCTTGCTGTTCCAAGCAAGCATGCCTTTTGAAGCGTTCCAAAAAGCGTGAAGGGGCCGATTTTCTTTGACCATCCCTGGAAACCTTTGGAGATAGTCCCCAGTGCGCCTATGACAATCGGGATCACTTTGACTTCATGGCAGTTCCAAATTCTTTTCACCTCCCACTTTAGGTCCTGGTATCGGTTAATTTTCTCCCTCTCCTTCTCTTGCACTCTCGTGTCGAACGGGCAGGCCACATCCACAATCAGGCACGATCTTTTTTCTTTGTCCACAACCACCAGGTCAGGTCTATTGTGTTCCAGTTTTTTGTCCGTCTGTATCCTAAAATCCCACAGCACCTTCACCTGACTGTTCTCCATCACCGCCTCTGGCCTATGCTCATACCATTTCTCAGAATGTGGTAGATTGTTTACTTTGCACAGGTGCCAGTGGATCACCCTGCCCATCACATCGTGTCTCCAGCCCTTATAGTGGGTCTGGTCTAGGTGTTTACACTCGGACACAATGTGAGCCACAGTCTCCTCTCTCTCTCCACAGATCCTGCACAGTGGGCTAGCCTCCTCCTTGTAGATATGGTGCTTCAACCACTTCGTTTTGAGGGCCTGCTCCTGCGCAGCCATTAGCATTCCTTCTGTAGCCTGTTTGAGGTCTCCTCTTCTCAACCAGTTCCATGTCTGTGGATCTCTAAATTCAGTTTTCTCAAAGAAGGTACTATGAAGGGATTTTCCCTTAAGGCTGCTCTTCCTCCTTGATGTTATTTCCTCCTTGGATATCCCCTGGCCTACTGTCCCCTCCTTCAGTACAGCTCTGAGCATTGGCTCCTTACTATAGGTCACGTATTTGTATAGGTTGTTTTTCTCCATCTGAACACAGTCCTCTATGCTGATAAGACCTCTTCCACCCTCAGATCTCCTTAGGTAGAGTCTATCGACATCACTCCTCTTGTGGAACATGTTGTAGATAGTCAATAGCTTCCTAGTCTTCCTATCCATTTCTTTTTGTTCAGCAACATTCCATCTCAGAATTCCCGCACTGTACCTAATAATAGACACAGCTCGGGAATTTACTGCGCTTATGGCATTTCTGCTGTTCAGATGTGATTTCAATACGCTCCTTACTCTCCGAATGTATTCAGTTCTTAACAATTCCTTCATTTTTTTGTTCTTTATGCCATCAGCCTCCAGAACGCCCAAATACTTGTATCCTTCCTCAGAGTCAATTTCCTTTATCATCTCACCTGTTGGTATCTGGATCCCGTTACTTCTGCTCAACCTACCCCTCTTCATCACAATGACTCCACATTTACCAATACCAAACTGCATACATATATCACTGCTGAAAATACGGACAGTGTCAACAAGCACATCCAACTCCTTCTCACTTTTCCCGAAGAGCTTAAGATCGTCCATGAAGAGGAGGTGATTGATGGTAAGCTCTCCCCTTCCCAACTTGTATCCTGCTCTCACTTTTCGCAGCATAATGGTCAAGGGCATCAGGGCAAGGACAAACAACAGAGGGGACAGGCTATCTCCCTGGAAGATACCTCTCTTGATCTTCACGCTTCCCAAGGATACTCCAGTTGATGTCAACTCTGTCTCCCAGGACCCCATACTCCTGCCCAGCAACTGTCTGATGTTATCTGCCACCCTGAAGATCTCCAGGCTTTTGGTGATCCAGGAATGAGGCACCATGTCAAATGCCTTTCTGTAGTCTATCCATCCCATGGCAAGATCAGTGTGTCTCCTCCTGCAATTCCCCATTACCATCTTATCAATAAGCAACTGGTCCTTTGTACCACGTGACTTCTTTCGGCATCCTTTCTGTTCGTCCGGTAACAAGTTGTTTGTGTGGAGGTGATGGTAGATTTCCTCAGACACAATGCTCGCCAACAGTTTCCACATTACGGGCAGACATGTGATAGGTCTATAGTTGGTAACATCATTACCCTTGATTCGGTCTTTCATTATCAGAACTGTGGTACCTTTTGTCAACCACTCTGGCACCTCACCCGACACCAAGCAGTCATTGAACATGGCCGTCAGCTTCGGGTGGAGGGATGTTAAATGTTTAATCCAATACCCCTGCACACCATCTGGGCCTGGTGATTTCCAGTTGGTTAGTTTTTTGGCTTGCCCCTTAAGAGTTTCAACTGTGATACTCAAATCAGTCTGTTGTTGTGCCTGCTCACCGATCTCCCTCTGTACTGTCTCAATCCACCCTGCCTGGGCATTGTGTCTAACATCCTGCTCCCATATTCCTCTCCAGAATGTTTTAGCTTGTTCCGCCCCAGGGATCAAGTCGTTGCCTCTTTCTTTCCCCTCAAGCTGTCCAAACAGCATCTTCTGGTTGTTGTCGAACATGCGGTTCTGTTTATACTGACTGACTCTGTTCTCGTATCGCCTGATTTTGGCACTCTTTGCTACAATGCGTTGCTTCAATTCCTCTATGATAATATTTAGCTTTTTACTCCTAGTTTTGTATTTTATTTCCAGTCTATTTTTAGTGCCTATGTTTTTTAGTGTCCCATTCAGTAGTGACTCAAGCTTTCCTATGTCATTTCTCATTTCCCCGATTTGCCCACTCAGTCGCTTCTTCCACCACGGCTCTGCTCTTTCTTGTCTGTTGTTTCCTCTCGCTTTTATACCAAGTAGTTTCCTCACCGTATTTGCTGTTGCTTTGAGGATATTGTTGCACTGGTGAAGACTCCTCGCCTCAAGGTATGGGATGACTTTGTTTACCTTAGCTGTTGTTTCTTTTAACTTTTTCTTGTCTACAAATCTTAGGTTCATAGGTCTCCCACTATCATTGTTCAACTCATCTACCACTAAATTTAGGATGTCAACCGAATCTTGTCCTAGCCCGTCAGCATTCATCTCCTCAGTGGCCGTATCTCTGTTCCAGGTATTATTTATCTCAGTATTCAGATCATTGTCTGCTTCGGGTGGTTCCTCCGTTCTCAAGACCTCCTCACCTTCATTTCCCGCCGGCTCGCTTGTCTGGCATACTACACCCGCCATCTCCAAGCCATTCTCTCTGCTCAGTTCCTCCAGTTCCAGCTCGCTTATCCACCCATTAGTTCTTATTACCCGAGCCTGCCCGGCCAATTTTTGTTCATCTAATTTAAATAAACCAATCTCGTTCCAGATGTTATGCATCCGTCTCCTGTAGCCCCTCTCCTTGGGGTTACTTTTCAGGTAGCATTGCATAACAGTTCTATTCAATTCTTTCGTCCAGTTGGTTCTGGCCCCTTTCCTTCTTCTTCTTCCTCCAACATCAGCAATTATTATTATTATTATTATTATTATTATTATTATTATTATTATTATTATTATCATTATTATTAATAATAATAACAATAATAGTACCAACACCATTTAATATTAAGATATATAATGGCCGCCGTCTCCGCTTTTCTACATCCGTTTCTTTACAACGTCAACACATTTCTTCTCTCTCCATTCAGTGTTCATCTCTTGTTATAACCCTACATCACTACTTTCCTTATGGTCTACATTCATTTTTTTCAAGCTTTCTTTCATTATGTTTCCGTATCGATCATTTTTTGTTCCCTTAGTTTTATTTTCATCAGCCTTTGCTTTGTCTTCTTATCTCTCCTTTTCTCACAATGTTACATTGCTTTTCTCTTTTTCCTCATTTTATTTTTTCAGTAACAGAGCTCTGTTCATTATTATGATTATCATCATCATGGTATTATGTTTCCCAATCTTAATGGCATTTTTTCTTACTGTTCTCATTATCCCACCATCAGCAACAACAACGTCGCCGCACCAATATCGACACCACCACCGCCACCACCACCAACACCAACACCACAACAACAAAAACAACAATTTCGCCACATGTTCTTGGTGCTTCTACTCGGCTTTTCCCATGTTATTTTCTTTCAACTCCTATTCAAACATGAAATCCAGCCCTCATTAAAATATCTATTTTTCTATTTTTCCTTTATTCTGACTTTATTCTAATTACCTGTGATTTTCCCTTTCTGCTTCTATTACTAATATCACTACTACCACCAACACCACCATCAGCTCCACCACCACCACCACCACCACCACCACGACCACCACCACTCTTACGAGGCTGTTTCTTGTTCATTGTCTCTTCATGAGCAGCCTTTGCTGCCACACATATTTAATCTATGACAACATGACTGCCACCAATCTCCAATGTATGACAACAACATGACTATCTAATCTCTAATATATGACAATATGACAAAAGAGTGTCTCATACATCAAGACATTTAATCATTTCGAAAGTGAATTAAAATTTATATTTAAAAACAAATATAATTGAATTGGTTTTTATGTTGTTGATGTTGGAATTCTGGCATTAATACCTGACACTATAAGCGACCAATCGTATAGTTTGGTGTTTGTGTTTTTTCTGTCGAATTTCTGTTCGTTTTTTGTTGTGAAACTCTAAAATTATTTCTTGACAAAGTATTTGTAATTAGATATTGTAGGCAGTGGACCTCATTGGTCTGCATATTGTGTCCTCCAACTGTTTGACTAATGAAACACACTATAAGTGTGAACATTCCATAGCAACATATATCCTTAAATGAATTCGCAATTTATTCAGTTGACTCATAATTGTTTCTACTTTTGGCACAAGACCAGCAATTAACCAGTACATTACTGGTACTTTATTTTATCGACCCGTATGGATGAAAGGCAAAGTTAACCTCGGCGGGATTTAAACTCAGATTGTAAAGGGACGTAACTATGCTGGAAAGCATGTCCGACCCTCTACCGATACAAATCTGCCAAAGACAAATATGAGCCTTTGTATTAGAAGTAGTGTTCTTCATTTATTACAGTGTAAATGACTTAATATTCCACAACCACGGGCATGTTTAACAGAATTCTCAGAAATATTCCGCGTGAAATTGAGTTTGAGAACTCTGGACCATTGAAATAAAAGTACAGTTATTTCATCAGACGAGATTTCCCGCTTTCGCTCTATCTAATTTCACCTCAAGGCTTTGTTTCGCGTATTCAAGGGTCTTTCCTAAGATAGGACACGTTGCCCCATGTTTGCGACGTGAATTTCTTAGCCACGCAGAACTTTAATTCAATGCAGTGCGATATATAGTGCCATGAAAACAGCCTCCACATGATTTAAAAACGAAATTTGTGACAGAACACCCATGCCTACAACGTAAATATATAAATATATATATATATATATATATATATGCATACATAGATATATATATATATGCATACATATGTATGTACATATATATATATATATATATATATATATATATATATATATATATATATATACAGACATATATGTGCTACACGCACACGAATGTGTGTGTGTGTGTATGTGTGTGTGTGTGTGTGTGTGTGTGTTTGTGTGTGTGTGAGGAAATGTAGCAAGAAAGTTGCAACACAATAGAACAATTACAATAATGGTATGTCAGTTTAACACTTTGAAAATCTTAACGTTTCGGAAGCTCGTCCATCAGTGTGAGACAGAAATACGGATAAGGGAGGAAAAGGAAAACAGACCGGTGTAAAGAAAAAGAAAACTGTGGACAAAGAAGAGAGCAAACATGTTGCAAGTTAGACATATCAATATATATATATATATATATATATATATATATATATATATATATATGATCAGAGTGGCGGCACCCTACTGATAGCTGTCAATACCTCGACTTCACATACACCATACAAATCATCTCAATGTTATTTACCCAAATGTTGAAGAATGTTATTTTTATTGCTGACAGGAGAATGTGTATACAACGATTTCCTGATATACGCCAATATTGAATATGGTAATGTTTCGGATAAATTTAGTTTTGTACTAGAATTAACACATTGATTTTAGTTTTCAGTAGAGATCAAAAGACGGCGTGCTTATTTCATCGATGCACTTTCTACTTTTTCCATTTCAGTCGATATGGCATTTATTAGAACTTTGGAAATAGCCAGGAAAATCTCGTTCCGTTCATATTATTAAATTATTTTTTTCCTCACTGTTCTACGAATGATGTTCTTCAATAGTTATTTTTGTAATCATCAGCATCATCTACACTGTATTTAACATTGCCAGGTTGATGGGATTATTACACAACCACCATTGCTATTAATTATTATTATTATTATTATTATTATTATTGTTATTATTATCATTATTATTATTGTCATCATCATCATCATAATCATCATCGGGAAGTCATATCCATTATAGAATGCAAATCATTATTATTTTTATTTGTATTATTTAATATAGTTTTTGTATTAAAATAGTTATCGTAATAGTAATAACTTTTTCCCATTTGTAAGATTTCTCTAGCAAACGGTTGCTAGGTTCTGCGTGATAATTGGCCTTAGATCGGTCCCTGGTTTCAGAGGGTCAATATATCGCGTAGCATTATGGCAGTGTTGATGATGGTAAGAATTTGGCCACCGACAATGTAGGGTTTCCCAAGGCTTTTGATGAAAGACATAAGACGTTTAGGGACCCGGCCAAGCACCCCAGTGACGATTGGCACGACAGCTGTCTCTATATAGTGATCAGTTGGAAAAGCCCTTGCAAGATCGGCATACTTATTGATCTTTTCCATTTCATTTTCAGCAACATTATGATCTTTTATATCAATTAGAGTCCATTTTCTTGGTGTGTGTGGTGAGTGGGGGCTTGCTCTCACAACAATATTAGGGCAGATGAGTGAGTATAGTTATTTTGGGACATGAGATGAAGACCACAAAGTGAACATATCGGGCATTTGCCCTCCATCAGGAAAAACAGAAAAAGGAAAAGCGTAAAGACAATAAAAAAATGAAATTAGAAAGAAAATAAAAAGAAGAGGGGTGGGGGGTAGTGATGGGCGAGGGAGTAGTCTGGCTTGCAGGTCTGGGGGTCGTGGTGAGGGGTGCAGACGTGTAGCTAGCTGGTGGTTGTATGTAGGTGAGGTGCATATTATGATGCGTATGTGCGTGTGTGGGTGTTAAGTTTGTTGTGGTGAACGTGTGTGTGTGTGTGAATGTGTGTAATATACATCCACGCACGTGCACACGCATGAATATGCACACAAACACACAGGTTTATACACACATACAACTGTATCCCTGTGTCCGAACTTGGGTATATATGTGTGCTTGTGTATGTATGTATATATATATATATATATATATAAAGTTTGTCTTAAGCTAGAAGGCTCATTTGGTCGGTGCTTATCTCGGGTTGATGGCGTGAAGTGACTGAGAGCACAAGACTTCCCCCCTTGACTGGCCTCCAGTCCAAAACACTTACTACTAGGCCACGTGTCTCCACTATATATATATGTATGTATATATATATATATATATATATATATATATATATATATATATGTAGGAGGTGAGTTTTATTGTAGTACAATAAAGCAATGCAGATATCGGATAAGAAGCACTCTACAGTTTGTAGGACTGGAGTATACATAATATATAAGAACAAAAGATGGTTAAAAGAGTTCCATGTATTTTATTATGCACATTTCAAAAACAAATATCATCATGCAATAAACACAAATATTATTGCATGATGATATTTGTTTTTGAAATGCGCATAATAAAATACATGGAACTCTTTTAACCATCTTTTTTTCTTATATATATATATATATATATATATATATATATATATATATATATTAGAACAGCGTGAGAATCTATAACAGGGCAAAGGAATTGTGAGAAAAGGTTGGCGCCAAAATATATGCACCAAGCGTCAAAATGTGTCCAGTGCTAATATTTACGCCAGATTAAAAGGAAAGGTTCTGACATTTCCGATTAAGCCATTTCTAGAAGTTGAGTATAATAAAGGAATAAGGACATGAAGTTATCAAACAGATGTGTCTCGAGTTGCTACACACTCTTCATCATCTGTGTGTGTGTTTGAGTGACTGAGTGAGAGATGGGGAGAGAAAGAAACGGAGAGAGAGAACACTACCGATGATACGTTGTTCTTATCTCGTTGTGGCTAATCATGCCCATATATGGTAGACATGTCATTCAACCTGACATGCAGGTTCAACGAATTGGAAACTTCATTAATGCCTTCGAACATGGTCACAGTCCATTAACTGAAATCAGTTAAAGAATAAAAGGTTTACATATATGAAAATATGGCGAAACCATCGTGTGCATTTAAAAATATAGTAATTGCACCAACGATTAATTTCTGGTGGGAAAAGGTATAAATACAACGGTCAGCATGAAAATGTTTCCGCTACAATTAGTCTTTAAAAGCACCACGACTTCAATGACTTATCCAGGAATCAGGTTGTGATGGTCAGGTGAAAACATTTAAACAACTAAAATATAAATGGAAAATCATGTATTTCATTGATCACAAATTGTCGGACTGTTAGGTTACAGGACATAAACAAAATGTGCGATCTATAGTCACAAACAGTGACACGGAAACACATTGTAATTCATATCGATACATAGATACACAAACATGCACACACACACACTCACACACACAAATATATACACAACCACACACGCACACACACAAACTCACACACACCCAAATATATATATATTCGATCGACGTTCGTCAAATCGGACCGAGGAAACAATGTTTCCGTTGGTCTTTTCAATTGCTAATACTCTCTATCGGTCGCAACTCCAGGTAGAAGGAGCAACGTGTCTTGCTCAAGGTCATAAGGCATCGCATGATCCGAGAATCGAGCTCTCAACCTCACGATTGCGAATCCAATTCTCTAACCACCCAGCCATGCGCCTACACACACACACACACACATATATATATATATATATATATATATATATATATATATATATATATATATATATATATATATATATATATATATATATATATATATATATATATATATATATATATATATATATATATATATATATATATATATATATATATATATATATATATATATATATATATATATATATATATATATATATATATATATATATATATATATATATATATATATATATATATATATATATATATATATATATATATGCAGTCCTTCTGCTTTTCTAAAGTAGAGTTGAGATGGAGGGTCTGTGGTTTTTCTCACATCTGAGATGTGAGAAAAACCACAGACCCTCCATCTCAACTCGGCTTTAGAAAAGCAGAAGAACTGCGAAACCGGTAAAGGAACCAAATAAATATGTATATTTTTTTAAAAATAAGACTCCAGTTGCATTTTCGATTTCATCTTTTTTTCTTTTATATATATATATATATATACACTACTCTTTTGTACACGTTTCGTTTACGAAATTTGGCAAATAAGAGGTGATAGTAGAAGCCACCTGCCCAAGTTACAACACTATTGTACAGCGCTGAAAACTAAGAGGTTGTGAAACGAACCCCTTAACCACTTAGACATGTGTAGATAATTAATCATTTACTTCACACAACATTTTGGCTTGAAGTTTCTCTATAAATATATTTTGTTAAACTAATGTTGTACATAGCAAAGTTAGGAACTCCCTTCGGAGTCGTTGGATTATCAGCTTGACGTATTTACCCATTTAAAACTCAATCCAGGTCTGATCAAAACAGAATTGTCTGGTAGTGGTAAAAAGGGGAGCCGAGAGACAAACGAAAAATTGACCTGAAATATTGCAACGCTACTTTGATTTATCGATCTTGAAAGGATGAACGTCACAGTTGACATCCGAGGACTAGAAAGACGGTAGAAATACCACAGACATTTTATTCGACGTTCTAACGACACTACCATGTCCCTGCAATATGCGACATATAGGTGTGTTTGTCTGTTTGCATGTATTAGGGAAAAAGAAAGCCAATGATTATGTATGTATATCTGTTTTTGTCTGAAAAATATGTGAGACAATCATCCTGTGTTTGTATATATATATATCTGTGTTTGTGCTTGTGCAAGTAAAGTTTGATAAAATGTTCGATAAAGAACCATTTGTGTGTAATGGTTTATTGGTAAAATTATTGGTGACAATAATCTGGCTGGTCCTAATTCAATTATTATATTCTGTGAAATAATATTTATAGAAAGCAATGAACACCCGTCACTTTCGATCAACATAAAAGCCTGATCATGAAATAAACAGTAAATGATTGAGCATTACAAAGACATGTGTTTCTCGAACGTAATTCTCAGGGAGATGCAGTGTGACACAATGTGTACCAAGGATGTCTCTTTGAATAACATATACATCCGACGGGCTTCCAAACAGTTTACGTATACCTATTTCCAGTTCAAGGGTGTGGGACAAACTTCTCAAATATTCAGCCATACATCATCCACGGTATCTAAAAAGCTTATACAAACTAACAAGGAATATAATGACATTACCTTAAACAAGTATAATATAAACATTAATGTCGCTTAGTGTTAAGGTATCTGGGTCGTGACATTGATAGACATATGTTTTGACCCTGAAGGAGATAATTTTGTATACGCTTCTCTTATAAACTCATATGGAAAACATTAGTTGCGCCGATATTGGTGTCACGATTTATAGGAATTTCTCTTTCATTGCACACCATCGGTTCCGTGGAGAGGGGACGTTCGGGTGCATAAGTGGCTACCAGTCTTCCACAAAAAACTTGCATTAGACAGATAAAACCATGATCAGTCAATGATGAGTACAAAATTGATAACCTATGAATCACATATGCAATAAATAATTATAGTAGCAATAATAGTAGTACTGTAATTAATAATTATAGTAAAAATATAACAATGGTAGTAGTAGAAAAATTAGTTGCGATTATGTTGGTAATAGGTGCAGTAGGAACATCTTATAGGGGTAAACATTTAGTAGATAATAAAGTGTTATTCTTGCGACTAACCCAAATTAAAGGATGGATTAAACCAGTTTACTCGCAGAGTGTACAATGTATGTAGGGAAAAATCCACAATGCACACGTTATGTGTTAGGACGAAAGCAGATTCACCTTTAAACGCAATAACATAACAAATTAAAAGATATCAACTATAAAACAAATAAATCTATCCACTTCCGTTCTACAGACATACACACAAACACGCGCGCGCATGGCTTCAAACACTGTTTTCATTGAAAATCCAAATATTAAGTTAAAACTGATTATATATATATATATATATATATACACTTACACATGCACACACACACACACACACACCACACAAATACACACACATATATACATACATATATATATTCATATATATATATATATATATATATATATATATATATATATATATATATATATACATATATATATATATATATATATATATATATTGATTTATATACATTTACACATATGCATGTGTGCAAGTGTGTTTTTATATATCATACCCCCCTCCCCCCCAACAGTGACTGCTGTATACCAATATGACGTAAATATATGCAAATATATGCAAATTGAATATTAATATTAATAAAGGTGACACACTTTTACACTTTGTAACACTTGCACAACATCGTATGTATATAGTATACATACGTACATGTAGAAAATCACTAATACTTATATGTTCAATATATATTATTACTTAATATGCGTTAGCTATAATTACATATGTATGTACACATGCACACACGCACACCTACACACTCACACACACACACATACACATATATATATATATATATGTGTGTGTGTTGTGTGAGTGTTTATATTGGCATGTACTTTTGTCTCTCGACATATATCATGTGTATATAAATGTATATTGCTGTGTACACACACACATAAATGTGTGTGTGAGTGCCTAACGTAGTATGTCTGTGTCTGTGCTCAAGCATCATCCATAGCATTAAACATTTACAGCCATAAAAACATGGAATGGGGTTCCGTTATTTAAACGATAATTATTCCAGTACTTCGCCGAAAGAAAGAGCCCGATGATAAATTTAAAGTCAAAGTGCCCGAGAAATTCCCCAAACTCGACCTAATTAACAGACCTAATCAACTAGACCTAATTAACAGAAACTTTCAGCATGATACAATGTGTGTGATAGTGTATGAAAAGGCTTGCTCTTTAAACAAGAAGTATAGAAGTTAGAGGGTCGTGTATGAATGTGAAACTTTATACTTAATCAAAATTTCACCCTCTTTACTATATTCATATATGTTTTCAAATATTAGACAGCGGCCATGCTAGGATAATATGCTTTCATTAAATAAAAAAAAAAATCCCTCAGTAACTCAGTACTGATATTGTTATCGATCTCACTATTAAAAAACTGTTACCTTATATATACATATATATATGATAGGTCTCCACTTTCCCCCTATGACAATTTCCACTTAAAAAGTATTAGTGAATCAGACTTGCCTAAGACAGCACACTGAACTTGAAACCAGAACCTCATATTTGCGGAGCGATCTCCTTACACACTGTCATGCTGATGCTTACGACTGTCTCGTTTACGCAGATACACACACACACACACACAAACACACACACACACACACACACATATATATATATATATATATATATATATATATATATATATATATATATATATATATATATATATATATACATGTGTGTGTGTGTGCGTGTGTGTGTGTCTGTGTATCCACACACACTAGCTGACGTACGCAGCTTAGCCCGGGTAAACAGATGATAAGAGAAGACAGGTAGTACAGAAAATTACTGTATTGGATGTTTGTCTGATTTACGATATGGGGAGAGACCGTGGTGTGCCGTGGTGTGTGTGTGTGTGTGTGTGTTACAAACAAATAAACAGTAGAAAAATCTTCCAGATACACCAGATGCTCCGTTTTACAGTTCGTGCTACAACTTTGAATATCTGAGCCTGGGCTTTATGTACGGCCATAGCATATAAGTGGGGTGTACTTAACTTTTGAAGGAATTGTAGGGAGCTGTCATGTCAAACGCAGTGTAATGGCCATGTTCAGAATATCGGAGATCATTCTTCTCTGTGATAGGGAAAAACTGACTTGATTTGGACTACCGCCGGTCCCAAAAGCGACTGTTCCATTTGTTTGCTCATTGAATCGGCTTTCTATTGAAATTATCGTGCATTGCACTACGCATTCCACAAGCACACATTTCTCAGAGAGATTCATGGATGTACAGTTTCGCAAGGCTGGCTCTTTGAATCAATGCTCCAAGTGTTTGCAAGTTGAGGAGACACAAGCAACGAGAAATAAAATGCATTTCTTAAGACCTCAGGTTATTGCTTGGTTCGGGAATCAAACTCACGACTTGACGATCGTAGGCCGAGAACTCAAATCAGGAAGACTTAACAAAAACCATTGTTCTACAACTTAACTGGTACTTTCATCTATCAGGTAAGATAGATGAAAGTACCTTCCATTTTGTAGAAGATTTTACTGTATTATGCAGATAAGGAGATATAAGAGAAGCCAGGTCAAGTCATTGTATGTTGTTGAGCGGATTAAATACATATGGATTTGGAGTGATAGCTGGTGTTATAATACTAATTGCTGCTGCATTTGATGGAAAAGGAACACGATATTGTGACATAATCTATCCATAATCTGTCGAATAACAGTTTGAAAATATGATAGGGTATGTATCCATAAATCTTGAACCGAAAGTAATGGAACACACATACAATGTATTATAGCCGCAAAAAATATAATTGTTTCTACTCTTGGCACAAGGCCAGGCATTATCCCAGTGTATTACTGGTACTTTATTTTATCGACCCCGTAATGATGAAAGGCAAAGTTAACCTTGACGAGATTTGAACTCAGTCCCTAAAGGGAAGTAACTGTGCTGCAAAGCATGGCGTCCTACCTTCCACCGATACTGGCAATCCACCGCCGCCAAAATATAACATTGACGAAAATGCCATGTAAAATTGCATATATATATATATATATATATATATATATATATATATATATATATATATATATATATATATATATATATATATATATATATATATATATATATATATATATATATATATATATATATATATATATATATATATATATATATATATATATATATATATATATATATAGGATATTAACAAATGGAAACTATTTTTATAAAACCATATTTATTTCATTATACATATTTCGAGGACACCAAGTTAAATTATGGTGTGCTTTCATTAGATAAAATATAATATAACATTTTTATAAATAAATATTGACATACCCTGAAAGAATGCAACCATTAATGTTGGAAGCTCCCGGATTGGAGATTATATATTATATTTTATCTGATGAAAGCACACCATAATTTAACTTGGTGTCCTCGAAATATTGTATAATGAAATATATATGGTTTTATAAAACTAGTTTCCATTTGTTAATATCCTATATATATATATATATACATACATTATATATATATATACATACATTATATATATATATACATATATATATATATATATATATATATATGTATATATATAGACCATAAACACAGAGCTGGCATATCTAAGAACTGACTAACTGCCTGATGAGGTCATAGCCACTCAGTGGCTATCAGCGAAATATATATAGCAGTAAATAAAGGATTATGAGTTCATGTAATTGACTTATGTTTCGTCACTATATATATATATATATATATATATATATATATATATATATATATATAGTGACGAAACATAAGTCAATTGCATGAACTCATAATATATATATATATATATATATATATATATATATATATTATGAGTTCATGCAATTGACTTATGTCAATTGTATATAGGGACGTCAAGTATGAAATTTGTAGTCAAGTATGAAATTTATTGAAAGAACAGAGATTTCTACGAATTTCATACTTGACGTCCCAATATATATATATATATATATATATATATATATATATATATATATATATATATATATATATATACGAAAAGTAACCGATTAAAACAGGAAAACGATTCAGTACCAGGAAGATATATATCAGTTCAATGCAGGATATAGTAAAATAAGGGAGTATTAACATTTGGGATGTTAGTCCTTCATCAGAAGATAGACTAAGAGATATAAAACGTAGAAAGATAGACGAAATTGAGAGGAGAAAAGATCATAAAAAAATATTTTGGAGAAAATTACGTGTGTCTTTTGTCAGACATTATATATGATAAGAGGTTCTCCTGGCAATGACGATCTCCCTGTTTAGGCCTCACTTTGTGGTATATTGGCCAAGTATTTGTACAGTAATATCGGTTCTATTCAAGTCTTACGAATGAAACTGAATAGTAGGAAACAGCGTAGAAGTCCATCGGATGGATTTTACCTGCAATTTGCAGGTGTATATATTAGTCTACTGAATATAACAGAGAGGAATTGGATCGATTAAAGGGTACGTCAGAAGTCAATTTTCCAACGGTGAAACTGACACGCAATAGAAATAATGTTAGAGCTGCCTTTTCGGAAAACAAGCCCACTTAGCTACACGTTCCTGCCTGAACTCAAATGTTAAACTTTACGTCACTTATTTGAGAAAAAAGTACTATTATGATCATACGGTCGGTTAATGTCTAAAATGATTGATATTTCCTTTGAATTATCGATGCAAATTAAAGTAGCATGTAAACATAACTATGATATGGTAAAAGATAGGAAAAAGGTTAAGGCAATTTATCATCTAGAAGTCAATGTGAATCATATGTTAGTATGAACAGACACTTAACATTTCCATGTTACGAGGAGAGAATGTTGATGTTATTTCTGTTATGAGAAACACACACACACACACACACACACACACACACACACACACACACACACACACACACACACACACACACACACACACATACACATACACACACACACACATACAC
>OZ024742.1:259140143-259185143 GCA_964016885.1 Eledone cirrhosa | reverse complement strand
TTTTTGAAATTTAAGTGTTTTCAATATATATATATATCATTCTAATTTTCTACCCATCATTGTCTGCTACAATTATCAATGACTTTATAAGAACTTTAGTGAATGCCTTACATAACCAAGAGTTAAAACACTCCTAAGCAAATGCTTGGCTCTGCTGTGTATTTCTTGGATACTAGGTTCAACAAAGTTCCCTATATTTACATTAGTATTCCTGTACGACAGACAGCATAATACATAACATACAATCATATCTCTGGTGTTTAAACAGTAACTCAATCTTCTATACGAAGCACAATTCTCATAAGTCTTGGGAAAGTTTTTTTATATTTGTATAAAAATTCCTTATGGGTTTGTAAAGTTCCTTTGAAGCTGCAGTAAAAATATACATTAGTTTCCTAGACTTGCATTTATTTACTTTTTTCTATAATTTATAGTTAATTATCGCTTTCTCTAAGGAAAAACCTTTTGAATATCTGATTAAGTAAATATTTAATATTGCATTATTATACTAGTAATCTTTTATGTTTATTATTATCATGAAGTAGGATGGTACTAAGATAATAAAAATCTAAGACATCAAAACCAAATAAACTCTATAGAAAAGGAATGCATGTCTCTGCATTATACATAATTTGTTCAATAAACTCTTCATTTACCTTCACAATATATGAATATTTTTTTTATCTATAAGAAAGTACTAGGTGTTTTTTTTTTGTGAAAAATCTTCAAACATACCTGGTATTAATAGATACTTGCTTATTCGAGAAATGGTGAACGTCATAATACGCATTACGAAAAGTAAAGGGAAAATTATAACGAGGGAAATACACGTGTCTTCAAGGAGTACTTCTTGTATATACTGTTATATGAATTTTATATGAAAAATCAATTCCATCAGTTTTTCCAGGGAACACAAGTTGTGACATCGACATTTCTGTATGGATGTGGAAGTTGAACACATACACCCGACCTGGAACAAAGATTCCAGGTATTTGAACATATGTACTTTTGAAGCTTTATATGCATCTCGTACACAGAGGTAAAACATGATTGGTCGGTCAGCAACTATGAATGTATAGGGCTAGTCAGGAATTATTATTTGCTACATTGAACCATTTGATGCTAGATTGGTCCAGAAACAATTGTGACAGCGACAATCCGTCCAAAAGCATTTCCTAGCGTATAGTTGAAGGGCAGGTAATCATGAACTATCAGAGTCAGAAAACGAAACTCCCGGGCCGACAACATCAGCAATATATATAAAGGTGTATGTGGTGGTACAATGGGTTGAACTGCAATTGCTGACTTTCAGGTTATATAAATGATGTGTCTACGTACCCTTGTCAATTGTACAAACGTACTCGATGCATAAAGTAGACGTTATATTTAGTAGGGACCATATTACGATTCAATCCATTATTATGCATAATTTCGTGATATATCCTGTTGTACGATTGGCTCGTGACAACGAATCATATATATATATATATATATATATATATATATATATATATAGAGAGAGAGAGAGAGAGAGAGAGGGGGGGGATGATTAGATGCGAATTATCGATTACACCGTGTAACAAAAAATTATTTTTTCTCTGTTCCTGGCTTGTAATCACTCTTTTGTGTTGCTTAGGTCCCAAATAAATAAAGCAAAATGCTATTAAACAGTTAAAAGTTTGGGTTTGTAAAAATTCTAAGCTATTCACTAGAATTATTTGTATGCTGGATTTTACGTTGTATGTAAGTCTAATTTGCTTATGTTAAATGATTTTTTTTAAATATATGTTACAGGTTAAATTAAAATTATAAAATTAAAGCGTAATAACTAAAGAAAATTATAAAAGTGCAATAAAGTATAAAATTATTAAAAAGTGGATTAAAGAGATTTATTGATACTGGATTTTCGCACCCTGAATAAAGGGTAAGTTGTGTTTTAAGCATTCGTCTCCAGGATGAAGCAGTGGAACTTGGTCAAGGAGGAAGTGCAGGTGACAAGTCAGATAAGTCGACACGAACCTTTCTCAGGCTTTTACATTCTTAGGGATGGCCTCTGCTTCTGCCATGACGTGCCTGGACAGTTTGATGTTATTGATGTGCCGTTTGTGCCCAAGGAGTGGCGGCTATTTATAGACAGCTCCACCACAATTTTGAAGGCTGTCCTCCTCCACAATGGAAATACTTTCCCGACACTGCCCCTAGTTCATTCAGTCTGCCTGAAGGAAGATTACTAGTGTGGAAGTCCTCTTGGAAGCTATGCAATTCAACTTGTACAATTAGGAAATCATTGGAGACTTCAAGATGGTGGCTTTCTTGCTTGGACTCCAAGGAGGCTTTATCAAATTCCAATGCTTCCTTTGCCTTTGGGACAGCGGAAGCACCTCTGACCACTACAAAAGAAAGAACTTGGAGCAGCGAACAGAATTTGTATTTGGGATCCGGAACGTCATGTGGGAGCCACTGGTTGATCCCAGGATAGTGCTCATGCCGCCACTGCACATTAAGTTGGGGTTGATGAAGCAGTTTGTGAAGTCTCTCAACCAAGAATCAGCCGCTTTTAAGTACCTTCTTGAGTTCTTCCCCAAGTTATCTGAGGCCAAGATCAAAGGTGGAATTTTTGTGGACCTCAGATAAAGAAGGTGTTTGAGTCTACTACCGAGTTCTCAAATAAGCGCAATAGGATTGAGAGAACAGCATGGAACTATTTCAAGGCAGTTGTTAAGGGCTTCCTGGGCAACTACAGCACTGAAAACTACCAGCAACTGGTGCAGGATCTGATAAAGGCTTTTGGCGCCATGGGATGCAGGATGTCGCTTAAACTCCATATGCTGGACGCTTACCTGGAAAAATTCAAGGACAATATGGGCGCCTACTCAGAAGAACAAGGCGAACGATTCCACCAAGATGTGAAAGAGTTAGAGCGGAGGTAACAGGGCCACTACAATGAAAAAATGATGGGGGACTATATCTGGGGGCTAGTGCGGGAAGGCGACCAGCACTACAACCGCAAATCCAGGAAATCCAGTCATTTCTGACGTGTATAAGTTACTTTATAAGTGTTATTTGTTTTTACTTGTTTTCTTTTGATAAGCTTGTGTAATAAAATAAATAGATACTCTGTTATTTAATTATATGAAGTGATAAATTAAAAACAAAATAGTGTTTTTTCTTGAAAAATATGACAATTTCGAAATATCAAACTCCTGACCACACACCCAAAGTTCTGATTAAATAATAGTGTTTTTTTTAAATAATAATGGTATATAACAAACCATGGAATGACACTTAGAACCGGGGAACAAAAAATATGTTACACGGTGTTATAGGTTTATTGGTACGAAAATATATGTTGAGCCGAAACATCTAGTAGAGTTGTATTTATTATAAGCCATATGTATTTTGGTACCCAAACCTGGTACACGACTCATACAAATGCTCACAAGCACACACACGCTTATGATGGTATATATATCTATTGCGATGTTAAATATAATACATATAATCGTGGTCTAGTCATTAAGCACCGTGCTATATATATATATATATATATATATATATATATATATATATATATATATATATATTTACATATATTCATTGCTGCCAAAATCCAGCATTCCTACCAGAGTCTAACAAACGACTTCAGTGCAATGCAACATCAGCAAACGTCGGTTTATCTGCAAAGTTCCCAGCCTGCTGATCATTTACAATGCAATGTTTCCTATTCAGCCTCAAAGTATCTAGACTGCTGCTTTACAATAAACACTCTTTATTGACTTATTGAATATTATTCCAACGACTTGTTCACCAGTTTTCTCGACCACAATCAATAATTTGTCCATTTTATTGAATGTTTTCACTACTCTATTCTACTTAAAACTAAACTGGTTTTCCTTTTCATGGCTTTACACACACGCATGCGCACACATTGTATATATATATATATATATATATATATATATATATATATATATATATATATATGTGTGTGTGTGTGAGTGTGTGTGTGTACAGATATGTATATATATTTATAATTGTATGTATGTGTATATATATATATATATATATATATATATATACCTATATATATATGTATATACTTGTATGTGTGTATGTACGTATATGGCACACACACACACACACAGACACAGACACACACACACACACACACACACACACACACACACACACACACACACACACACACATATATATATATACATATATATATCCTGGTTTTCATTACCACCATCATTTCATTGTTCGTGAACTTGCTCTTTCAGCTGCTGCAAGGCACATATATATAATATGCTGTTGCCTATCTAATGCTATGCTCTAAAAACTATTGTTAGTTCTAGATGGTATATATATTATTCATATGAATGTAACAATGAATGTTAAATATATCGTGTTTCAATGACTTATTTCTCTACTAGATATTATGCTTTTCACTTTATGATGTTATGATTACGTTTAGCTTGTGATGAACGTTGAATGTAGCAGTTAGAAATCGTATAATATCCAATGGTTACTAAACTTTCAGACATAGCGAACTATGTAAATGTTTATTATGTCTGCACTTGTAGTAGCTTTAACAAATGATATATTCTTTCTCTTCTGCTGGGCATCCATAGATTCTGACGATAAGTGTCCCTGACGAATAAATATGATAAGGTTGCCCTTTGAAATATAGGTACTCTACGTATGTTCCAGCTAAGCGTTCTGGAGCATTTTGAAATAAGACATGTTAAGGGAGATCATGCACCGTTACGAATGAATCATATGACCTTAAGATCATGACCGGAGCGCTTTAACAATTAAGCCAAACCTCTCACAGTTGAATAGCACTGTTGTGTATGTCAAAGCTATAGTTTCGTATATAATTCATGGTCAAAGTGTATGTTGTTCCGCTCACTATCATATCGTCACAAATTCGATTTACTGTGGTACGTTGCACGCCAGCAATCACATCAGTTCACGCTGCTCTAGTCAACTCCGGTGGAAAACTTTGTTATACTGGTAATTCAAATTACAAGACTTGTAACTTATCGTGATAAGTTACAAGTCTTGTAATTTGAATTACCAGTATAACAAAGTTTTCCACCGGAGTTGACTAGAGCAGCGTGAACTGATGTGATTGTTGGCTTGCAACGTACCACAATAAATCAAAGTTGTGACCATATGATAGTGAGCGGAACACCAAATCTCCCTGAGATATTAAGACAAGTATTCACGTGTTCTTGAATGATCAGCTACAAGCCGCTTTTCTTACCACATATCTAATGAAAACAGCCTATAGATTTAAAATCTTCTTTTTCCCCGTTCACATATTCAGGCGAGAGTTGTGTGAGCAGTCCTCGACCAGTCCTCCCAGAGGGTTATGTCAGAAGCAACCCTCTCCAACTGATGCGGCTGGATCCCCAAGCAATACCAGTGAGCTATTTTACTCGGGATCTTCCCTGGGTCTCCTGCCTGTTGAATTTGCGCGTAAAATTTGCCCAGATCAGCCAATAAAGTTTTCTGACAGACAATCTGCCGCTTTCGTAATAAGAATCCCTCTCCACATCTGTTATCAAGAATGCGTTTGGGCTTCTGAGAGTGGTGCATCCTCGCTATGTGGAGAGAGTAATTTGCTGATCTTCTAAAACAGATCACAAGAGTATTCTCTCATGTACGCGAGGTGCATCTGGGAGCGATGACTACTCTCTCGGAGGCTGACGTCAAAAGAGCAGTAAAAGAGCTCAAATGTGGAAAGGCCACTGGGGAAGATGAAATCCGCCTCGAGATGTTAAGAGCCTTAAATAAAGAAGGTATTCTCTGGTTGACTCTGAGAACTATGAGGAATTTCACACGGTTTGATATGAAGTGTTTTAAGATGGAAGCGTCTGTACATGGTATTAAAACTCTCAAATACAACGTGACATACATTAAGCCTAAGCTAACATGTAATCTCCTCATTGTAACAGAATGGTCCTATCTCACAGAGGATAACTTATAATGTTACTGTTAGGAAATCCAGATTCGAAACACCACACTGTAATATGTGGTACACGTGCAGGCTAATATTCAACAATGTATGTATCGTTTGCATATATTTGCAATTATTTGTTTAGCTATGAACTAATTGACTTAATACGCGTGGAATTATTCTCATGTATTATTAATATTAATTGCATTTGAATTATTATTGGTATTTATTTGCATATAATCATTTATAAATTCAGTTATTAATTGTCTTTCAATGAGACGCATGCATGCATGTGTGCTGTTGAGTGCAGGCATTTACACTTATGTGTATATGTGTCTACGATAGGTTGTGCGGAAGTTACCTTACATATTTACACAATTATAATTGGACGCATTTACTTGTGATTAGATTAATCATATAAGTTATAAGTTTTAGAATAGGAAAAAGGGGCAATGTGCATGGACGGGGGAGGGGGGGGGGGGCTCCTTCCCCACCCACGAAACCAATGAGATTCGGGAGGTTATATTGAGTTAGGCAAACTATTGCAAATTGGTGTTGGTTTAAATAACATATGTTTGGATGACATTCTAGATCAAATGTTCTCAACCCATTTCTCTTTTTCAATATACTACTAATTTTGATATCAGTAGGTTACTGTGCCAAATCAAGTTATGTTATAATCTTTAAAAAATACACGTACGAATTAAATACAATATGTTTCAGTCCAAAACAAAAGCAAACTATTTCAAATTATATATTTTTGAAAAATAGACGTGAATGATCTCAAAGATTTGATCTCAGTCGAAAAAGCTTCTTTTTTTTTTAATTCTATATTTCACTGTTAGCTATTGTAATATTTTAAGTGGATAGACAATTCTACAATTCAAACTGTAAAGTCAAAATACAAAAGATGCAAGATATGAAGAATTTCTTTTTTCGCTGAAATCACAAACTCAGGGGGAAAATAGTACCTTGCAAAATAAAATAACTCGTAGCAAAATAAAATACTTAGTAGCAACGAATGAATTGAGAAGCTTGGTGACAGTGAGAAAGCAATATCTGTATTCCTTATATATATACATAGATAGATACACACACATACACACACACCCAGACACACATAAACGTGCATGCACACACACACATACACACACACACACATACACACACACACATATACATACACACACACACAAACTTGTGTGTGTGTGTGCCTTGGTTTTGGTACAGAAAGAATTTTGTCTCCAGTTTGTATTGCCAGGTCAAAGGCCAAATAACAACGCTATATATATATGGCCCTTTGCGTTCTGAGTTCAAATCCGCCGAGGTTAACTTTGCCTTTCATCCACACGAGGTCGATAAAATAAAGTACCAGTGGTGCACTGGGGTAATCCCTGGCCTTGTGACAAAAGTAGAAACTATATATATATATATATATATATATAAAAATAAAGTTAAATAAAAAGTCAAATGTTTAAAATTTAGCTTCGTTTACTACTGCTATATATAGTTCGGTGACAGCCGGACTTAAGTCACTATGGATAAAGGTATACAACCAACATGTACTCAAAATCTATCTATCTATATATATATATAAATGAAGAGAGAAATAGGGAGGGGCAGAGAGAGTAAGAAATGTGTGTGTGTCTTTGGTACACGTCTATCTATCTATCTATCTATCTATCTATCTATCTATCTATCTTGGGCCTTCACTCTATAGGTGAGGAAGATGAAAGATCAAGGGACCACCCCTTCTCTGTGCTCCCGAGGAGAAGGGTTGCACACTTTTTTTCGGGGGTGTGTGCGATCCCCCAAGGCACCTCTCCTCCCTATTGAGGATTTTGTTATTAAATTCATTTTTGTTATATTTTATATTTTATTTTTATATTTTGTTATTGCCTCCTCCTTATTGAGGACGCCTTTTTATGTAAACTCCCCCCATTGTACTTGTCCCACTTTTTGATGCCCTGGTGGCAAATAAAAAGAAAGTTGTCTATCTATCTATCTATGCATGGGCCTTCTCTGTATATAAACCTGTAGGTTGAGGAAGATAAACAGAGGAAAGACAGGAACACCTACAAAACCTGTTCCTGGTGTTGAGGGTTGTTCTTTCCACGGGGTGTAAAACAACTCTGCAGTAACGTTCCCCCCTATTGGGGATTTCAATTGTTATTTTATTATATATAATTTATTGTTATTTATTAATGTTAAAGTTATTTTTATGTAAAACACCCGATGTCACGTCTTGTAATGTCTCCTTTTTGTACGCCCCTGTGGCAAATAAAGAAAGATATCTATGCATCTATCTATCTCCGACACGGGGCTAAAATATGCGGCCCGCGAACTACTTTTCTGTGGCCCGTGGTAAACCAATATGTCATATTGCATTATAACTGGTGAAAATAAGGCGGTGAGCTGGTGGAATCGTTAGCACATCTGGAGAAAGGCTTAAAGGCACTTCTTCCGTTTTTACGTTCTGAGTTCAAATTTCGCCGATCTCAACTTTGCCTTTCATCCTTTTGGGGTCAATGAATTAAGTACCAGTTGTGTACTAGGATCGATGTAATCGACTGAACCCTAAACCCCAGATTTCATGCCTTGTTCGTATAGTAAAATTGATTATAACTGGAGAAAATCTTCACCTACCACCATTTGGCCCACCGTGCCTCTCCTACAGGACGTAATGGCCCTTTTGTGTCCTTGAGTTTGAGACCCCTCTTCTACACACACATATATACTTTACTTTTTTTCTGTCTCTGGACTACGCCCATGCTGGAGCATCACCTTGGTAAGTTATGGAGACGTCAACAAACCAACAAGCATTGGTGGGAGGGCAAACAGAAACGCAAAGACACTCACAGGCATACATACATATATACGACGGGCTTCCTTTAGTTTCGGTCTATCAAACCCACTCACATGGCTTCGGTCGGCCCGGGCAGTGGGACTGAACCCGGAAATATGTGGTCTGGAAGCAAGCTACTTGTCACACTGCGCATATATATATATATATATAAATATATATATGTGTGTGTATAATATATATATTATACACATACACACATATATATATGTATGTAAATTTATATATATATATATATATATATATATATATATATATAAAATCTACATACATACATTTACGTATGTATATAGCTATGCATTTATACATTTGTATATATATATACATGCATTTATATTTAAGTGTGTAAGTATGCTGACATGATTTATGTTGTTTTTTTTGGTAATGATGTCTCCAGATTTTATTACCTAGGGAGATTAAATACCAAGCTCTGGTTGAAAGACGACCAGGTTCTCAACCTCAGCAAACACTAACGCCGGCCTGTGTGTGTATATATATGTGTGTGTGTATATATGTATGTAAGTACGCATGTGTGTGTATGTTCGTATGTATGTATATATATTCATCCACACCTTTCACCACCATTGCTTCTTTTTGTTGTCAATTCTGTTGAAGTTGGTCTTGTAACTGTTATAAAAGTTGACGTTTTTATTTTCATCTTCTTTGATTTATTTTGTTTTTCTTTTATCTCCCTAGGGAATTCGTTGACAAGCTTCTTTTATTTATTTTCTTCGTTTTCTTCATTCAAATGCATTCACACTGGCTGTCTAAGAGACGTCCAAATATGACTTATAAAACTTGCCAAACTAAAGGGGCTTCCAGCGCCCCCCTAATCTTCACCCCCCCACGCCCCCTTGCTCCAAAACGACCCCCCACCCTGGAGCTCCGAGACGCCTCCCGGGGGGGGCATATGCCCTCCCCCCCTTGAGAACCTTTGTTCTAGATAGTGCCATCTATCTGACCAGCAGCAATTGGACATAGCGTTCAGGGTGTAGTATGGAGGGTTGCACACCACAGGTCTGCAACCCTCCATACTAGATTGGCCAAGTACATGAGAGCAGTCAGTTTGAAGAAGCAAGTAGTAGCGATTGCAAAGAGGGAGAGTGAGAGTGGGGAGAGGGGAGAAAGATTGAGAGAGGGAGGTTGTTGTAAGATTTGGGGTCAGAGGCAGGAAATCTACTTATATGCGTATATAAACGCCTCACAGTACAATCGAAAACTATGCGTATTTTTAAATATTACAACACACACACGCACATACATACACATACACGAGTACATACACACACGCACACACACACATACACATATATATATATATATATATATATATAAAAATCATTTATATATTGTTTCATTATATGGCTGTGATGTCGTGTAATACAAATGAGGATCCATAAAAAAAGAAAATTGCTGCCAAACTCATTGATATTCCTCCATTTTCGACTATCAATAACAAACAGCCATCAATGGATACAATTAGTAAACATAATATGGAATCACGTACGGACACTATTTTACGTTTGACTTGAAGTGGTGGTTCACTGAGCATATTTACTGCTAAACACGTTTGCCTATCGATTCTTGTTTAGACATCATTCAACCGTAGCCTGGATACGATATACACGCAATGAAATACACACAATAACACTAAACATTATGTTTAAAGGCAGACATAACTAGTTCCGGAGTGGAATGGACCACCATCGGTTTCGAAGATGAGTGTTCCAATTGTTCAATCAATGGAACGACGTGCTCATGAAGTTAAGGTGTAAGTGGCAGAGTACTCCTCAGACAGGTTTACCCTTAACATAATTCTCATGATATTGTGCGACATGGCTAGCCGTTTGAATTAGATGTAGAGTTCATCTAACTCGCTTCGAAACAGTTTCCATCTTCACACTTTCTCTCACAAGTCAAGATTCTATCTGAAACAATGTTAAATAATACTTGTCCAATATATTAGGTAGTGGGATTGAACCTGGCACATAATGATAGCTAAGCAAACTCCTTAAACATTTGGGCTGGTGATGCTATGATAAAGGTTTCTGATTTACTACCGAATTTTCAAATTCGGTAGCTGTTTCTAAACAAACCTACTTTATGCCCCCCTACTGACACACACACACACACACACACACACACACACACACACACACACACACACACACACACACACACACACACACACACACACACACACACACATATATATATATATATATGTGATATGTATGCGAATGTGACATGCCCCATTGAAATAAGATAGAAAGAATTCAGAAAAAGACCAATAAAATTAATTCATGGTAGGATAGCAATAAATACCAGCTTTTAATGTTCTCAATGCAACCCCAGAGTTGGACTAGCTAACATATTTAGAAGGGCGATGCTCGCACAACACAAGTGAAAGTCGTTTAGATTAAGTGATGCCTGCGCTTGAAGCTTTTTTACGATGAAGTGCCTCACTCGCTGAAAAATCGAGACAGGTATATAAAAAAAAAGAAGAAAACTTGTTCATTGGCTGTCATAGAGTTGCAGATTGTATATTAGTTCTCCTTCCAACAGGAACAGGAGGGTATCTCTCTTTCCCGGTGGGTTAACCACGCGCTCAGGCACCTAACCGAGTATTTATGTCCCCTCACATATACGTGTACATATATTTGAACAAACTAATATATTTATATATTTGCCTACTCAGACATTTGTATACCAACGGATAGACACACACACATATATACATACACACAGGTGTATACACAGACTTGTATAAACATACACACCTGTATATATACAGACACATTCGGGTACACACATTGATATATACGTTTATGTAGACATCTAACTATAAACGTTCAGATACATACAATGAAACAAACACAATTTGATACATACAAACATATAAATACACACACTCGTTTGTATATACACACTTTCATAGTAAATAACTAAAGCTCACATACAAACGTACATGCATACACATAAATACACATATTTTAAACATACACACGCATTCCCCCGTTCATACATATCATTCATATATGAATAGACACAGTTGCATACATGTACACATTCCTGCATACGTACATATAACACTCATATACACACACATAAATACTGACATATTTGTATACATAGAAATTGGTACAGCCCAAATAAGTTAAGCCCACATATATGCATACATACGTAGAAACATATCTATCTACACACATACCGTGAATGGGGAAATCAACGTCGATTAGTTCTATCAGAGTAAATTGCTTTTCTGTGAAATTATGTGGTGAATGTTATCATCTTTCTTGGGAATATTGAGAACGTTTTGATGTAACCCCCACAACGGTAGTCAAAATATATTGTCGATTTAAAAAACATTATCCGTAAACATTCGGCAATAAACGAAGACGGAGACCTAATCAATCAACCAATCAATACCCCACTATAATGCATACATGCATAGACACACACACACACATATATATATATATACGTATGTATACATATATATATATATATATATATATATATATATATATATGCACACACACACACACATACACACACACACACATATATATATATATATATATATATATATATATATATAATATCTATATATATATACAACATATGTGTGTAACTGTCTACGTGTATATATATATATGTGTATGTGTGTGTGAAAGCTGTATATGTGTACATATTTATGTATGCAAAATACTTCCAGGTTTTAGTTTTTCTTATCGGTTATACCTGTATAGAACAGGAGACCACAGTGGACATAGCTCGACAGAGTGATTAAAGAGTTATCTTAGCAAACATTAGTTCCAGTGTTCGATCCTATTTCGGAACAACTTGCAATATTCATACCTTTTGAGGGAGATTGTGTGGACGAACACCGATTGCCACATAAATAACAGATTATTGTACAAAGCACAAGAACTCCCATTGTCGAAACCAACAGAGATCTTTTCCAGACTCTTACAATGCCATCTGGGACCATGATCCCATCTTTCTATATCTTGCACGCCAGCCATCACTATATAACCTTTTTTATTATCCCTGTTTTACTTGTGCCCATATTTTTTAATGGCACTCCAATCTTGACCATCATCCCCCTTTCTTTCTATTCTAATCGTCCTGTAGAACTCCCACGATTCACATGCTGTACGAGACCCACTAATCCAGTGCCTTTTTTCCTCCCGAGTAATACCGCAGATTATTTAAGTCACTTCTAATTACGTCCTATGTTTTCTCGCTATTTTTTTAAATTTTTAATACAAAAATGAAGCGTCTCCAATAGTTTCAATTACTTTTTCATTGAAGCAAGAAATGGTCTTTTATATTGACAATGTTCTCGTCAATCTTCCGTCTTCTGATGCAATTCAATGCACGCCATTAACTCGCATGAGATATTTTATCCATTTTTTTTTCACACGCATCTTATACATTAACACTTTGTTTCAATTCAAATAGAAAATGGGATATAACAATACACTAACTAAACTTCACGATAAACCTTTAATGTAGAAGAATTCATAAACAGTCACATATTAGAAATTAATTAGATAGAACTATAAACGATTCAGTATCATATAATAAAAACAAAATATACACAATCCAAAATTTGTATACATACATTTAGTGAATACATGAAAGAATAGAATCTAAAATAATACGTGTATTACAAGTACAAATATAAGAATAAAGGGGGAGAAAATTAAACTCGATAACCTCACTATCGTGAATTAGAGTAAAACAGGATAGAACTTGCATCATAACCGATAGCTGTGATGTTATCTTTCGGATTATTATCACAAAATAGAGAGCTAATAGTTTATCATTCTCACCCTTTGTCTCTTTATATGTATGTGAGTGTATATATACTCACACAGAAACATGTATATATATGTATATATATATATATATATATATATATATATATATATATATATATATATATATATATATATACACGCGCTCACACATGCACGGGTACACACACACACTCAAAGGTATATCCACACACAAATATACACACATATATACACACACACATATATATCAATCGCGAGCACTCAATACACACACACCGATATATATATATATATATATATATATATATATTAAAATAACAGATTAAAGTTTAAGCAAAGAATCGCTGCTTTCACCCTTAACGGGATCTTCTGAAACTAACAAAGTCAATCTGTAAACGCAGAAGTGAATATTTCAAAAAACGTTGCAACCGGAGGAAGACAGGAAGACGATACTATGGTTCGTGGAAACGTTCCCTGGCAAAGAACGGGAAAAAACGAATATAATACGTCATTATTTGCCTTTCATCCTTCGATAGAATAAAGTACCAGTAATGCATTGGGTTATTGCTGGCCTTGTGCCAAACGTAGAAACAATTATTTGGAGCGGTGAAAAACAATTACACGCAAAGACAGAATCACGTTTATGGTATAAAAGAAGTCGTAGACTAATATTCTCTTAGGTGGTTCATAGAGACGTTGTCTGGCAATGAACGGAAAAAACGAAGATAATACGTCATATGTGGAGCGTGGAGAACAATTGCACGCACAGACAAAACCACGTAAATGGTATAACTGAAGTCATAGACTAAAATTCTAACTAGGAAACCGAATGATTCTCCGCTTCAGAGTTAAGAATAAAGTAAATAAAATACAGAGGTAATTGAAATTAAATAAATACATACACGCATCCAAATACGTACATACACAAGCATACGCAAAAACACTGCCATGGGTATACAAATACACGCACATATAAATATGTGTGTGTGTGCGTGTATACAAATAATTAAATAAACGTATATATATTTCACTATGTCTAAACGCCCCTATGGGATGGAGTGGAAACAGATAATGATATATATTGTGTAATGAAAGAGCTTTGATACTTAAGTTGATATCTGATTGCTCTACGGTTCTTATATATTTGAGATATATTTATCCTTATCGAGCCCTCTTTGGATTTTAGTCTTCAAATTTATTATTATTACTATATATATATATATATGAATCGAGTACTCTGGTGACTAATGGTATAAATGTTTTTTACCGCCTCCATATACATATTTATACATATATATTGTATATATATATTTTTTTACCGCCTCCATATATATATATATATATATACGTGCACACACATGGTCGTGAAATTAATTGAGTTATTAGAAAGTGAGATACCATTTTTTGTGGTATTTGTTCTTAATGTTTACAATCTAATTTCAAATCTTGCCGATGTCATCCTGGGTTTATATCTTTCCGGATGGATAACTAATTTTCCCATCCTGTTCTAAGACCTATTTTCCTTTTTCCTTCTCTTTCTCGTGAAGAAATTGGCTGTCCTTAAACCTAGAGCGAGGCTGGATTTCACTATGTCTAAAGGCCCCTATGGGATGGAGTGGAAACAGATAATGATATATATTGTGTAATGAAAGAGCTGTGATACTTAAGTTGATATCTGATTGGTTAATTAACTAACTGATGGAGGGATTAATTATACGAGAAATAATAGAAACTGAAATGAAAAACAAAATGCGCGTTTGTTTTTATTTTTAGCATGTATAACCATGCATTCTTGCATGCAAATTGCCATGCAGACTTTCACATATATTCACTACATTCTTTATCTGTAGTGGTGTGACGGAACATTCCGAAACCTTCATAGTTCCACCGTTACCCAAACTATTGTTCAAAATGAAAAGCATTATTAATGACATTTGAAGAATCTTTGTATGTGTGTGTGTGTGTGTGTGTGTGTGTGTGAAGGTGCATGCCTTCCTGGTTAGAGCATTGTGGTGGTTCGTCGTTTCTCTTTGGTCAAGACACTTTATTTCACGTTGCTTCAGTTCACTCAGCTAGTGAAATGAGCTGCGACGTCACTGTTGCCAATGTCTCTCATTTGGGCAACATCAGTCTGGAGATGGGAGGTTGTTTTACATAGGAAACTGCTGGTCTTCCACAAAAGCACCTTCCACATGCTCGTTACCTTTTACATTCATATTATCTTTATATTAAAACCACTGTAGAAATTTATTTATTTTATTTTACACACTGGATATATACTAATATATAGTAGGCAGGATTTGAACAGAGAACCTCAGCACACTCAACATTAAATAGATAGAAATGGCTTGTAAAACAGACACAAGGCGCTAGAAATTATTTATGAAAATAAAGTCAATTATACCAACACAAATATGATTTCGAAAAATGAAATGCGAATTTGGTAAGTGTAGGATTTCAATTCAAAATGTAAAGAGAATTTTATCAGACACTAAAGTAACACGACACTTCTCCCTCCTCATATCTTAGTGATGATGATGATAATGATATGGTTTTTTAATTTAGGTACACATTCAACAATTTTGGAGAAGAGAAAGTTGATTAAATCTACCCCAATACGTTACAGGTACTTCATTTCATCAACCACGTAAGGATGGAAAGCAAAGCTAATTTCGGACGTGATTTGAGCTCAGAATGTAAAAAGTATATTGTCTGGCACTCTAAGGAATATGACATGCCCTTCTCCGCATATCCTAATAATGATGATGATGATAATAATGGTTTCTGATTTAGGTACAAGGCCACAATTTTTGAGGAGGGGAAAGTCGATCAAATTGCCTCCAGTGCATTATTGGTACTTTATTTTATCGTCCCCGTAAAGATGAAAGGTAAAACTAATTTCAGCGTGACTTGAACTCAGAACATAAAAGGAATTCTGTCTGGAACTCTAAGGAATCTGACACCTCTTTTTCTCCATATATTAATGTGGATAATAATGGGTTCTTTATTAGCCACACATGGATCACATTAAGAAACCTTTAAAGACGCTCAGTAGGTAAAATGGGTGTTTCTTCGTGTATAAAAATGTATATCAAAAACAACAAACCTAAAATTTCGAAACAAGAATAATGCTCAGGGTCCAAAGCCCACCGCGGAGAAAGCCCACAAAAAACCACGGTCAGCCTGATCGTTCTGGCAAGTGCCCCTCTCGCCGTTTTTACCTGCCACTAACCATATATAGAACGCCAAAGTGGGGTTTCCACGTGCTGGATTGGTTTAAAGCTACAAGCGCTTATAGATATTCCAGTTTCCAAGTGCTAACTTTCGGTCGTCGCTTGAGCCAGAACCACAGCTCTGACAAAGAGCTGTGAAAATATGTGCCTAGCAGTCTGTGAGCACACCTGTTTACCAATGAGGTAACACTGGAGATGACGTAGCCTCAGCGCATATTTATGCATCATCAGTATAGTAACGATAATACTATAATTATTTGAAGAATCCTTATATAATACTAGATATAACGTTGCCCTAATTTAGGCATGAGACCTTTATATTAATGGAGAGAAAGTCTACAATATCAACCACAATTATTGACAGGTACTTTATATTATCGACCCCAGAAGAACGAAAGGTTACGTTGATATCGGCAAAATTTTAACTCAATGACTATAATAGTAGCAATAATTGAAGAGGATATTATAAGGAAAGTATATTTTGAAAGCAAGATGTTATATCATGAGTATTAGATCTCTATAATTTAATTGAATGTTAACATTATTTAGATTTTAATCACAACCATGTTAAGATAAGAGATTAGATAACCATGTAGGCTTATGGTAAGGAACATCATGTAAAACCATTTTTAATGCATTTCCTGCATAGGAGTAACGTTTTCTTTTAAATTGAATATGTCCTCACACGTGACTATACCAGTATTTGATCACGCATGCATTTAATATGGAAATGTTTAAGATCTGAAGTAAAATATTGCAATAGTATAAGAGATTAGTTAAAATATTAGCTCTAAGCATGGACATTTCATTATATTAATACAACAATACACAATTGAAATACATCTCATCTCTTAATAACATGTATGATGGTAGGAATGGAACTTCAATGGCTTCGACGAAGAGTGTTCCTATTGTACGATCAACGTAAGAACCTGCTAGTGAATGTAGCCTGTAAATCACAGAGCATTCAAAAGATACACGTTAGTCTAAACAATTTATCAGTGATTCGTCGGAAAAGTTTGTGACAATGCTGGCCCTTTGAATTGCAGCTAGTCTTTCCGCTGGCATCCAAACAGTTTCCCCTCTACCCAATATCATTTACATGGCTAGGATCAAACTGAGGCTATTGTAAAAGAAACCTAGCCAAGAGATGTCGAACTTCGGACCCAATGATGGCTATGCTACCTCAACACAATTATCGACGTTAATATCACAACCAGCATCTGCATGAAAGTAGTTATACAGAAGGATGAGAAATGGTGATTTCCCTACCGAAACAATAATTACTGGTATATATGTTCGATATCCGTCGCTTCGAGCATTCAAACGACAGACTGCTCAGGAAATTAACGTCAATGTGGCTGGACATTTCACTGACCCTTAATGCAATTCTCATTGAGATTTAGCTTGGCAGAGTGTGCCTAATAAAATGTAACCAGCTGGACCATTTGTTCTGCAGGTCCAACTCGTTTATTTCCAGGTGAATGAACAAAGACAAGGTGAAGTAAAATGATTTGCTTCAGAACATAATGTCCCAAGCAGTCCAGGGATCGGACTCACGCCCTTATGATGGTTAGCTGTAAAACCCCAACTAATTAATCTATGCATCTTCCCTGTAAATATGTGTTTTTTACATAATAAAAATAATGCTTTAAGGCAGAAAACCAAATGTTTCCTGGGAGCAGGACATCTATCACCGACAGATATTATATGTTCCTTTAATTGTATCACCCTCTAGATTAGCTGAACTTATGCCTCCTCAAAACAATAGACATATAACATTCTTGAACATAGGCGTTTTTTTTAATAAAGCTGGATTTCAAAATTGGGTAGAAAAGAAGCCTGCACACAGGGTGGGAAATAAACTTATACGTATCACAATCTCGATGAACTTGTTACTATGAACCCCACTGAGGGATTAATATATTTATTGCTAAAATTAGTCTGTCAATGATTTATTGCTGTAATATAACACTTCTAACTCTATAGATATTCCAATCATTTCTCAGATAATTAATCAGTCTCTTAACGCCCTCCTCACACCAAATACAGTAGATTGGGAAGACCACTATTGTGTAACATACTAAGTAATAATGTTCTTCAATTTCGTTATTCATAATGAGAATTAATCACAAGAATATGAATTATTATAAATTAACAAAAGCTGAGATTTTAATACGATTTTAATATTAATGTTTTATTTTATAATTCACTTCAAGTTACATCTTACTCTGTTACTATCCCACATTTATAGAAGTCTATATGATATATACGAAATAAATATATATCTACAAATCAGATCAAAGATCAAATTGTCTCATTAGGCATTTTCCCTGATTGGAATTTTAAACAGACGAGATATTTCATATGAATTTTTCGTCACAGCCAACACCATCCAATTATATTTGTTTTTCAAACTGTATTCAGACTGACGTTTAGTCATCTTCAAACTATGTACATTAACACAGGGTGTCACACCCATCATCTATTTTGTCTTGCAGTTTTGTATCGAAACATTCAATTATCCCCATATGTACAACAGACGCTCAGAACACACTCACTTTTCAAATCCCTCCCCATTTATATAACACACAATTTTTACCTCCATGTATACAACAGCACACACATATACATTTTGCCCCTCCGTCTCCATATATATACAACACATACTCTCACACTCTTCACCATCTCCATATATATACAACACACATTTTTCCTCTCTGTCATTTACGAAGATGATTGTTTCAGTCGTTCGAATGACTTGAATAACCAGCTTGGAAAATTAACGTGCAAGTAAATGAACATCCCACAGACACGTGTACATTTTACTTTTCATTCTTAGGGCGATTCATCGAGACAAAGTGTTCAACAAGTCAGTATCTTTTAAAACTCATATTTGCAGCTGAATTAATTCGTGCAACATGAAGTAAAGTTTCGTGAAAAAGGATAAATAGCAACGTCGGGAATCGGAATCACAAGCACACTAACCGTTACGTCGGGTACTTTTTCTTTCTCTCTCATCCTTACAGATATACTATTATGTAGGAATCGATTTTATTTTATGTTTAAACATGCATTCTTCAGTACTAATAACATCTTGATTTTGAAAATACACATCATACTGAATGTACAAATAGACGTATTGAAATATATGATATATATAGTTTACATACAATTTCCAGTCCTGTGGTGATCGAGTCGAGAAAAGCTAGTACCATTTACAAAGACATATATAATCTATAATAAATACAATTCAGCTATGTATGGAGCTATGTATGGAGCTATCACGCCAGTAAATGTTTGTTGTTTATTTTCAAAGCTGTAAATTTACAACCAAACACAAATATACTCACACATACAAACATATATATGCAAAAAATAAACAGGCACAGTAAAATAACAAAATAAACGACTCAGTACAATGAAGAAATATATTAGTGTAACGCTTGAAATAATGAGAAAGAGTCTTAACGTTTCGGACACTAGTACTTCATCAGAAGATAGAATGAAAAATAAAAGACGAATAGAATGATCGTGAGTAAGAGAAGAAAACCCGTGCGTATCCAGTCAGCCATATATATATATATATATATATATATATATATATATATATATATATATATATATATATATATATATATATATATATATATATATATATATATATATATATATATTTATATATGAATATATATATATTTATATATGAATATGTGTTTGTCTGTGTGTGTAAATGATAGAAATGGAAATAAGTAATGTAGGTAGAAGTGATAGGCGCCTGAAGAGTTAGGTGTTATACAATCAACAACACACCCTGCTCCTGCATATACGTGCAAGTAGCTGAACATTCCACAGACTCACGTACTCTTAGCGCATTTCTCTGAGAGTTGCAGCATAACACAGATTATGACCCAGAGAATGACTGAATAGACCAGAACGACGTAAAATAAAGTGTCTTGCTCAAGAAAAAAATGGTCCGGCCGGTATCGAACCTACATCATTGCAATCCCGATTCGGATACCATAACCACGAATCCACTTGCTTTACATCTATCTATCTATCTATCTATCTATTTGTCCCCTGTGGCTAATAAAGAAATATATCTATATGTATGTATGTATGTATGTATGTATGTATGTATGTATGTATGTAAGGAGCTCTTAAGAGTCAATGGCCATCCAAAATGACCCCTTAGAGATGACCCCTTAGTCTTTGTCAAGGCAGAATTCTAGGAGAAGGAAAACTCTGATATAACACCTGCAACTCTGATGGTATCCAATGATGTTGACTTGTTCTTCTTTTTGGTAAATATCATCTTGGTTAAGAGAGTGGGACTGGCTTTGTGCAGTGCCTTTGCTCACTATAAAAGTTTCACGGCACAGGCATTGCTTTATATCTGGAAATCTCTCTGCACTTGTCGTCACATGGTACCATGGGCCCAGCACTATGTGTCAATAATTGTCACAAGTGTAGTGTTTGTACCAGAGTTTTCAAGTCGCTGGCTGGACTAAAAAGTCACTCGTTCAGCGCATTGGTAGGAGTTCTCCTACATGGATATAAAGTAGTGGCTGTACTCGAAAACGAGTTGGCAGCCACCATGTATGTATGTATGTATGTTTGTATGTATGTATGTATGTATGTATGTATGTATGTATGTATGTATGTATGTATGTATGTATGTATGTATGTATGTATGTATGTATTATCTCTTTCTCTTAATTTCGAGTATATATTTTTTGACCGGCCACCTTCCTGGTGGCAAGGTTGTAAAATAAAAAAATTGTCATCCCTTGAATCGCAAGAATGCTTTGCAAATTTTGAAGGTGCCAGCTATCGCAGCCATTTGTAGACTATGAATTAGGGAGCTGCGCTTTTTGTCCGCAAATCCAAGTTCAGTCATACTTATGTATGTATGTATGTATGTATGTATGTATGTATTAGAAAGTTATTTTTTTTTTACAAAATGAAAAATAACCGAGGTGTCCTACACGGGTGAAAGTATAAAGAAAAAAAGATCAAATCGGAAATGCAACTGGAGTCTTATTTAAAAAAAATATATATATTTATTTGGTTCCTTTACCGGTTTCGCAGTTCTTCTGCTTTTTAACAGTAGAGTTGAGATGGAGGGTCTGTGGTTTTTCTCACATGGGAGTATGGGTATAAATTTATGGTACCCATGTGTTATATTGGGGGCAAGTAACTTTGTGTCTACTCTGGGATTTTTACATAACCTTACCTATTGTGTACGCTGAGATTCAACCGGTACTAGCAGGGAAACCTTATGCTAGTACCGTCAACTTATTATTATAAATATATATATATATATATATATATATATACTTTATACAGACATTCATACATTATGCTTACATACACACTCATACTATCATACGCGTAAATCGTACACACATTCAAACATAAACATGTTCATCCATATATATCATGCATTAACTGCACATATTCAGAAACCTACACATACGTACACGTATATAATTCAAAATTCTCAAATCCATACATGCAATGGCCACTATATCGTCATACATACACACACAGATACATGCATACTGATATGCTTACATGCGTACATAATTAGTTGATATCTTATTGTGTATGTATACATAAATTCACGTTACATTTCATGACACGACAGGGGGCTCTACACTTCAAACATTCAAGAAACGTCTTGTGAGAAACAATCTTGTAGAAAGTTAGCTAACCTGCAAAGGAGATAGCTGTAAAACTTATTTATTTCAGTACTTGACAGTTAATGTCTAAATCTCAATGAACATGCCTTGTTTCAACATTATTGTATTGGTGAGAAATTGAAGATAATAAAATGAAAAGATCATACACTCACTGAGACGCACACAAACCGGTTGAAGCTAATTAAAAGTATCACTGCAAGTATAACTGCAATAATATGAGAACTTTCATTTGTAATTATTGCACATATACACGTATGTGTGTATGTGAAATATAGTAACATATGGCTACGTGCACATAATTCAAAATATCCACACAAGATATGACACATACATATATACATAATTGTGTATGTATGTGAAATATAGTAACATATGGCTACGTGCACATAATTCAAAATATCCACACAATAGATGACACATACATGTATACATAATTGTGATTATGTATACATGTATGTGTCATCTCTTGTGTGGATATTTTGAATTATGTGCCCGTAGCCATATGTTACTATATTTCACATACACAAGACGAATGCTCTAACTACTAAGACACGAGCCTTCGAGTATATATATAATTGTGTATGTATATGCATATATACATACAGAATTATATATACTCGAAGGCTCGTGTCTTAGTAGTTAGAGCATTCGTCTTGCAATCGTTAGGTTATGAGTTTGATTATGGATCGGGTGATCCATTGTATTCTAGAGCAAGACAATTTATTTCACGTTGCTCCAGTTCAGTCAGCTGTAGAAATGAATTACGACGTCACTGGTGCCAAGATGTATAGAAGGGAATTTTCTAGGTGCAAACCTCATCGTCATTCGTAACCGAAGGGGCTCTTTACCTGTTTACCCTCTCCTCTTTCTCTCCTTATGTATATATATTTCAATCACACAGTATCATTTATATTACAACCATGTAGTCATCAGATATGTTGTCGTAAGATATGATGGAGTGTAGAAAAGTTAACATTGATTGAATCGATGTGGAGAGCCAGAGGCAGAAATAGAAAAAAAGATTATATATATATATATATATATATATATATATATATATATATACGTACTGTTTCTTACTGTATTCCTTTATGTCATAGAATATATATTGATTTTCCTGATTGGACAACTTGGTCTTCATATCACCGGATTTTCAATAAAGAAGTGAAAAGTTGAAACAAAAGAAGAATGAACTTACCTGAAAGAAAAAAAGAAAAAGAAAGAAACAATTAGTGTTAATTAATCAAAATTATAAATATATAAGTAAGTACGTTTTCGAAACAGCGAGCGAGTTCGAAATTAGAAATAGAAGCTTTCACCGTATTGTTTGACTAAAGAAAATTTAGTCTGATAGTGGGGTCTAGAACCGTATAAGAAACGGATAAAGATGAGTATGGACGTACGTTTACGTCCACACTCATCTTTTTCCATATCTTAGAGGGTTCTAAAACCCATTATCAGGCTAAAATTTCTCTATTAAAAAAATACGGCGAAAGCTTCTATTTCTAATTATAAATATATATAATTCATTAAATAAGAATTTCCAATTCAGTAAAAAAAGAAATGTGGGATTGGGGAAGTCAATGAAACCGATTCCAGTACTTTACTGGCATGAATGGGCATGGCATACTGTTTAGGATGTTGAGCCTGATGCTTCTATTTACTCAATAGGTTCTTGAGCAAGTCACTAGTACATGACAGGAGTCTCTACAGATAAAACTCAAAAGAAAACGCCTGTGTGACGCATGTAGAAAACGAGCAAAACTTGCAACCTTAAGAACTGTAAAACTTTATCATTTGCTTGAATATTTGACTGCATTATTTTATCAAACACGGAATGTTGAAAGCCAAATTGGGCCTTGCTCGGATTGGAACACCGAATGAAAACGTACTTTAAGACATTTTTTGGAGGCTCAAAGGATTCTACCCGCCCACTATACTTATCAACATTCCCGTCGAGGATAACGTTGCGTTTCATCCTTACTGGGTCAATAAAATAAAGTACCAGTAATACACTGGAATAATTGCTTGTCCTGTGCCTAAAGTAGAAACAATTATTTGTAAATTAAGGTAAAGAAAACTTGCTGTTATATTACGTATTGCATCTCTTCACATATTTCGCAAACCTTGCAGAAATTATATTGTTGGACATTAACCGGCGCAAGAGATGAGTGTGTCTGGTTTTCGAATAACGGTACGAACAGATTGTAAAATTAACTCGTAACATCCTGTAATCATTTAGTAGAAATTATCTCCCGTACTTAACCCTACTTATCGAGAATTGAGTGAGCTTAAATATTCGTTTGTTAGTTGATGGCTTGTTAAGTTATTTATATGATCAATTGGAGGATGAATTATGACTCATACGTTAGATATTAGGATGTTCAACTCACAATCACCAGATAGTGAATTCGGATTACGACGTGTTCTGGAGGAAGTTACTTTATTCCACGTTACTCCATTCCACTCAGGGACAAACACCTAGTTGTATCTGCAATTCAAATTGCCAGCATTGTCACAGTGTCACGCAGCGTCTCTCTCACAAACTTCATTAAACATAAAAATATCTGTGGAATGCTGTTCTATGTACTTTATTTTCAAGAGCAGAAATCTCCATTGATCAAACAACTGGAACATTCATCGTCGTAACTAACGGAGTACTAACACTTAGTACGGAATGATTTTATCGCAATGGAACATAATTGTTGAGACAAATGCTTTCAACAATAATTTATATTGAAAGAACCAATAGATGTATTTGCAAACTTCACATCTTTGATCAAATGACACTTGTAGTTAATTATTAATCACGTACAATAATTACATTGATTGAGAAAATGAGTGTGTTTAAGAGAGAGAGAGGGGGGGGAGAGAACGTGAGAGAGAGAGAGAAAGAGAGAAAGTGTGTGTGAGAGAGAGAGAGAGAGAGAGAGAGAGAGAGAGAGAGAGAGAGAGAGAGAGAGAGAGAGAGAGAGAGAGAGAGAGAATGATAGGAAATGAGAAAGATATTAAAGTAGACGGAGAAAAGGAGAAAATGAGAGAAATTACATTTAAATTAATTTTCTTTGTGACTAAAGATTATTCATTTCAAATATAATTTAACACTCTTCTTATATATGTTAATGAAAGACTCCTTATGATTTTCAAATCATTTAAAAAATAATCAGAAATTTGAACGAATTTTGTTATATAACAATATTCCCCATTAATTATCTAGTGTTTAGAGCATAGCTTAGTATTTCTTACATAAAATTATGATGGAAAGAATTTAGATAGGTCTGAACAGTTCAACACTAACAGGGATTATCGAATGTTAATTGAATAGCAACTTCCACTGAGTATCCAGATATATGCACTCCTCAATTTATAAGTTAACATTTAGCATAAGAGCATTAAATTCACCATTGACCAAAAGAAGTCCATCTCACTTCTCATTTAGCAAGGCGAATAATTTCAATAGAATCCTGAATACAATAGGCGATAAAACGGGTGATGTCTTCCCTGTCGAATAGAATGTTTCGCACCATTCCTTCCGGTTTTCCGCAATTCTAGTTCAAATTGAACCGAGCACAGCTTTGCCTTCCATTCCCACGGGGTCGATAAATAAAATACCGATACTGGGGACCACTCATCCTCTATATCATTTTATCTTTGAATCCCTTTTCATTTAATGGAAGAAATCGACTGTGTTCAGTTCCGGATAGAGATTAGCTCCACCAAGTTTAAATATTGATTCCACATTTCTTTTGAAATACAAGATAAAATTCTCAATTAATTATGAATATACTCATAAATGCGAAGGAATTTAGTAATGTAATTTTCCGAATATTTGGAGGATAATGTAACAAAGGCTCTTACATAATCCCATGATCGAAGGTTTTAAATAAATGTAAACATTCAAAATAAGCAGCTTAGTATCCTAGAATGAATGGCTGTATCCAAAGGGTAAAATGTACGAAACTGGCTGTGTATCCCTGGAGCGACACTGCGTCTCAATAACGGGGTTAAAGATCTACGGAACAATTTACATGAATATATCGAGGAAGAGGTTTAAATCAAATACTAAGGCTCAAAAATATGCAATATTAGATAACAAATATTCGATACATCAAAAATGGTGGGCTGATATAATCCTTTAAATCTGAGAGAAAAGAACTGATTCATTCCATGGGTGGGGAATAACAAAGTAGACCAAGTTGGTAAATCCCCTGTCAATTACATATTGTACAGCTGTCCTAGCTTGCAATAACTATTTGAAATGAGGTTTGTGTGTGTGTGTATATATATATATATATATATATATATATATATATATATATATATATATATTTATTTTTATATATATACATATATATAATATATATATATATATAATAATCATATATATAATATATATATATATATATAATAATCATATATATAATATATATATATAATATATATATATATATATACATAATATATAATATATATAACATACTATATATATACATAATATATATATATATAACACAATATATATATAGCATAATATATATATATATATATATATATATATATATATATATATATATATATATATATATATATATATATATATATATATATATATATATATATATATATACACACATAATATATATATAACTATAACACAATATATATATATAACATAACACACATATATATATTGTACAAATTTGGAATTTATTGATGTATTAACACAGTAGCTTCGCAGATCGATTTCGCTGATTTTAACTAATTAACACTAGGATACATGTAAGGAATTCATTGTTTCGGAGTGGCAATTAATTATTCAATCCTGAAAGTTTTGTGAAAAGAAAGCTTAAACAGTGTGGGAGCCTCGTATAGAAAACGACAAAAAGCCCAGATCATATAACAAATTAAGATGGCAGATAAAGTTTCTTATATTATTTAATTCTTTGTAATTGTTTTTACACAAATCTCTTTAAAATACTAAGCTAATAATAATAATAGTAATAATAATAAATAATGATTATAAAACTTATAATAGAAACACGAGGAAGAATACATATATTGTACTTAAGAAATGTATTTAAAGGTGTGTGTATCAGAAGATTAACGAATGAATCAATTTCAATGTTAACTACTACATCTCTACTATGACGACAATCTTCTGCATATCAAAACGTTTAACGAACAATAGCTCCAGCTAAGAAGAAAGGCAATGAGATCCTTCTTTAAAAGCAAGGGTCTAAAAAATCTATTTTGAGCATGAATATAACATCACCACCTTCCTCGATGTGACTCTTGAATTAAATTCTGATATATTTAATCATTTCCACAAAACTAATGAAAACAATATATACATGTATAAAAGAAGAACAACCACCCATGGTCCGTTATCAATTCTGTTATAAAAGGCGCATCTCTAAGGACCTTTGAAACCATCTTTGATGAACACGCGATCTACTACAACGAAGCACACAACAGGGTCAGATTTTAATATTAAGACCAAAGTCATGCTGGAGGCACATGAATCAGACTAACACAGAATGTCTCTCTCGAAAACATTTAAATCAAATATTAAATAAACGCACATCCATATCAACAGAAGAAGTAGTTGTATGAGGCGCACATGATCAAACGAATTCGAAAACAATTCCATACCACTACTTTACCAGAAGGATGTCGTTCTATAAAATATCTATGGTATAACCCGGCAGACAATAGCCAGGTCGAAACAAGAGTCTCAGACCATTTCTTTAGATTAATAGATAAAAACATTCCTCTATTCCATATATACCTTAGAATTCTGAACAAACGTACCATTAGGCTTTTATAATTTACCACTCTGAACCTATAAAACGTCATTACAGGATTAAACCTGAAAGATGTCTACAAATATACCAAAAGTAACCCATCAACACATGTCCGGATAGATGGTAGAAATTAAAAAATGGTTACCACTCCACTCACTTAACAATAGCAACAAAAGACATTCTCTTACAGAAAACTCTATAAACAAACAAATTAATCCCACTCAACCAATTCCCGATTCCTTTCCAACACCAAAACCTCGATCATGACTAAATATAGAACAGCACACCAGCAACTGTAGACAACAGGATGAATGCCGATATAGAAATATTCTAGAAGAATCTAAAATTAACTCGAACCTCTGTACTTATAAGTATGTTCGTAGCTACCGCAAAAATAGAAAAGAAAACGGCTGTATATGCACACAGTCATTTAAGAAAACGCACTTTTATATATCATATATGTATATATATGTAAGAGTGTGGGTGTGTACTTATATATATAATACCTATGTGAGGAAGCCATTTCAATTTTCCAGTAAGTTTTTAACATTGCAAAAATATATCAATAACCACAAAAGAACGAGAAAAATAGAAATGCAATGATAATTTTTCTATTTTTCGTTTTTTTTTTGTTCAATCCTTGGGCGAAAAATGATGAAATCTTTAAGAGACAAAAACATATGCAGGTTTTCGGTTTTTCACTTCCGAAATAATAAAAAAAGAATGGAAAAGACCAATTCAAAGTGAATCTCGTTCCGATATGTTTTGTCTGGAATATTTTCCCCCTCATTCGTTGGCAATTTTCTGTTTCTACAATTCTACTATTCCTAATAAGATCTTTATTCATTTATTCGGTCATTTTTTACTTTACTTTTCTCAATTGACTTGCTTATAATTTCGCCGATTTATGTTTACAGTTCTGGCGCCTACTGTCATAATTTGATAGAGGTATACACCTTTGTGTCTACACTTAAACCAAACAGATTTTTTTCAAGAGATCTCTCGATAGATATTAAGAATAAATAACAGAACATCTCTTATGTACATTTGTGTGCACACAAACACACATTATATATATATATATATATATATATATATATATATATATATGTGTGTGTGTGTGTGTGCATATGTGGGTGTGTATGTGCATGTATATGTATGCGTGTGCGTACGTAAACATTTACACCCATATATATATATATACAAATGTGTGCTAGCATAAATACACACACACATATTTATGTGTATATATAATATCGATATTAGATAGATGTTTTTTTTAAATCTCAGTACTATTTACTACCTTAAAAAGCTGTCTAATTGTGTTACAACATGGTTGCAGTTGTTGTGGAAGAATCCAGACTATTCAATACGAGGTATTTAACACTAATGCAATAACCATATTACAAACATAAGATAAAATGAAAAAAAACTGTTGTGTACGCAAAGTCGAAGGAGTGCTCAATTCATGAACCATTTAACGTTTATGCATGTAAAGATATACATACGGTATATATATTTTTGCATACACATCCATACACCTAAACACACGTGCATACATAATACTTGTATATAAAACTATACAATAATACAGTTGAGATTATACGTGTGTGCGTGTATATTTTTCGTGTTCTAAATATTACACACGCACTATATATATAGCATTTCATTTTCTTTAACAGAACAACTGTTAAATCTACATGCAATACACGAAAACTTTACCATAACAACAGCTTTTAATAGCGGAAATAATCCTCTAATAATTGTATAAAATATTCGGGACATATTTTATTCACCCCTAATGTATGAAAATATATGTTTATATACAGCTACATTTTCTTTGTTTTTCAGAGGATATATATCCTATATATTAATGCTTGGTGATTAAAATAATGGCAGTGTTCATGGATATCAGTAAATTATGTTTCTGTCCCTCACTGAGTTGGAAATTATATGTGTAAATCAACATTTTACGGTCCTTGAAACTGATGTTAAAAGCATTTTGATTAGTGGTTTTTGTATTGCATTTACAATCATAGGGCGCCATTCAAACCCACATTGGTGTGAGATGATGAACAACAACCATACACACACACGCACAATTGTTTATATATATATATATATATATATATATATATATATATATACATAATACATATATACGTACATATATATAGGAAAATAGTGTAAATATTAGTGCATATAAGATCCCCTTAAGGTAAAAGATGAACATTAGCACCAGCAGGAGACAAATTCACATCTTCATGATTGAATGTTCTTATACATTTAAGATTTCGCCCATCGTTTCGAAACAGACAGTTATGTACAGTCACACACACACTATATATATATATATATATATATATATATATCATAAATCATGTCCTTAGAATTATTAGATAAAATATATACCATTTCCTCTCCCAATTAGCATAATTAACCATATAAAAAAATCAATTAGACCAGGCTATAAGAATAAAGGCTCCCATGAAGAAATATTTGATAAATAACCGAAAGCGGCCTCTTCGCGGTGACCCCAATAGAGTATTTATCCAACATTTCAACAGCATGTAGAAACTAACTAAATATACCGTCAACCATACACAATTAGGTGTAAATTTAAACTTAGAAGAAACGTGTACATACAGTAATTACATCTGTACCATATATATATATACATACATACACATATATATATATATATATATATATATATATATATATATACATATATATATATATATATATATATATATATATATATATATATATATATATATATATATATATATATATATATATATATATATATATATATATATATGTGTGTGTGTGAGTGTGTGTGTGTTTGTGTATGTGTCTGTGTTTGTGTATGCGTGTGTGAAAACGTGTGTTTAGAAATGATAGGCGAAGGTGTAGGTTCATCTGCAGTAGGTGCTAATGTTCATTCAATTCGCGTTGATCTGTGTTTAGAGCAACTGGAACACTAGCAGGAGGTCTAACAATATACCTTATTCAATGAAAGTAAACAATAAGATGCTGACATGTTCGCTTCTAACAGAAATAAGATTCTTCATACCATTAATAAATTATATTAAAATGTAATCCGAAACATAATATTTTTCTCATGTATGTTTTCTTTAAATACTTCCCCGCTCTTTTCTAGGATTACACCATCATATATCCTCTCTATATCTATCTGAATCACCATTTTACTGTTTGTTCAGTGTTTCCAATTACATAAAATTGCCAAACCTTGATCGTGTCGATGATTTCCTTGTGTAAAAATTAGATTTGGTACATTGCCAAAATATGAAATGACATCGGTATGAATTCCAAACCAAACTAGGCTATAATTCAAATATTTCAATCTATCAGAATATGGCGATCCAATGACTAAATTAGATAAGATTCAGTAACATATATCTATATTATTTAGTAGAAATAGATCTAACAAAATGGGATTCAACATAAAGTTGTATGTACTAGCATACGGTTTCATCATGAACACATGTGTGTGGAATATTTTATATATATCCATATTTTATGTTTTTAATATCACGTATGTATCTTTCTTAACTATGTATTAGCGTCTTAACCATTCACTAAATGAAAAATGAAGCGTTTTCCAGAGCAAATTTTGCCGCGGCAAATTTGTGTGCCACCCATAAAAATATGTGAGGCCTTACCTTTTAGTGTAAGTTCAAATAGTTGTAGTTTGCAAGAATATTTAGCTGCCATTTCTGTTTTAGTTCACCGAAGAATTAACTGAGCATTCGGTTGCGTCAAAATATAATGCATACGTCAATCTATCATAACATTACGACATCAAACCACATGACTGTCGCTAGTTCTATGATAAAAAAAATGTTTATCTTAAAGTGTTAATATTTACTTAAAAACCATCCATGATATTTTTATCTAACTACATTTCTTATATTTCAAAACCTAATTACGGAGTAGATTAGTTATGTTACTATTTTCAAAATTATTTGAAAATGGATAGAAACATTTGACAGAAATTTATTAATGAAATAACTGTATTACTTTCTTCTTTGTAAATTGAGACTTTAAAAAATTGAGGCTATGCCATACTGATTTTAATATGCCGTAGATTGGAAATATTTTGAATTCGTTTCTGTAAATACGAAGAATTCGTATTTCGAATGTCAAACATCGTATGTAGTAATAACAATTATGTGGAGTAGCTTAGGGAACCACACCGAGTGAATTACTGATGAATATCATAAATGTCTTTCTTTCTCTCTCTAGCAGTAAGTAGGGGAAGCACTGTCCTTCTGAGAGCCAGAAGCTCAAAATACGCATAGACACTGTTCCCCGCTGCTTCTGCTGGGATCCGCTAGGCGGCACTGGCTCTCGGCCTTTAATTGTTCATAGCTGGGCTTCCAAAATTTTTATTTATACATAAAGTATATATTTGAAATTCACAATACATGATAAACTAAATTCTAATTCTACTTTTAAGATAAGTTAACTTATGCAGCTTCATATGCAAATTTGACTAATCAGCCCAACTACACAGGCGATAAAAAATATATATCTTTGCTCGTTTCAAATTCCAGTACTGAGTAGGAGATGTCCTGTTCTAATGAGAGACAGTTGTTCCCCGTTGCTTCTGCTGGTTTCTGCTAGACGCGTTGGTCGTCATCCTAGGTGAGCTTTCATAATGTTTATTTATTAAACGTACCGTATATCATTAAATATACGGAACTCACATACATTTATGCATAAAGATATGTCGAAGATATATTCAAATATATATATATATGTGTGTGTGTGTGTGTGTGTGTGTGTGTGTGTGTGTGTGTGTGTGTGTGTGTGTGTGTGTGTGTGTGTGTGTGTGTAATGTCATAATACCCATCCAAAATAATTGAGTTTATAATGAAATGTATCTAATTTGATTATTCTTTGAATACAAAATTGTATGCAAAAATACTTGAATCCTCGATATTTCTCCACCTAGATCACTCCAACTACCACCGTATTTCATTTTACATTCATTTAAATCAATTACAATAATATTCTCCATTTACTTTTCAATCCCTTTCAAACATGTTCACCAAATAATGATGATTTTCTTCTATCTTTCCCTTTATCTAAGGATTGCTATTGGGATTTGTACTTTTGTTCTTATCCAAAATTAGATACAACTGTCAAATAGGCAAACTGAATAGTGGCTAACAAGACAGTTATGTAAATACATAGATGCACATATAGATAACCGTACAGATAGATAGACAGTTTGGTGTATAGATGGTGGTGATTTTATTGTCCTGAAGGAGATACGTAGTTAACGATAGCAGCAGTTTACTTGGTAGTCACTACTGTGAGAAGAGAGAGCTAAATAGGGAAGAAGGCGCCAAACTACTATTGCCTTGATTGGATTTCTCCAGCTACTTCTTTTCAGTTTTTATATTGGAAACGAAATTCTTTATATATAGCAAACATCTCTAACAGATCCAGCTGGATCCCAAAACGTCCATGGATGTTATTCAGCTATCTTGCTCAGAGTCTACCTCTGGGTCTCTTGCCGGTTGGTTTTGCCTGTAAATTCTGTCCAGCGATGGTTTCCTGAGACATTTTAACCACATGCCCATAGTATCGGAGTTGTGATCTCCCAATTCGGAGATGTAACGGCTCTATCGGGAGTGACTCTCTGATCTATGCACTTTATCGAGTAACGGAGGACCCCATTTCTGCCGCATGTATTTGCAATTATATTCTTTTGGTCATTACCCAAGATTTATGACCCAAGGAAGACAGCGAGTTTGACTTTTACACCTACCTCCATTCTTCTGATTACTGAATGCTGAAGCTGGCGCATTACTGCTTCAGCTTTTGCAATTATTGCACTTAATTCAGCATCCTACCTTCCATCACTGATGGACACGGGACCGAGATACTTGAACTTCTCTACCTGCTTCGGTAGAACTCCAATCACATGTATATAAATTTGAGGGACTTCTGTCCATCCGTCCGTCATACAATGTGTATGTGTGTGTGTTTGTGTGAATGTATGTGTGTGTAAAAGGAAGGAAGGGGATACACACATATATATGTCTCTAACTTAAAAACAGTGACATACACACGTCTCTAATTTAAGAACGCCGATAAAATCACGCGCGCGCGCATTCACACACTGTGCCATTACTACTTAAGAGCTTTGGCTCATTCAAACATCCACTCAGTTTTAGAACCGTCTGGGTTGTCCAGAATTAATGGGAAAAGACCTGACGGTTTTACTCTGTATCCCTGGTCAAGAGCGCAGGTGTCTTATCTGGGACGTCACAGTTACTGACTCTTTTACTTCTTCCCAATTCCTTGATGCAGCGGTAAGCGCGAGAGCTACAGCATCCACAGCTGAACGGAACAAAATCCTAAAATACCCTGTTCTGTCAGCTAACTATATTATCCAGCCTGTGGCGTTCGAGACGTTTGTGGAAGTCGGGCTACTGACAGCGAGGATCTTATCTTCACTGGCGTCTCACCAAATGGAGGTAATGGGTCATGCTCGTGAGGGCAGTTGGTTGTTCCAGCCCCTTAGTCTCGCCATCAGTCCAGGTAACGCTGCGAGCGTGCTGCCTTGCCTCGAAAACTATTACATATAAATGTATATTACTACATATAAATGTAGATATATGCACATACACACACGCACACACATACACGCCAGCATGCTGAAAAAATCCTAATCCTTTCATCTCTCTCTCCCCCTCTCTCTCTATATATATACATATATATATATTTAAGAGTTAAACAAGGTTCAATATATATATATTTAAGAGTTAAACAAGGTTCAATGAATACATCAAAGAATGAGTTTTACAATAGATTGGAAGCACTCAACGGTAAATGTTTTCCAGAGTTATTAATATTAATTCAAAATATTAACAAAATAGATATTCTTGTGATCAATTATATTTTAATTATATTTTATTATACAGTGGATTGGCAGTATTGGTAGAGGGTCGGACGCCATGCTTTCCAGCATAGTTACGTCCCTTTATGGTTTGAGTTCAAATCCTGCCGAGGTTGACTTTGCCTTTCATCCTTACGGGGTCGATAAAATAAAGTACCAGTAATGCACTGGTAAATTGCTGGCCTTGTGCCAAAAGTAGAAACAATTATTTATGTGATTAAATATTATGAATCTTAACCATCTACTATGTCAAGAATATCTATTTTGTTAATATTTTGAATTAATATATATATATATACAGTATTTTCCGTAGTGTTGTAATATAAATATTACACACAGTAGATGGACAGCTCACGTAGAGTTTGCTCGACGGTTCCAGTTGTAGTTCCAAAAGTAATCCGGAGAAAAATAGAAGGATTTAAATGGATACAGTTTAGTTAAAAGGAATTTATTGACACGTGTTTCAATAACAGTTACATAACCTGAAAACAGCTGCTATCTACAAAGTATTAGTTATGCAGACATTCAATATTCCAATGTTATTATCAACTGTCATTTCATCAGAATAATTTTACTGAGGACCTGTTTGGTTTTTATAGATAATATTAGGAGGGAGGGGGAAGTTGTTAGAAGAATAGTTGAGGTTTTTTGATAGCAGTGAGAATTTTTGGTGGCAGTGAGTAATTAGATTCCCATCTGTTGTTTTGACATTTTTATAGAATATATTATTTGTTATTTTTCTAAATCTATAGAAGGATTAGAGATAGTATAGATATGCATGGTTGGTTTTGTGTTTGCACTTAATTAACATTCAGACTTAAATTTTTCTTTCAAGTGTACGTATCCTTTCGCCCACGCATTCACACACAAACATATATGCACACCTCTACAAAATACATATACTCACATACACATACTTACATGCTCATACTTACATACATATACACATGCACATATATATATATACATATATATACATATATACATGTACATACACACGCATTCATGTGTATACATTTTCATACTCAACTTATCTTTATATACACACGTATAAACACACACATATATACATACATACTCCAGTCTATTTGTATATATATATATATAAACACTTTAATACATGAATACACATACATCTAACTATACACATCAAACATATATATATATTTACTTATTTATATACATTTTCACATATATATATACATACATATGGTCGCTTTTAGACACATTCATTATAGCATATTCGCACCTATTCTCATCAGCATATCTTTCCATTATTAGTGTGGTAATTTAAGCTTATTAATATACATATATATGTTGAGAAGAGATCGTTTTTATATTTTTCTAACTAGATTGAGGTTTATATAGTTGGGGGGATGTCCCTCTTTTATGTAATATTCAGCTTGTAGTGGGAAAAACGGGTTTTAGTTCGGTGACGGCAGAATAATGTTCGTTCAATTCTGTTATTAAGCAATTTCTTCTTGTGTGTGATTATGTAATAAATCTCAAGATTACACAATTTGCAGAAATTTTGGCTCCTGGAAAAGCTTTGGGTTTTAGCTAATTTCTCCCATTTTAGGGTAAACTTTTGATCGCTATCCCTGAGCGTCCAAGCTTTTTCTGCTAAAGTTGTTACATTTCTTTGGCTCTGGTGTTTTATTGAGTAAGAATGCCTATATAATCGAGATTTAAACGATGTTGCCGTTGATCCCACGTAATACCACTCGTTGCCTCCGGATTTAATGGTACACTTATAAATGATATTTTTTTCCAGGCAGTTATTGCCGAGGGGGCAGTTGTCAGGTTAGGTGCAGTTACAGTTGTGTACGTTGGGTTTTCTCTGGAGTAGTATTGCGGACGAACTTAGGTGTGGTTTATTTATGTTCTGTAGTGTATTGTCTACTGTTTTTTTGTGTTTTCGTTTAACCTTCTAGTATTGATCTTTTTTATGTGTTGTTCAAGGTTTAACGCTGTAGAGTATGACAGTCTTATAGTGGTAGGGTTTAGGATTTTGTGTGATGTAGGAAAATGTCTCTTAATTATTTTAAAGAAGAGTACTGGTAAATTTGTACTAATGGAACTATTGTATTCAGGGTTATACCATAAGTACTCTTTGCATCGCTTTCTATTAGTTTTGTTTGTTGGTTTACTGGTGTGTATACTATGGTAGTAAGTGTGGTTTGGTGTTGTGTTATTATATCTACCTATGTGGGATTTATTTTGGGTGTTTTGATTGTTCTCATCTATATACTCTATTTTGTTGAGGTAGCCTGCTTTTACTAAGGGCGTTATCGTAGTACTGGGCGTGTTCCTTAAATACTTGTATGTTAGAAGAGAGACCCGAGATTCTGAGGGAAATATTTTTAGGGATAGATTTAATTATAGAGATGGGGTGGTTAGACCCAACATTTACGTACTTGAGATTTTCATTCAATTTATGAAACGGTTTAATCAGACCAGAGTTTAAATTGAGTGTGACATCCAGGAAGTTAACTACTTTAAGGTTGTATTCATATGTTATAGTTAGTCCTATTTCGAGTAGTAGTTTTCTTACATCTTTGCGTAGTTTTTCTAGTTTTTGATTATTTAGGTTTTTAACTAGGAGGATAACATCGTCGCGGTATATTCCACCTTGGAGATTGCTGAATTTTTCCTGGAGTCTAAAGGCGATAAATAAACCCACAATATCAGTTATTTCCGCCGAATCGTTAGAGCCCATTGTTATGTCAAAGTTAGAGGGTCTATCTTTACGAACCCAATAACTGTTCTCAAATTTGACTATAGTTTTCCTAGCTTCTAATATAATCTTAATTTCATCGTTTGTAAGGTCAGAGTTATCCTTAGCAAACTTAATGGCTCTATTCAAAGTTTCAGGTGATATCGATGAGTAATATTCGTCGATATCAAACTGGATAAACTTAGATTTATTCTTATTGCTAATGCTATTAAACCATCTTATTGCTTCTTGGGTCTTCCCCCAGAGTTTAATGTTAACCTTAGCCTTAATTTGGGGGATGATTCTATCTAAGATATATTTGCTTATTTTACCTATATCTGGTTTAGAGGGGCAGATTAATCTAATTTTAGGGTCATTATCAAAGTTTACCTTATGGTCCTTAAGATTGAAGGTGGGTACCGCCGGTAAGAGTGGTCCTGTCCTATCTTCGATTCCGAGATTTTTCACTATTTCGCATGCCTCATCATTGATGTGCTTAAGAGTTACTTCATTCGTTTTTCTATATTTTTTATGTAATTATTTTCGAATGAAGTTGTTGTATGTAGTACAGTCCATAGTATACAGGCTTGATGTTTTGTCCGCTTTTACTACAATTCCTTTGGCGTTTTTAAGGTCGTCCAGTACTTTTTTAATATCTTTCTGTAGTTTGTTGTTGGTGTTACGTCCTTTGAATTTAATTTTAAGGATTAAGTCCATAAGGTCCTGCTCAAATGCATCTAATAGTGGGTTAGTGGGTGGGTTTTTACACGTTCTAAAACCAAATTTGTTGTTTACACCACTTTCTGATGGTGAGTTCATACGGCTTCTATCATAGTGGAGCGTTTTCCACCTGACACGTCGAATGAATTCATTAGTTTTTTGAATCATACTCAATAAGTATTCCTTTTTGCCTTGGGTTGGTATGTTTTTGAGTGACATATCCACTTGAAAGAAAAATTTAAGTCTGAATGTTAATTAAGTGCAAACACAAAACCAACCATGCATATCTATACTATCTCTAATCCTTCTATAGATTTAGAAAAATTACCAATAATATATTCTATAAAGATGTCAAAACAATAGATGGGAATCTAATTACTCACTGCCACCAAAAATTCTCACTGCTATCAAAAAACCACTCCCTCAACTATTCTTCTAACAACTTCACCCCTCCCTCCTAATATTCTCTATAAAAACCAAACAGGTCCTCAGTAAAATTATTCTGATGAAATGACAGTTGATAATAACATTGAAATATTGAATGTCTGCATAACTAATACTTTGTAGATAGCAGCTGTTTTCAGGTTATGTAACAATTATTGAAACACGTGTCAATAAATTCCTTTTAACTAAACTGTATCCATTTAAATCCTTCTATATATATATATATATATATAAACAAATGATAGAAAGGAAAACGTTTTTTCAATAGAAAATGCTAGAGGAATTTTTTCAGTATAACATCAAAATATTTATTCATAAAGTAGGGATTTTCGCACTTAATCGTGTACCCATTTCAGCTTTATATGCTGTTTCAACGACGGAAGTGTAAATTGCATATCTATACGAATAATGATAAAATTGTGCACATTTTTTAAAGTTTCTACATACATATTTAGAAAGGAAAGTTCATATTTTTGTCCTTAGTTTTGTTAGTGTTGACGAACAGAGGTGGTAGCAGTTTAAATTGTTGGCTTCGACTGCATATACATATCTGTCACATCGTCACACTATCTATCTGTATCTCTCTTATCACACACTCTCTCTTTCTAGCTCTGTCTATAAATATATGGTAGTTGAGGTAGTGGTTCCGGCGATATAGCGGAAGTGTTGAAATTTGAAACTTTTAAAAGAAATGAATCTTAAAATAAGCAATAAAATAATTTATATTTAATCAAGAGTTACGAAATTTAGTACATAGATTATGTAATATTCATTCATTATATATTTAAAATAATCCAACTTATTTTACTAACGGGATAAAAAAATATATTTAGGACACAGTCTTGCACTCCTCCCTTTATTATATTATGATATACATACATATATATATATATATGTGTGTGTGTATTAATGAGAGACTTGAGAATGTCTATAAATAGCCATTCCTTATGGCTTATTGGTGAGCCGTGTTAGTCTGGAGTTTCAGCAATGCATTCACAGGATCATCATCATCATCATCATATATATATATATATATATATATGAATGTATATATAGTGTATTTTGCAATACACTGTATGCTTAATTAAAAGCAGTTCGAAGACATTATGCTATTGTTTTAGAGTAGTGACAGTCTCACTTACTTTAAATTTTCAGCAAACAGAGGAGATAAAGCTGACAGAGCTATGTTTCATACTGATTGGTACTTATCAAAGCCAAGTACCCCACCTGTTTGCTGAAAATCATGAATGTTTGATTCTTATAGAATTTCTAGTAATAATCAGGAACTGATTATACAGAGCAGTTGCCGGTTAAGCAGAAATTGAAAATTAGAATTGGCGCTCTGAAATAGCTATATATATATGAATGTATATATAGTGTATTTTGCATTCATATACATATATATATATGGCTACTTCAGAGCGCCAATTTTAATTTTCAATTTCTGCTTGACCGGCAACCGCTCTGTATAATCAGTTCCTGATTATTACTAGAAATTCTATAAGAATCAAACATTCATGATTTTCAGTAAACAAGTGGGGTACTTGGCTTCAATAAGTACCAATCAGTACGAAACATAACTCTGTCAGCTTTATCTCCCCCTGTTTGCTGAAAATTTAAAGTAAGTGAGACTGTCACTACTCTAAAACAATAGCATAGGGTCTTCGAAATGTTTTTAATTAAGCATACAGTGTATTGCAAAATGCACTATATATACATTCATATATGTATAGCTATTTCAGAGCGCCAATTCTAATATATATATATATATATATAGTATATATATATATATATATATATATATATATATATATATATATATATATATATATATATATATATATATATATATATATATAAATAGAAACAACAATTCTATGAGGACTAAACCTCAGTATTTTGTGAGATTGATTCCTCATGTTTAATGTGCGCTTGATATATAATACTCCTTGTTATTTATATATGTATATAACAAAGAGTATTACAAATCAAGCGCACGGCAAACATAATGAATCAATCTCACGAAATACAGAGGTTTAGTCCTCATATAAATGTTGCTTCCATTTTTTGTAACTCATTAACCAAGTCTAAAACTGTATTCACCTGATCATATTATTGAGCGTAGATGAAAATAGATGGAGTTACATTTTTTTCTATTTTATATATTTTTTGATTCGTTTCTACTTTTTCTTTTTCAACTTATTCCGTCTTCCCCTAGAAAATTCTTACTTTTGGCTCTCTGCCAATCTTAGAAAGGTTAAGAACGAATTTGTAAATATTTATACGTTGTGAGTAGTTTTTTTTCTGTGCCAGAAAATAAAATAGAGAAAAATATAAAAGGAATATAGGAAAAAGAAATGACATAAATAAAACATTATCGGTGGTCAATACAAAAATACTTTACATTATTTCTGTCAACTCCCCGCGGAGAAGAAAAAAAATAGATCCGACGAACATTGACTTACACTGTAGACACAGAATAGCCGAATGGTTTAAATGTTCGGTTTGCAATATCCGGTTCCATTCCACTGCGTGTTGTCTTAGATACCTGTTATTTATCAGGAGCTTCTGGGAAATAGGTTAGACAGAAGCTGCTTTGAAACTTGTCGGCTCAATTGTATCTGTACTTCAAATGTCAGCGTTGTCACACTGATAATTATGTGATGGGTAAACTTAACGATTGAATGCTCTGCTCCAAAAAGTTAGTTTCATGAGCACACAGCTACGCTTATCGAATAATTGCAATACGCATTGGCGTAACGGAGTGTGGCTTCATGATATAACGGTAACCCACAGGAAATAGAAAAGACTCACGACATATGGTATGAGATGTAAATACCGCAGTAGCTAGCTAAATCTGCATAGGTGTTAACACTAAACTATATTTTTCATTTTAGTTATGCATCATTTAGAACAAACTCGCAATATATAATTATGAGAGAACAGAATGAATTAGAAAGAAAAATAGAAGTGGTGAAAGAGGTAAAGAAAAAGGCGTTGAAGAGAAAGAATATCTATATTACTAAATGTCTGTAATTGCTTGCTTGTCTGTAATGTCATACAGCCAAAAGGGCACATAATAGGAAAATACTTTGAAAGAAAGTTGCCCTTGAAATGGGAATACAAATGGAATAAAACACGTTGCGTGTGAATCGAAGCATGGGTTCCCGCGATATGGAGTTTTCTTGGTACCTTCATAAACAGAGAGAGAGAGAGAGAGAGAAATATAGAGAGAATGAGAGAGAGAGGGGGGGATAGAGAGAAAGAGATAGTTGTTGTGAGAGAGTAGATTGAAAGAGAGACATAGTGAGACGGAGAGAAGACAGAGAAGGAGAATGGAAGAGAGAGAGAGAGAGTGACAGAGCTGATGGTGTTGTTTTGTATATATATGTGAGTGTGTCTGTATATATATATATGTATTTGTATGTCTATGAGCAGTGCATATAGATCACAGACACACACACATACATACACGATTATATATATATATATATATATATATATATATATATACATACACACACGTATACATGTGGCCTTCCAGTTTCATTTCACATCGTATACATGTCTGTGTATATTTAAATTATTTAAAACTTACTTTTAAGTGAACATTATTTAAAAAAATATAGTTCAAATCCCGCCGAGGTTAACTTTGCCTTTCATCCGTACGGGGTCGATAAAATAAAGTACCAGTAATGCACTGGTTAATTGCTGGCCTTGTGCCAAAAGTAGAAACAATTATTTAAAAAAATATATTTTGAAGTAAACGTGACCGTGACAGGTCACGGGTGGTCTAGTAATTGTTAAAAAAAGGTGATTAGCTTTAAAATAAATATCTTATCTTTTAAGATGGTGAAATAACCAGTAATATGTGTGTCGCTACGAAGTTTGCATACCAGCGCCATGGCTTTGGGTTCACTCCCATTAAGTGGAACCATAGTATAAATGGTATGAGTGCGTCTCAATTTAGCTGCTGATTGACCCATATATTGTTAGGGAAATTCGGGAGATAGAGCTCGTAGAAACCAGTCGTATATATTTCTGTACACCCCCCCTCACACACACATATACACACAAACATATATATATATATATATATATATAAACAACCAACACATACTCAAAATTATATATATATATATATACATTCAACAGGTCACCAAACTGGCAGACGTATACAGTTCTGAAGAATGGTAATGGCCGAGAAACATGTTGATTATTCCTCAAAGCCGGTGTTGAGCAAACAGGTGACGATCGATCACCGACACGGCACAACTTCAAATCGGGCCGTTTGTTTATATATATATATATTTTTTTTTTAGGAAAAAGCTTAACCCCGACGGCAGAGCTCAACCCGTTTCCACGGGTATTTCAGTCCAGAAATAGACGTCGAAACGGCTTGAGTTCTGCCGTCGGGGTTAACATTTTTCCTATTACCCACTCTACAACCCTAAGTATTGAGTACTCTGGTGTTTATGGTCCATCTGGTTCCTTACCACCAATATTCGTTATATATATATATATATATATATATATATATATATATATATATATATATATATATATACATATGTGGGTTTCTGTGTGTCTGTGTTTGTATTTGTGTGTGTACTTGTATATATGTGTGTGTGCGCGCATTTGTGTATGTGTGTGTGCGCGCTTATTAGTGTGTCGGTGTGTATGTGCGCGTGTGCGCGTGTCTGTGAGCGTATGCGTTTCAGTTGAATGCTGAACCATTTGCATGTTAATCCCACGCTCAGTTCTGTTCTATTCAGTTCGAGCTACTGAAACTTGACTGAATACTTGACAAACCAATACTATTTCTGGCCAGTTTTGACATATGGTCTGAAACTAAATTTACGGAATGATGATTAATTTTACTTATTTTAATTTGCAATAAATCTTTCCATCTAAAACAATAACATTTGAATGAATAAAACAATTCGAATACAAACACTTGTATATAGTTTTGCTATTGTTTAATCCTGTTCTTCGCTTGTCTTGTAAAATGACATTAGAGAAGCGTTCAGCTAATGATTAAGAAGACTCACTGAAGTAGAATCGTGAAATATTTAATTGAAAGTATAAAATTGCTTTATGAAGCATATAATATACCTTGAAAGAGGGAGGGGGCATACACTCTCGGCTCTCTGTAGAATTCTCACAGCCCTCACACATAAAACACACGAAACCACCTTTGGGGTGGATTGAAATAATCTTACTCATTCTCGCTATATATATATATATATATATATATATATGTATATATATATATATATATATATATATATTTATATATTTATATACAAATATATAAATATATGTAATTATGCTCATGTAGACACAAACATATAAATATATATATATATAATATATATATATATATATATATATATATATATATATATATATATATATATATATATATATATATATATATATATATATATATATATATATACATATATATGAGTATGGGTTATATCGAACATTAAGAATAATATTTTATTCATTTGTAAACGGCTCGATTTGAAGCGGTGACGTGCCGGTGACAGATCGTGATCTGTTTTTGTTCAGAACTGGCTTCGAGAAACAATCAACATGTTTCTGGGTCATTGTCCTTCATCAGGACTGTGTACGCGTGTCAGTTTGTTGAACGGTTGAAAATATAAGAACACATCGGCTGAAAAGCCTCATTTGCATAACGAGCGAGTTACAGCTGACACCGAATATTAAAAATAAAATTAGAATTTTATTTCTCGCCCTAGCACAGCTGATACATAAATGTAGGTATGCACA
>OZ024742.1:259127643-259137643 GCA_964016885.1 Eledone cirrhosa | reverse complement strand
TGAGTGTGTGTGCGTATCACTTAATATATAAACATAAGGAAAAGTATTGAATATTTAAACTAGAATGATTAGCATTAACAGAATTGGGATTCGTCCCACGTTATATATATATATATATATATATATATATATATATATATATATATATATATATATATATATATATATATATATATATATATATATATCAACGGTATATATTGAGTTAGGAACTCAAAATAGTCTCTTACAACAAAATAGCTCTAAGAAAGAGATATTTCCGAGCCGTATATTATAATTGAATATAAAAGAAAAACGAACACAGATATATACATATATGTGTTCAAATCACAAGGGAACAGATTCGCTAAGGTGAAAAGAATACTAACACCTTAGCGAATCTGGTCCCTTGCGATTTGAACACATATATGTAAATATCTGTGTTCGTTTTTCTTTCATATTCTATTATAATATTTTTAAGGAACGATGCACTTTCGTCAAATCGGACCGAGGAAACAATGTTTCCGTTGACTTTCCAATTGCTAATACTATCTATCGGTTGCAACTCCAGGTAGAAGGAGCAACGTGAAATAAAGTGTCTTGCCCAAGGACATAACGCATTACCCGGTCCCGGAATCGAATTCACAACTTCACGATTGCGAATCCAATTCTCTAACCACTCAGCCACACGCCTTCACTATTATAATATACGGGTCGGAAATATCTCTTTATTAGAGCTATTTTGTTGTAAGAGACTATTTTGAGTTCCTAACTCAATATATACCTTTGATATATTCAGCTCCGTTAATTTGTTGCGCTATTTCAAATGTCAAATAAACCTGGCTGCTATTTTTAGTGGTGTAAGTTTGTGAGACACGCTAAGATACCATGTGCGCTATTATAAATAGCACACTATTCAGTTGCATAATATACTTAGAGGTGTCTAGTATACTAATTCATCATACACTGATGAGCTTGAATTGGCAATTCTATTCACAAATAACATTGCGAAACAACAACAAGTTGTCTGGGTGATTGGTAGTTACCACAATTCCGGTTTGTATTTATTTTCTTGATTTTTTTTCTTAAATTGAGACACGCAAACCCAATTGTCTATAGTTACTATTCTTTTCACCTTAGCAAATCTGGTCCCTTGCGATTTGAACACATATTTGTATATATCTGTGTTCGTTTTCCTTTTATATTCTATTATATATATATATAAGGTACTGGACGTTTCTGTTATGAACGACTAGTTTCATGGAATAATTATATTGTGTTTATAATATAATTTAATAGCTCTGTACTATATATAGAGCACTTTTATTCCCTTTACCTTTTCTACGGAAATATAACACACACACACAGACAGACACACACACACACACACACACATATATATATATATATATATATATATATATATATATATATATAAGCATAACCAATTCGTCACTTATGCATCGATCTATCGTTTGATCTATCAGCACATATATATAGACATTATTCATAACCAACCATCGACAATGAATGCTCCAGTAGATGGACCACCGTAAGAACATGATCGTGAAAATAGTTTGCAAGTGTCGGTCTACTCCAGAGCTTGTGAGCCGAACACCCTAATCAGAAAGCTATGCGCCTTCACACACACACACGGACACACTTATACACACTTACACACGATACACACATATATATATATATGTGTATGTGTGCATGTGCATGTGTATTTATACGAGTATGTCTATATGCATGTGTGTGTGTGCGTGTGTGTGATATGTATATGTATGATCATATGTGTGTTTGTATGTGAGCGTGTGTGCGCATGGGAGGGGGAGGGGTAAACCATAGGGGCTGCGAATGTTTTGACGTTCTTAGAGAATGTGAAAAATCGTATAACCTAAAACTATAGATAGAAAAAGGTGGCCAGCAATCGCTGCCGGGAAACGATCTCTATACCTCTGAAATATATAATGAATTATGGACCTGTAAATACTGATGGATTCATTAAGATGCAACTTACTTCTTACAGAGGACGACAGAATTTCGGCATAGAAAGGAGATGAAAAATAGATATAGGGATGAATCAAGTTGTATTTGTCGTCTTCGAAAGTATAAATTGCAAAGTTGACTTCAGTGAGATTTAAAAGACCGCAATGAGCTGGAACAAATAGAGAGGTTTGTAACCCACCGACATAGTAATTCTGCCTATTCGCCACCTTCAACACACACCAATACACACACATACACACACACATACCCCCCCCCCCCCCCTATATATATATATATATATAAATATATACACACACACACACACACACGGAAACAAGACCGCTATTGATCTAACCATTCTATTCACCTTCGATAACTACCCGGAAAATACATACACTTACATTACACATATATACACTATATTATATAACAAACGTAAGCAAACATCAAATTCCCTATACGATAACAATGCACTCAGAAACAAAGCAACTAGTAGACAAGACCATCGGGTTCCAAACTCGTAAAAATTTCATTCGTAGAAAGCGAGAAATTCATGAACTAAATGTCTATATTGGAGCTAAGTCATCCCCCAATTCCCTACCATAAATATCCTCCATATACCCCCAAACCCTAACCTGCTCTAAAATAAGTATGGGGAGACGGACATTTTAAAGTTGCACCTGTGAAATTACAGTTTCTGTTTTAGACATTAAATATCCATTATTACCTGCATCGACTGCAACACCATTTCGAAATAGGCCTTTCGGTATACCCTTGACCTTAAACCCTCAAGCAATTGCCCCAAGATGATGTGATGTCGTGCAGGTTTCATATAAACATAACTCGAATGCAAACCAGAATCAAGATTAAATAAAATACTAAGTTATTAAATAAAAAAGAGCGAATATATATTTATTTTATATGTATACAATTTGGCTTAGAAGCTAAATTATCTTAAAGCATTCATGCTGCTTAATATTCAATTCAAAAAACCAATCAAAATTTGATACATCGATTAATGAAATGCAGTGTCGTAAATAAATTAACAGAGAAATACACACCTCTTTATATACTTGAACAGATAAGTGCGTGTGAGTGTGTCTATATATATGTGTGTGTGATTGTGTGGTTGGGTACTCGTATGATGTCTATAGAGCTATATATAAACACACACACACACACACACACACACAGACACACATATATAGATATATGTGTGTGTGTGTGTGTGTGTGTGTGTGTACTTGCATTTGTGTGAGTCTATATATATATATACATATATTTGCATTTATATATATATATATGTATGTATGTATGTATGTGTGTGTGTATATACATATATGTGTGTGTGTGTGTGTGTGTGTGTGTGTGCGTGCGTGTGTGTGTCTAGCTGTGTGTTTGTGCGTGTGTGTGTGTCAGAATAGATAACTGCTATGATAGATAACTAGAATCATCTTAAATTACTTTCATAATGTGTTGCTCAGTGATTTCATAGCGATGTTGTTGTTGTCCTGTGATAGCATAGGTTTGTTGTTGTATGTGTTGTTGTTGTTTTACTGTGATTACATCGCCTTGTTGTTACTCTATGATTCCATAGTTTTGTTGTTGCTGTTATTCTCCTGTTATACCATAACGTTGTTGTTGTTGTTTTTGCTGCTATGTGATACCATAGCTTTGCTGTAGTTTCATCTCTGTAATACCATAGTGTTGTTTTTGCTGCTCTCATTCCACAGCCTCGTCGTTGTTGTTCTGTGATTCAATAGAGTTGTTATCGCTATGATTCAATAGCGTTATTATTGTTGCTGTGATTCCAGAGCCTTTTTCTTGTTTTTTTTTCTATACTATTTTCTCATTTTTATTGATGCTTATTTGCTTTTCATTTTGGTTCGTTTCTGTTTTATTTCAGTTATATTTTTATCTATTACACCGTCCTCCCCCTACTTGCCCTTGTCTATTCAGCTGCTGGTGGGGAACATTCATTCATCAGACAAGAAATTAATAATTGAAATTCTTCCAGATTCCAACGTAGTAATTTTCTTCTCACATATTTTCTGTTGGAGTAGAGGTGGGCGACCTTCTCGCCCTCACCTTCTCTATAGAATCCATCATTATCTATAATTAACCCTAGAATAGTACCATAAATTGTATTCTAAAGTCGACTGATTAAAAACATACCATGTGAAAATCATGAAATTAGTTGGTTTGTTGTATTTATTTGTTTGTTTATTGGAATTTGGAATGAAAGATCAAGTTATTTTTTCCTCGAATCGTTATCAATAACTTTGTAATAAGCTCTGCACACATTGCTCATCTCGGTGAATTAAATATCTGTTCGCTTCAGAGTAATATCAAAACCACGAATATGACGGATACAACCTGATGACATCCGTCTCCTTTCGTACCAGTAATTGTCACTTAGTTTTAGTTATTCTGGGGTGGTTTTGATAAGTTGTTGAAAGACTTCTGGCTTCTATATATGAGATGTGGTCTAAATGGTGTGAGTAAAATTTGGAAAATTCCATCAATTATATTTCCCCAAAGGAAAACTATAAATATCTAACGTCATATGAGATCAGAATGGAATCTTCGATAGTTTTATCCAAGAGAATTAAATTGATTTTTAACTGAACATCTATGAAGTGAATTAACGTTTAGGGGGTTTATTATACCATATACACTCGAAAGCTTAACGTAAAGCTTAGGTAGAATCTGCGTAATATAATATGTGACACGCTGGGTATATAATTACAGGCAAAATCAACTCGACGAGCTTCCAAATTTGCGTCTATTTTCTATTTTATTTCACTTATAAGGTTTGAGGCAAACCTGGACTATTAGTAAAAATATCTGTCCAACATACCACACTATCAGGTTAGTCCCAGACCGTCTCATATTAAAGGGAGCTTCATAATTCATCTAAGCCTACCTGCATAATATGCGGAATGGTTAAAGAATTGATATGTGTTGGACCTTCGTCGGTTTCGCCGATTAGTGTTAAATTTGTTTTATCCACGCTACAAGCTGATGATGTGGCTTAGCATTACACAGATACGTGTGCTCTTAACGCTGTCATTCAGTGTTGCAGACAGTGTGATCATGCTGACACTTTCGATTGCAGGCACAACCTAGTATTACCAACTGAGCGAAGATGAAGTTCGTGAAATAAAGTGCTTGCTCAAAGACACAAATTACCTCTGGAAATCAAACAACCAATCAGACTATCGCGAGCTGAACACCATTACAAGATAAACGGCGTACCTTCATAATCATGTCTATAAACAATGGGACGTGTGGAATGAAGGGGTTCAGGCAAGCATACTAATTTGTATAAAGTTTGTGCAACATAGCTGAGTGAATCACACACATGAAAGAAACGATCAATTATAAATGCCTAAAACACAATACTGCTCATAAACAGTGTCGATATTGTTTATTTCAAACGGCTATACATAGAAATTCATATATAATAGATGAAAGTGACTAATGTGATCTTCTGTGCCGATAACCACCAAAATGACCTTTTCTGGTCAAAGTCACTAATACGACATTTCCAGCCCAAAGTCACTAAAATGACCTTTCCTGACCAAAGTCACTAACATTACCTTTCGTTCACAGCAACACAAGCATGATCGTGTGTGCCCTATGTTACTAAGAGCACCGAATCTTCAGCATGTTTATACCCACATCACTCCAATGAGACCAAAACAATAAAATCTTTCTGAGAATTACGTTAAGCGTACACATAGTTGTGGAATGCTCAGTCACTTGCACGTAAATTTCATGTGCAGACAGGTGTGATGCTCAGGGGAATGGGACACTCGTCGTCGAAACTGACGGAGCTCCTTAACAAAACGCTCAAACATTATCTTTCTTAGATGCTTCATTATCATTTGTTGAGTTGTGGTTGCTTCTATTGATTATTGTTGTTATTTATTCCCCTACCTAAGTGATTCCCTTCTCTCCGCCATGGTTAAAAAGAAAGCTAAATGAATGAATGTGAAAATTACACTTTAAGCAGATAACTTTCATTATTGAAGGGGTCGATCTGAAACAATTTACTCAAGCAAGCATTTGTCGATAGAAGCGCCATATTATACACATAGCCATCTATTTCTTTTGCAATAATTCACCATATCAATATCGCCCCCTTTTCTTTTTCATTGCTTTTGTTTCTCAAGTTTCTTTATGGACGTATTTACGTATTAGTTAGTAATCGTTCGCTTCAATTAATTTTTCCATTCAGTTTGGCCGTATTGAATGTAGTTACAACCATAAAAAAAAGCAAACATGATGTATATATATATATATATATATATATATATATATATATACATTATATACATTTATATACACATTTATATACGCATATATAGGTATGAATACATATATATATATATACATATATATTTATATACATATTTATATACGAATATATAGGTATACATACATATATATATATATACTTCTACATATATATACGTATATATACATACGTCTATGTATATAAATATATATATATATATATATATATATATATATATATATATATATATATTTATATATGTATATATATATATATATATATATATATATATATATATATATATAAACATGCATATATATATATCCATATACGTCATATATGTGTGTATATATATATATATATATATATATATATATATATATATAATAGCAAATAGCAAAAGGAAATAAAAAAAAACGATACAAATTTTTTGTAAGTACTTTCATGTTGTTGAGTAAGCTTAATGAACAGAGGAAAAATATCGAACGACCACTAAAAGGATGCATAAATTTATATTGGAAGAAAAGAGAAAACAGAGATCAGGATGTATTCTTAATTCTTTTTTTCTGCTGACTTTCTCTTCTGTCATTATAGTGCTTTACTTTGTTATTCCCTTTTTATTGTAAAGTGGGCAGTTTAAGCTCTGGCATAAAACAAGAAGGAAGGGAGAGAATAGATTTGTCGAATGTTTTCTGAAGCGTATCGTTGATGATAAAACAGAGAAACCAAGAATAATAAGGATAACACCAATTGACGTAATAATAATGTACAAAACCAAAACTATCAAAAGTAAGAAAATACGAAAAAGAAAAGTGAAGGATGTAAAAACATAAAATATAGTAAATATATTCATCATCATCATCATCATCTAGAAACTTGTATTTGAAGTTTTTTTTCTTCGTGACGTGGTTTAAGTTGTGAGGTAAGGAGGATGGTAATTAGAAAGTAAAGTTTCTTTCTTTCTTTACAGATTTGTATTATATGTGCAAGTGTAGCGTGTAAGTAAGTGACATATTTATTGAACAATATCATGTGTGTGTGCGCGCATTTATGCGTGTGTGCAAGCGCGTTTATGTATGGGCGTATTATGGCGAAACGGTTAAGACGTTAGCTTTAAGTATCTTTAAGTATCTGTAAGTATCTTCAGAGTTTCATTTACCATAGTCTCCTCTAGATCCATGTCTTGAGTGTGAAAGTGGAAAGACGGAAATCTATTTTGAACTCAATTTGGTGGTGTGTATTTGTATTTGAAGGGTCATCTTCGACAAATATTATGTGAGTTTGAATATTCCAGAGAATTGACTAAAGGATACACATGTTTGTGCAATTCTCAGTCGCTTGTTTTTTTCATGAACATTCGGTGCAGTTACTCGAACAAGAGAAATATTCGTTGTAGAAAACGACGAAGGTCCATCCATCGATCGTGTGTGAATGTGTAAATGAGGATTATCCGACAGAATCCGTGGCTGAGAATTTGTGTCTCTGTGTGTATGTGAATAATTGATTTTTGGAGGCGGTTAGTGTGTGCGTGTGAGTATTGTATAATAAATTTGTCTTCCATATTTGGGGTTATTCTATTTTTATCTGTTTTCTTTTAAAGTATTCGGTCATGGAAAGAGACAGATATTAAATTCAACCAAATGAGACATCTAAGTAAAACAATGTAGAGAGAGGTGTAGAATAACGCCTGTAACTACAATAATACCTGCGGGAAAAGACAAGGGGCAATTGAGGATGAGAAGATAAAAATAAAATAATACAGGTAGAAAGAAATAAAAGAAGACACAACGAAATGAGAGAAGCTGAAAAGTAGAAAAAAAAATGCATGTGAACAACCACAGATTCAAGAAGAAAAACACATTACTATTAATGGCCTAGTCTGAGATCAAATCGTGCCGAGGTTAACTTTGGCTTTCCTCCTTAAAATAAAGTACGAGTCACGCACTGGAGTCGATTAGATTGACTTTCCCCTCCCCCAAAATTGTTGGCCTTGTGCCAAAAAGTAGAAACAATTACTACTACTACTATTACTACTACTACTCCACTCTTCTCCCTTCTGCTGTACTTGTTTCTGGACTAACGTTGATTGCGATGACCAGTTTTATGTACTTCCAACATGGAACAACCTTTCCTGAAATTTAAATGCAACTGGATGCGTATTCTCTATATATGTGCAACCTTAACTTAATTCTTAGGGATATTCAGAGAGAAACTGTGATACATGTCTGGCCATTTGAATTACAGGTACAACTCGGTACAACTGAATTATTCCTGCTGAATGAACTGGAGCAAAGTGTCATAATGTTTCTTGCTCAAGGACACAACGAGTAATTGGGAACCTAAATTACGTCCCGACGATCGTGAATTGAAATATCTTCCACTACTCTTTGCAGAATACAAAAAATGGCAACAAGCAAGTACAATTCTGCAATTGACACCAAATAGTATATTTGACTTGCTTCTTGTTTAAATTGTATTGTATAAAGAAGTATATAAATATCATTATATGGCGGTGGATTGGCAGTATCGGTAGAGGGTCGGACGCCATGCTTTCCAGCATAGTTACGTCCCTTTACGATCTGAGTTCAAATCCCGCCGAGGTTGACTTTGCCTTTCATCCTTACGGGGTCGATAAAATAAAGTACCAGTAATGCACTGGGTAATTGCTGGCCTTGTGCCTAAAGTAGAAACAATTATATATAATGAAGATACAAATAGATTCGTTGTGTGAATGTTAAGCTGTGATCATTACAGCTCCCCCAGTAAGATACTCGCAGCGCGATTGTATGTCTATTATAAACATTGATTATGCTTATATATAATAAACCCACCCAATGTATTTTAAGCTTTGATCGTCACAGCTACACCATTGAAATACTCAGTGTATATCTATGCTTTCTCATTGAGATGTTTCACGTGTCCCCATACATGCCTCTATTCTGATTCACACTGTGTTACTACTATTGTTAATTAAACTGTATTATGTAAATTCCATTGCTTACATGCACTCATGATATTTTCAAACATCATGAAACGAAGTTAGATATTTGCGTTCCTATGGAGAAGATCAAGTTGACATTTAAAGTGCTCCTTAACACACAAAACTATATCAATTGTGGAAAACTCCCGAGACAAACACTGACAAATATTCAGAAAATTGTAGATAGAGATTGGAATCTTAGCGAAATTGTGAATTGTTTATTCACGCAAAATCAAATTACTAGCACAGAGAAAACCACTGATGACAACAACGACGACGATGTAAACACAATCATTGATGAGCATTTAGACATTTCATTAACTGAAAATTCAAACTGTGATTTAACATGTAAGTGATCGAGTGTACCCTGAATGTAATTACTACGTTGGTTCAATAGAGCACAAAAATATGCCAAGGATGGTAATTTAAAGTAGTGGCACATTTCAGCGAGTGTAAAACAAAATTTAAAGTCTCACCGCATATATAGAGTATACGGTCAGTCAATGATTGAGTATTCTATATATGGATGTACTTTCAACACACCGGCCAGTGCGGGTATGAATATATATATATATGAATCAATGTTGCATCATAACATATTTAATAACATATTACATATGTTTCACTGTCGATCAGCTCGAGGAACGATCTATTATTGATCGAACCTGACGCTCTCACTCTCTTTCTGTCTCTCACTTTCTATGTATATATATATATATATCGCAATCTTTCATCACTTGGTAGAC
>OZ024742.1:259120143-259122643 GCA_964016885.1 Eledone cirrhosa | reverse complement strand
AACAGACAATACACGAATTATTCTCGTCTGTCCGACGCAAGGCTAAAGGCCAGATGCTGTTGGTACTAATTTTAAGATGAGTGAAATGGAACAACATCATTTGAAATTTTTTTCAGGAGCATTAGGCCAGGAGGCTTCATTAATGTGTTGTAATCACGCCTAAAAGACATTTCCTTAACTCAGTTTAATTTGAAGAAAATTATTATATATTCTTCCAAAGAAGTCAGTAAGAAGTTTACTCTAAGTGGATTTGCGACCTGCTAAACATAGCTAAATATCCACAAATATGATATTGTCAATTAAATATAAAAATAGAAATTTATTCATAGATAGGCAATAATATGAAATTGTCTTGACTGGAATGCATTTGATGGAAAGACTGCTAGTTTATGTCTAAGCTGTGAGATGGCACCAATCGGAATAGATATAATGAAGGAGCCTTAACAAACATTTTATGAGAGATGTTTATCAAGTAGCCTTCTTTGAACATAGATTACTAAGACGCCAAAGTGGTTTTGATATGAAATATAACATATTGATGTCATTAATTCTCTTGAGAGAAGCTGGAAATTTGCAAGTGAAAGAAAGGGATATTTCCTAGTAATGTCTCTTCTTGATTTTCTGCAGGTTTTGCCATTTTTCATTCATTACATGAAAGCATAATTCTCAACTCGAACTGCCATAAATATAAAGCAGTATAAACCTACATGGAGATAAAAACGTATATCAAAGGAATGATGCTTGAATATCGATTTGTTAGATTGAAAATAGGATAAATATTTGGATGGTTGTGTTAACCTAATTGAATTGACTCCAGTACATGCACTGGATCTCCCAAAGACAAGATAATTTTATTCTATAGTATATTTTATCGTCAAATAGTAAGTACTGCTAAAAATACTATACATACGAATGTATCTGTTTTAATGTTGCTTCTTGTGAGTGTGTTACTCGAATAGATAACGAAGGGGTGTGCTGAAAGCGACATGCCATTTGGCGGAGATTTTTCTTGTTAATAGACATTTCTATCCGATTGGCTCTAAATAGGGAGGAGGTTTGATGAATTGGGATACCAGCTACTTCAAATGATATGGGTTCCATAAGGTCATCGTTTCAAATCTTGGATCCGGCGCTACGTTGTAGTGTTGAGTAAGATGCTTCATTTCCTATTGCTTTTTACGACATCTATATGGCACAACTTCATAGACAGGCAGGTAAACGTACGAAATGTAGGCTGTGAATTTTAATTTTCATTCCAGCTTATTATCTTCAGTCTGTCAGACAAAGTGGATTGGGTGTATTAAAGACATCAGAAGAATTCTAATGGGGAAAGCAACTCTGTAGATTACATTCCAGATAGGTGGTTTAACACCAATTTGGCAAAAGGCAAGTTAAGTCAAAACAGAATTATACACTTTAGTATTGACTGGATTGAATAATTATCTCGCACCCATGTTGCTGTAGCGTCTTCATTTAGTGGATAGCATCGTTATTGTAATTATTTCAACGATCTCGCTTTTTTGTAGAACTACTAGATTACGTGAAACAATCAAAGAGGAACATACACGTATTCAGAAACAGACCCACACGAATATATATATATATACATGCACACACACTCACACACACATATATATATATGTGCATATATATATATATATATAAATATATATATATATATATTTATATATATATATATATATATATATAAATATATATATATATATATATATAAATATATATATATATATATATATATATATATATATATATATATATATATATATATATATACATTTTCACATTATATATACATCTATATATATATATATATATATATATATATATATACATTTTCACATTATATATACATCTATATATATATATATATATATATATATATATATATATACATATATAGATAGTTTGTTTTGCTGAGCATTTGAGGGACATACGACTCAGTTTGTATACTCCCGTCACCCGTCATTTCTGTTCTCCTGGTCATTCCTCCCTACATGTTTCAGTCCTGGGTGTCCTTTTACATCATGGATCACAGGCCTCGCGCACCAGGACTGAACAAATCCTGATTCACCGCCTTGGGTCCTATTCCCCTCTTGGACTCAACTCACCTACCCAATTTCTTTAATACCCCGTCCATTATCACGTGCTTGTACATTCACACGAAGATTCCTATCGCTCTCACTTGATCATTAACATCTTCTCTTATAACTAATACAGACCGAGTAAATATGCTCACTACACTTTTCCCTTCACTGCTCTGTATACTCATATACACACCCTTGCATTAACATACTTTTGCTCATAGCTTTTTACTTACATGCACACACACACTCTTTTACTTACATATACACACACATTTCTTCTTAGCTTCATACGGACGTATAATAACCCCCCCCCACACACACACATGCTTATGCACGTGCACAAGTATATCACTTTTTACAAAACCGTATTTTTTCCATTTCAGGTAGACGCGCTC